>CM060949.1:100093768-100516268 GCA_030765055.1 Mantis religiosa
CACGGAATCGGAATCAAACAGCCTGGCGTGATTTACCGCAAAAGTGACGTTCAGGGAACAGAAAGAAAGTAATTTACCTACAAACCATACGTCACATCAATGGATGAAATGAAAATTATGTTTTTCCTTACAACTGTAAGCCGCTAGAGGAAACCACATACTCTTAGTATATCATGTTGTTCTTAATTCGCATAGATAAATATATATCATGAAATATTTAAATGTATATCCTATTCTGCTGTTACCTGTGTTGTGTGTTGTTGGTGAATTCAAATAGTCACATTACTAAACAACTGCACATGGCTGCCAAATATAGGGATAAAATAACTCCGCTTGCCACTGTTTATATTTCCTGTCTTAATTTAATATAAAAGTATCACTAAACCTGTAATAGGGAGATTGTCATCTACTACTTCAGACCCTTTAACTCTTAAAATGAGAGAGGGCATCAATCACGTTGAGAAGACTTTGTAGTCAGATATTTGTTTCCGAAAGTCGAGAAGCCTCTAGAAGAATATTAAATCCGCAACACTACACCTGATCGAGAGCAGCTGAGATAACATATGCGGAAGAGAACAAAATAGATTGGTACGGTTTTGAATGCGATAATACACGCGGTTCTAGTGAAGGCAGCAAGACACATGAATATCGAAGCGACTCAATGTTAATAATAATATTAATAACATTATTAATAATAACTAATACCAATAATAAATTTCTTGCGCACATAACCAAAAGCCCTGAAATCTATTAAGTTGGTTTAGTATACCACGAAGTAACAGCCCGTCTCTGCAGCGCAGGTGGTAGCGTGTCTGCCTTACGTTTAGAGGACGCAAATTACCCCCTCTCCCCCCAAAAAAGAAAACAAATAATTGCTGGCTGGTAATTCGGTTTTGCGCGATGTCCAGGACAAGGTTGATTGATGATGGTCAATGAAATACATTCGAAATGGCGTAGACCAAAAGTATAGGATATTTTTTTTAATGACAGAAGAAAAATATATATTTTTAAGATAGGTTATTAGTATTGTTAATTAATTTGTCGATATTATGTCAATGTATGTAAATAAGACCGTATTTAAAAATTCATATAGTCTCATTTAATAATATGTGAATACTTTAAAATGCTTGTTTGTTACTAGAATACAACTTATTAATTGCAGTTTGTTGTTATAATTTAGTAATATATAATTTCAGTAAACTGTTTAAAGCAGGGAGAGCTGCTTATTCTGTAAGAAGTTCATTAAAGAAATAAAAGAAGATAAAGTAAGTATGAATTATCTTTCTCCCTCAATTTTAAGGGTGATCTTTATCATACGTTCAGTTTTAATAAGTAATGCTCAAAGTTTGACCAAGTATTCTCGTCTATGTTTAATGATGTAACCATTGTACATTTTCGTAATAATTGAAATTTGTGGTTGCTTCCTTCAAATATACTTTATTAAAATACTTAAGATTATTATACTCTGAGTGTCATGATTATGATGTCCAACTGAAAAATCACTGTCTGCCTGAACCCCCCTCCCCTTCACCTCGGTAGCGTAGATGGTAGCGTGTCTGCCTCACGTTCAAGAGGTCCCGAGTTCCAATCTCGCTTATGGTGAGTTACCTCGATAAGATTTTTTCGGGGTTTTCCGGTATCCTCAAAGACGAATGTCGGGTAACTCCAAGCTCTATGGACCCTAGGGCTCATTTGAACATCATTTCACCCATTTCAACGTCCGATATGACTTGACACTGGAGGGTCTAAATTAAAAAAAAAAAAAAAAACAAAAAAAAAAAACCTGTCTCCTTTCTTACTTTTGGAGGAATAACGATGCCGATAAAGTTATGCGTTTAGCACAACGTTACTGTTGCTCCGATCTTTCCTTCCTATCTCGCACACTAACATTGTGAGCGAGTGAACACCTTGGCTGCGTATCATGGAGTAATGAGTTTGACACCTTACATGTAACATTTGAATGAAATATATTCTCTTAGTTCTCGCTTCTGAGCGAAATTTCCAGAGAGAGATAAAAGTTTGGCGAATGTTAGCTGCCTATCGAAGTAATTGCGAAATGTTTAAGGTACCTCACTAAAGTTAAGGCTCACTTTTTCTATAATGTGTTTTGGTGGATTTGAATATTTTTAAATCGTTTACCACAATTCTTGAAACCTCTTGTAAAAAAGCTATATTTTTGTTGTTTTACATGATTAATACAACCACTGCCGGTGTTAGGCATAATCAAATCGTAGAATTTGAAACAATGGACATCTAAGTTTTGCAGTATGATTAACTTCTAGAGCAACTTAAGCAAGCCAAACATGACCACCGTTTGTCTGCACAAGATATACAGTAATATAAACAACAAAAGACCATCAATTGGTTTCTAATGGCTTTACGGGCAGCTTTACACACCTGGTAACAACTTTTCAATCCAGAAGTATGCACAATTTGTCCCTTAAGGACCTCAGATTGCGGATTAAGATGTTCCGGGAATCCAACAAGATACCTTCGCTACACGGTTACGTGTTACTGCTTCACTACCAGCTGTTAAATTTTATAGTATTTGAAGTTGTGGATTTTAATCAGGAAAGGAACAGCATTAAAATTTAAAGAGTTAATTTTATTATAGTCACGTTTTTCTCGTTACTAAAATAGCATGTTGGGAAAAAGAAAGAGAGAGTGAAATATCTGTTCTCTCACATTCTGTGGCATGGAAAGTATGAACATACATGCGTAACCTTTGCATTTACAAATTACTTTGCAACTACTAACGGGAAGGTAGAAGAGCCCATAACGCCCCAGGAAGGAAACCATTTCTCCTGCGGTAGCGAAGGCACAGACGAAGGACTAAAAGAAACATTTTAACTCAATTTCATGGCAGCAGTAGCTGGCTGTAAATATTTATTTTCTCTGTTTGCTATAGAAATTACCCAGGCTCTTCCTCCCTTCTCCATAGGGAAAAGCGATGGAAAGGGCGAAAAAAAAAATCTTCGCATATGGCGAGCGCATGTAGACTCAGAGCTACACAATGGCACTGCAACAGACGTGACGCGAAAAAAAAAAAAAAAAAAAAAAACTTGTGCAATAATAAAAGAGTGGAAATAAAACTCTTTGTGGAAGTGATACGTTTGACTGAAATGCAAATCCATGCTAAAAGTCTGAAATTCCGGTCCAGTATCCATACTCATTTAGCAATAAAATGTGTGTTAGAACAGAGATACTTCATAGGGAGCTCACGTTTTCTACAGCGGTAGACATTTCTATACTCTATAATATTAAAACATGAATTTTCGAGTTGCTTTTATGAGCAATAATTTCAATTTTCTATTCTCTCTCTCCCTCCCTCTCTCTCTCTCTCTCTCTCTCTCTCTCTCTCTCTCTCTCTCTCTCTCTCTCTCTCTCTCTCTCTCTCTCTCTCTCTCTCCCTCTCTCTCTCTCTCTCTCTCTCTCTCTCTCTCTCTCTCTCTCTCTCTCTCTCTCTCTGAAAACGGGAGTTAGCGCTACTAAGTTTATATTGAAATGACTTACTTTAATGCCTTTTAAATGGCGGTTCGGTTTTCCCTCAGAAGTACGAGGGCTGTTCAATAAAGAATGATCCCTTTTTTTTAACAACGTACCTTTACTCATCCTCATTATTTTGATGGTACTTCTGAAAATAGTCTCAGCTGAATGCAATGCACTTGTCCCAGCGTTTCTGCCAGTCTTCAAAGACATGCTGGAAAACATTTTTAAGAGATCCTTTAAAATCGAATCCGCAGCCTTCACCACTGCTTGTGATGATGAACAATGCCTACCACGAAGGCAATTCTTCAAGTTAGGTAATATAAAAAAGTCACATGGGGCTAAATCCGAAATATATGGAGGGTGAGGGATGCACTTTACGTTGATTTTTGCAAGATATTCAGCAACAACTTTGGCAATATGCGGCCGCCCATTATCGTGGTGCAGCATTTAGCCTGCTTCATGGAAATGTGGTCTTTTGCGCCTGATATGATCTTGCAATGTTTTCAGGACATCCCTGTAGTATTGTCCAGTTACTGATGTGTGTGCTGGTACAACGTGCTGATAAACCATTCCATGAATATTAAAGAACGAGATGACCATAACTTTCCCAGCAGAAGCAACCACTTTTGTTTTTTCGGGGGTTGGTGATGAAGGAAATTGCCACCCTGAGCTTTTCTGTTTGCTTTCAGGATCAAAATGATGTAGCCAAGTTTCATCAGCAGTGATTACGTTTGAAAGAAACTTCGAATCTTCCTCTAACAACAACTTTAACCTGCATGCGAATATCCTTTTGTTCGGAAATAGCAGTCTTGGAACTCATCGCGCACAAACACGTCTCATGTGTATCTTTTCTGCCACCAACGTGTGGGTGGTATCCAATGAAATGTTCAGTATTTCAGAAAGTGACCTTAAGATAATTCGTGGATCCTCTCTCACAATGGCAGCAGCAGTGTTGATGTTTTCTTCCGTAAGAGCAGTAACTGGTGCACCGGGTCTCCCCTCTTTAAACATTCTGAATCCCTTTCGAGCTGTGCTGTAGGGAAGAACAGACTCTCCATTGGTCTCCTGTAACATTTTATGCCTCAGCTGAAGATTTGTTGCGACGAAAGCAGAATTTCAAAGCCGCATATTGTTCCTCGCGTGTTACCTTCATTGCAGCGGTAGGCGATACTGAACATGTCTGAACTTGCCTGGTTCTCACAGGCGGGAACTAGGAGTACCAATAATGAAACTACTACGGCGTGTTTGTTTCACATTAAGCTATCAGAATATAATAATATTGAATTTTACTGCTAAAAATTATGACCGTAAAAAAATTATGGTCATTCTTTATTGAACAGCCCTCGTATATTTAACAATGTGCAATTCCATCGGTTTTAGATAGAAGCTAAATTACACCAATACTAGTTCCAGCTTATCTTTTTCAGTACTCATTTTTAGTGCAGCTTTAATTTTCCAATTATTATTTGTTATATGTGTTGCATATAGGAAGTATTCGATCGGACCCAAAATTTAGCTAAATTTTTTTTCTGAAATACAACTTTTAAGGACCCATGATCTCAAAAAGTAAATGCATGAAGCAGGAATGTGTATGCGTATGTATACGTGTGTGCGAGCGTCATTAACAGAAGTCTGACCTTTATGTTCACCATCTTCCAAGAATGTTGCACGAAGTTTTTTACGAGTATCTTCCCATCCTAAACTATCCATTATATGGCAAACTGGAAAATACTTCATTATGTTGTCCCAAAATATATATGACTCTAGCGATTATTATTACACAACGATGTTTAAGGCACTTGTATGGCTAATAAAATAAAGGTGTGTGTTAAATTTTCTTTGAAAAGTCTGAAATACTCTCCATACTCATTGCGATTTATATAGCTCATATCAAAGTGATAATCAAGAACTTGCTACATAAAATTTCAGAGCTCCTTAAATTACCATTTTAATGGGGTTAGCCGTGTTTGTTTTCTAAGTATGTTATCTAAGGGATATTATTATAGTACAGTTTATGAGTACAATTTCCTTCTATTAGCAAGAAATAGTTTCCTATTGTATATAAATTAAACATTTATGTTAATTTGAAATGATTCCTATTTTAATGATGTAAAATGCATATAAAATAACTTTATTTGATTATATTAACAAATACGGAATATTTATTAGTAACTAATGTACGAAAACTAGAATTTATTGTTTTAATGCTAGGATGCACCAAATTTAATACTTCGAATAAAGCGTTTTGGGAAAAAAAATCCTAAAACTTTTGAAGCCATTATTGTATAGTTGTGACGTCTTCTTTTCAATTTTTCTGAGCTTCTTCTTCGTCTTCTTCTTTTTCTTTTTCTTCTTCTTCTTCTTCTTCTTCTTCTTCTTCTTCTTCTTCTTCTCCTTTTTAAAGTTATGTCCTCCAACGTCATATCGGACGATGAATAAAATGGGTGAAATGATGCCAGGGTCCAGACAGTTACCTGACATATGTCTTTTAGAATAAGAAGAAAAAACCGACAAAGACCTTATCCAAATAAAACTCATCCTGACGAGATTTGAACTCGGGACCTTGAGGCGGTCCTGCCCGTTAGGAACCTGGTTGAGTCCTCCCTGCACTCAACGCCTCATAAGGTAGGGAAGGTGACGGTTGAGGGTTGCGGATGTAGGAAGTTTACTGGATAGGTCGGGGTTTTCTTGAGGTTCACTCTGCATGGACTCCCTTCTGTTCCAGGGTCTGGGATACGTCCTGGCTGGCTTTTTGTGATTAGCGAAGAAAACACCTCGACTGCTCCATGATCGATTTATTCACAATTGTAATCAGGTTCCTCACTCGCCACCAAGAAAGTCGCTGCTTGCAGATTCGTGTGATCTGTTTGGCAGTAAAGATAGACTTCTTTACGCGTGTTGTGTTTTCGGTGTATTCCTACCGCACTGGAATATATAACGTGACTTCACTATCACCCGACCGAGAGAGAATGTCTCTGCTATCAAACTCACGAATCCATGTGTTCTGTACTCGAGGTACTCTTGCCGCACTGCTATGTACGACGTGACTTTACTAACCCGGATCGAGAGAGAGAGAGAGAGAGAGAGAGAGAGAGAGAGAGAGAGAGAGAGAGAGAGAGTTTCTGTATCCAAATCACGGGTCCGCCATCTCCTGGCTTTCCTCCTCTCTAGGTACTTTTGGAGTTTGAAATAAGATCCGTGACCAAATGTTAATTTTCTATTGGCTGGCACCTATCCCCCACTTACAATTAATACTCGAATATTCCATTTCTGAACTAATCTCAGGGTGAGATACATTATGCTAGTTCACGTTTCCACATGCCCAGACTAAATCCTGCAGCCTTTTGTGGTTATCACGTTCGCGGATTCTAAGGAGGAACCCTGACTGGAAGGGACAGATGCCTCTCACTGCCTTGGGCTTAGTCAGACAATGGGTAATGTTTCCGGTCAGGTTAGGGTGTGGGAACCAGAGTGTCAAAGAATATTCGGAGACTTTAGATACTTTTGCTTATAGCCTGACTGTTCCTGTGTGATATTATTGGGTTTATTGGTGTTATTATTGTTAATGCTTTATTGTTATTATTAATTATTATTAGTCCTGCCCTACACGGACCGCGTCAACCTCTTGAACGTGAGGCAGACACGTTACCACCTACGTTATCGAGATGGGCTTTAATGAAAGGTAAATATCTGTCTCATTTAGTTGCATAGGTATATGCATTATATGTGTTTACAAGACATGCCCTTGCTACTGAAAAAGTTTCATTATTGGCTTTTGGCATGGTTTCCCTCATATAGGAAAATTAAACAAGTGCCGATGTACTTAAAAAAATCACTTCATTATAACTGACATCAAGAGTTAACCCTGATTGACAGTGCTTTGTGCGATGCTGCATTATCGTTCCTGTATTTCCCTACATGCAGCCAGAAATATATGCATAGCAGACATATTGGAACAAATTATTGGTTTACGTAATAGAGGAACTCTCATTGATGGAATGCGATGTCTAAAATATTACATACTTTCCTATTAACTAAATTTATGATTTACTTTAAGGTTATAAAGGCCCATATAATATATGAATGTCGTCTTCAATTATGTTATCATCGTAAAAATTTATTTGAAGCACTTAATAAAAATAATTATTTTTGTTTAGCTTGTGACTAAAATTTATATTTCAAATCCCTCCTTTTGAAGTTTAAGTGAGAGAAATATACTTTAAATAATATTTAAATGTTTCTTAGTGTATCGAGACTATGAAATAAATTTTGACATTCCAGAGACTTGTAAGGGAAAAATTGGAAATCTTGCCCATACTACTGCTACATGGGTCCTTTACATTTCTGTGTTGTGGTTCCCTAAACTCGTTATTGTGCTAAATGCAGAGATTCTTCCCTGACATAATTCCTATCCCACTGCCTCTCGTGATATGACGTCTTTCTTTTTCTTTTATTTCCTCTTCCTTCATTGCTGCCGATCTCTCTATATGTTGATACATGATCTTTAGAAAACTAGTAGGTAATAAAATGCATTTTCAGGGGTATTATTAAAAACTGAAACCCACGTAAGAGGCTTAATCAATACAAATTTTCATTTTTCCTTTGAGCTTGTAATGCAATAGGAGCAATACTGTTTCTCCAAGTAACTTGTGAAATAATAGTCATGAAGAAAATATACCGATTTTGTTAGTATACTAGCACATAGGTATTACTACTCAATGGGCACTTGAGGATAAGAAAGAAATCCTTTTAGGTAAATGTTTTAAGTTGGTTGCAAAGATCGCGTATACTATCTGGAAGGGATCAGGATGCTGATCACGTCCCTCCCTTCAGTGCTGCAACCCATTCATGAGGCCTGCCGTAGGCTATGCTTTGAACGCAGGGCTGGGCGTTGGCCCTTGGTCCGTAAACGGCTGTTGCTTCGCTTAATGAGTTAAACTACTTCTAAAGCATCTGTTTGGACTAGCTATATCTCATAGTTTCAGCTATATTTGACGGATTAACAAGTAAATCTGTAGTAACATGTGCAAGAATTCAGTAACAGTAAAAAGAGAGAATACTAATTGCTTAAAAGCATAATTCTTATTTCTAAGAAATCTTCAGTAGGTTTAACAAGACATCAAACAAGACACTTTCCCCCTGAAGAAAAAAGTAAAATATGTAAATACAAGACTGTAAATTGATATGTAGATTGCCTTGTGATGTTTCTTTATACCGAACTGTTTGACTACTGAGTAACAGTGTGATAAAGATCGAGATAGCTGAATATTACCATCGGGAGGGAGGCCTCCTTTTTCAAAAAATCTCTAGTTCCTTAAGGCATGGCGTTAGAATCGCATATTTGAATTTCTAAGGTCGCTGGGCTGTTCATTTGGGTTTCCTTCGAAGCCAACCAACCTTCTTCTCTCTCTGTTTCTTTGCCTCAAGTGTTTCAAGATTAATGCGTACAGCAATGAATATTCTATAAAGCACCTAATTATTCGTCGAAGCGCTCTGTCGTTATTGATGAGGGTCTACAAAGTTTGCCATGCATAAAATATTAACATTGCGCTAAGAAGGTAGTATGAACAAGTTGTCGAATCAAAAGCCATTGCTGTTTTTCCTCGCTAAAGAATATCGAATGTAACATGCATACAAACTATATATTGCCATAATGAATCCATTTCATCAATCCAAATGGCACGGATTCTGTTGACTATCTTTACTGAAATGGAATATTTATTGCATACATTTTTTCTATACTCTGTTACACTACGGTTGCGTCAGACCCAGGAAGGTGGCGCTGCGATGACGTGAACAACTCGCATTAGGGAGTTCGCAGGTTTGATTCCACTCAACTGACCACCGTGACTTGGGTTTTTTTCCGTGGTTTCACTTTATATTAGGCAAATAATGGGGTGGGTTCATTTAATGGCGGGTTTCTTTCCTGTTTCACTTCGCCCTTCAGGTTTGAATGTGAGTGCGTAGTTCTGGTTGATGGAACAGATTTGTGTACTATGTAAACATTCCCTGGCATCCCTGGAGCAGCTGCCCTGGCCACTAGGATTTACTCCGTTTTTATTTTCAATCTCTGACGAAAATTTGTATTTCAATCACTACATCCATTGTATTCAAATTTGAAAATGTGTTAAATACTCTCATAATGGATGAAATAAAATGCAAACATATATTATTCTAATTCCACTCCCAGGAACCAATTTGAAGTAATTAATTAGTCCGCGATACTAGGAAACTAGAGCACACCAGAACATACATAGTCTGAAGGTATGGGTTTTCAAATAATATGTTAATTGAATCTAATTCAAAACGTTTAATGAAAACGGATTAGTAAATAACATGAACTAAAATGGGTTGTGCCTTCCATTTAATACTTGCAATTCAAATAAATATTTTGTTTGAATGATTCTGCTAATTGCCAGGATTATTTCAGCCAATATGCAAGAATTTCTTACCGCAGCAATTCTTTTACATACCAGAAAGTCTACTGACATGAGGCTGTTACTTTAAAGCACTCTTAAGACCATCGGTGAGGGCCAGGGACTTGGGAATCGCCACCCAGCCCTTATGTTCTGCCATCATACATTAATAATGGACTTTAGCCCCACGTGTTGAACACAAAGCTAACGCGAAAGGATAGAATATGTTTAGTTTATATGAAATCCGGTCCCAACGCTGGATGGACTATACATGTTTCAAATTTCAGAGAAGCACTGAAGCTATATACATTAATCACTATTTTTTGTATTCTTTTTAGAGGGAGCATTCAATTATTTTACTTCAGTAGTTTGGTGTGGGGTACCAGGTGTGCACTTAATTTCGGGGCACAATTGTCTAGAAATGTAAAAGGAATCAAAACATTAAATATAAGTTAAAACGTTTTTTGAATTAGGGCATACACAATTAAGTATAAGTCATCCGGAGCCCCAGAATGTCAACGTGAAGTTTGGTCAAGCGTGATTCCCATTCCGATTTTTTCCCGTTAAAATATTCCCTTGTTGTGGAAATAGGAGGAGGAGACCCATAGGAATTACTAGAACTCTCTCTAGCAGCAAGTTGTTCATGTATTCAGCTGCATGTCCTTCCATTTATAATTTTGTTTAACTTGAGTGTTACAAATGGCAATGATATCGATTTCTAAAACCCCTACTTTCAGAAATATAAAGAATGAAAGAAAATAAACACATTATTTGCATGGGCAAAATGCATTTTCCACGATCCTTATGATCTCCCTTTCCATCTTCAGTTCATTGTGAATCAGAATCACTAACACTACTGCATTTTCTAGTTTTTTTTCCAATCACAATTTCATTTCGAACCACTTTTCCTGTTCACTTTCTCAATTTATTACTGCCTCTGTTTATATCCTCGCCCCGTTAAATGAGTTTAGTTCATCTATAGCCGCAAAAGATAATCAAAAGCAAACGCGACTTTAAAAACAAGAGTGTAACACTACGAACACTAACACTTTAGCAACACTACATGTAACACACAACTGATACCATTGAGCTACTAACACCACCACTACTATATAAGCTCGAATGCTATCGCCACTACGACCAGTGCTGAACCTGGGCCCTCGCCTCGGGAGTTTGGAAGAGGTGACGACCACGAGCTTCAACTCAGTGTTCACAGCAGTGAATACACACCACCCATCGACCGTGGATCAGATCGTCAACAACAATAAACCCACGCAGGGCACCATCACTACAGTCACTCAGCAGACCACATCACTACAGGAACAAGTCACCCAACTCGTCAAGACCACTTCTGTTCACCAGAAGCTTCTGAAGAAGTTGAAAGACAGCAACACAACCAGCCACACCATTCAGAGCAACATTCTCCAATCCTTGGAGAAAATCCATCAGAAGCAGTCCGACCTTCAGGTTGCCCTTGCAAATTCATCATTCGACACAGACCTAGTCCAGCAGGATTTCATCAAGTTAGACCACAGCATAAACTCCTTGCACATAAGCGTCAATAACTTAAAGATGGACTCCACGACAAACACACCACAACGACCCCGATGCCGCTAGGTGTCAAATGCCATCCAAAGCACCCCCGGTGCACAACAACTGCAAGAAATGAACTTAAAATCCTTACTTTATCTCTTCTTTCCCTTTCAACCTTCTCATCGCACGCTATTACACTGGCTATGGTCAGGGCCTTGTGTCATGTCCATGAGCCAGGAAAGCCAACCTGTAGTGCGCAATCTTTCCTGCGCAGTTTAGCATCAACCGTGGCTAAAGGAGGTGCTTTTGCGGAACTCCGCTACTTACCTGACCTTCTCCCCTTTATCATCCTGAACTTCTCTTGTTGACTTTTCTTTCTCTCCTCCTGTCCTCTTTCGCTTTCTTGTTAAAAAAAGAAGAAAGAAAAAAGTTAAAAAATAGATAGTCCTTGAAAATTACCATTCCAAACTATAATTCATGCGTGAACTTACGCCGTCAGGTATAACTAAAATCGTTCACCAACGTTTCTCAGTACCTTCACACTGTGTGCAGTAAAACAATAAAAGTTGCTGTTCTTCCGATGAATGGAAATGGGTGAAATGATGCTCAAATGTGTCCAGGGACCATGGAGTTTAGAGCTACCCGACATGTCTTCAAGGATAAGGGAAACCCCGGAAAAACCCGTATCCAGTACGGCTGTCGTTTTTTTTTTTTTCAGAACACACCTAAATTTTACTATCAATGAAAATGTTTAATTCATCTCATCCTTATTTAGAAACATGCGGTAGTATTACTATAGTTAAACTAAGCATTTCTACTTCAACGGAAACACAAAAAGGTGGGGTTTCTGAAAATAAACATTAAAGGTAATTTTACATTGAGAATCTTAAGGAAGAAGATGCACGCAATCTCACGAAACGGTACAAACCAACAACACAGTACAACCAAATTCCTCCAAAAATTTAACACTGCAAAATACAAAAGTTGTTATTAGAATTGAATGAATGTTAAAGGGTAATTGCTTAAGAAAATAACTTTTTATGTAGCAGTCCTTCAACTGCCTGCTGAGCTCGCAATTTAAACTTACCTTCTCTACTTTAAATAAAACGGCAGGGGTAAAGCTTTGTGATCTCTTCAACCAGTACCCGGTCATTTTCCTATCTTGCCATTTTCTCTCCTTTTCTTCTACATCTAAATAAGCATTCTGGTTCTCAACTTATTTCGCTTACCTCATACTTCCATTTATCGTTTTTTGTTTTACATACTATACTGTCCTAGGTAATTATTAACACCATTATTATGTTCGCAGGGTGTAAACGCACTGAGCGACTCTCCTGGACTAATTATAAGGTCACAATATATGTTACATTAACTTGTGTTCGCTTCGGTCCTCGACTCATGCTGGAAGGCTTGACAAGGTTACATCCAATTCGAGCACGTCTGAATTATCAAAGGGTCTAGTTCGAGTCTGAGAACTTCTCCCCAGGGTGCACAGCTTGGCTTCTGTCATACGCAGACTTCCTATAGAGCTGCTTCCAAAGCGAACCCCGGAGTGCTTCCAAAGACTTCCGCTGCGAGGCTTTGAGCTCAATAGCACCTTTCGGCTATGAGCTTCCGCCATAACACGACTTAGGCGGCATCTATTGGCTACTGCTAGAAAGTCTGCGGCTTCCTTTGCAACATAGGAGATACTCTCTATATTTCTAATACTGATTCAAGACATACCTTTGCTCCGGCTAAGGGCTTGGAAGTCAATGATTCTGCTCGATTTATATTTAAAGCAAGTTAGAATATTGTATATAATGATTCCTTTAAACTGTAAACGCGAATTATAAATATGGAATTGCTGAAAGTAAATTAGTAATTACTGTAGCTCCTCAAAAAGATATTTGTCCAGAGTTAGCTCCGTGAAGATATATGAGGTTCGTAGCTGGTTTCAATTCCCATCGACCGCCCATTCTAACTTTTGATATTTCATAGTTTCTAGTGATGAACATGAACGCTATAGGTTTTTATCCATCACTATTTCCTCCGTCATTTCCTCTTTTATTCTGCTTCATTCAGATCTTTGAACGTTTGATTTTATGCTTTGATCTGTGCTTGATCGACAAGTCGTCCATCACCCTCTCTTGATAGTTGCAGCAGTAAGACGCACACAGACAAGTTAAACAGCGACTTCTCCGATCCTCTGTAACCTGTCTGCTTGCGCCTATAGTCCCCTGTAATTTTCTCACTACATCTATTTCTGTAGTCGAGGATAGTGGCTACAATAGTTCTACGTAAATCCATGTGCGCACCCCTTCTTCCATGTTGTACAGCTTAATAAATATACCTATAACTTCTCCGAAAGAAACCTATTCTGCAATAAGACACCAAAAACATCAACTGTTCAAACATTTATTTTACAAAATCATTCATCTATCCAATGTTTCAGGACATGCCTTCAGTCCCTGGATGAGGTCTAGACATAGTGTGTATTTAAAACAGTGGTAATTGTATCGTATAAACATTTGCTTCAGCTAGTTAAAAATGATTTTATGAACACATTTAATGTTAATGCCAAGTTTTAAATTAACATTATATCCAAATAATATTTCATGGTATATTTACATTTACTGAGCAAGAAGCTAAAAAATTTGAATACATGGAATATTACTCGAATTATCAAATAATGTTAACACAAATGTCATGTGTAGTCTTAAACATTGTATTACGATTTGGATTGCAGCTTTATGGAAAGTAGTTCTGACAATGGATCCTAACATCCTATATTAATGTACCTATACACAGTAACTTATCTCTAGTTGTGGAATGAAGAGAAAGGAGATTGCAAATTAGTTTTATTTTAGCTTTGTTTTATGAACTCAGAGGGCAATGTTATCCTTAATAGTCAGTTATGCAACTTGTGCAAAAGTGGGGTTGTTTTATTTGTGGAAAGAATTTCATTATATTCTGCGCTCGTGATGAAAATTCCAGAGTCTAGAAAAAACTACCGACGCTCCAGAAATTAGGTACACCATTTTATTTACACACCATAACAAAATTCGGACCTAAAATGTTTCGAAATAAAATTGAAAATACATTTTGAGACTTCAGTTTGGATCCCAATTGAATATCGTGAATAACTCATTGACGAAGTTCCTGAATAAGAGAGACTGAATTCCTGAAATCGGAACTTCACACACTGGAAAGCAGTTAGCTATGCTGTGTTTTTATTGTGGTTATACAGATCAAAACAGCATGCGCTAAATTAACACGACCTTTCCATACAAACATCCATAAATTTGTATTAAAAACATTTATTGTTCTGCCTAATTCATATAATATTTGAGATATCATTTCAGCTAATGTATGGATAAATGTACCTACATCTCGTTCTATTTACAATGGGAACAGGGAAATACAGCAGACAAATCACTTAAGAGTTAGTTGTCATGTGATGACTTTGAAATTCCAATCTCTTTCCATGACCACGAGAAAAACCGAATATAGAGTTCCTCGGGAAACATATATTTAAAATTTCAAAAGACTAGCATTCTTTAAAAAGATCTACGCTTCTATAAAATAACGTTTTGTCCATCACTTACGGTTACAAACACAATATACAGGTTTTTATGAAAAAAATTAGTTTTAATAAAAATATTTTAGCCACTATTAAGAAACTGAAAACGTACACAGGTATGTGAATTTTGTTCAAAATATTGTTTTTTGGAAAGATGCAAGATGCAAAAACTGAGCGTGATAACTTAAGGGTAACGTCTGAGAGCTGCAATAGAAAAATCTCACCTCCAAATCGGAACAATTCAACTATAATGTTTGTGGTTCCGCCTAACTCACCAAGATAAATTCTGGAAGGAAGACAATATCAAGACTATATTTCCATATTAAACTTACAATAAGTAAAATATAAAAATAAATGGCAACAGCGAATGATTTCCCATAGGTAACGAGATGCCACTAGACAAGTTGTACCATATGTTCCGAACCGTAAGAGCAGAGATAGAGTTGCTATGCACTAAAGTCGATTTGAACATATATTGAAGTTGACATCTGCTCGTCACAGAAGCAAAAGTGGGCATAAGACGAAGCAAGATGATATGGTACAGAGCTGAGACCAGGAAACCCAACTACCCGTCACTATCGATTTTAACAGATCCCATCGCGATATAACCACCAAGTTAAAATGTGAAATAAACAGAGAAAAATGTTACAACATTTAAATACTGAGTAACCATAACACCAGTATTTAATCCGAATCTTAGTATTTAGCTAGGCATGTAAGACAAGCACATATACATGCACATGGACCTTTATGTAAAAAGTGTTTTTTTAAAGAAACGGTTGTGGACAAGCTTACCGGAGTGGAGGATGTTTCCAAAACATGTATTCCAGGTCATATTTACTTCAGGTGTAACCTCGGTAACAAATTTTTGGTGGCATACAGAACTTCTGTCCTGCGCCGTGTTGTAGTGGGCTAGAACGTTGTGCTTTGGTTCCCTGCCACGGAATGCCCCCGAAATCGATCCGACCACTGTGGAATGCGAATTTTAAGTCCCGGGGTATAGGACCGGTGCCACTCAGCATCATGAGAAAACTGAGGAGCTACGCCAGGTGGCGAACATTGGTCTAGAAAGCCAAATTTGCGGCTGGGGGATGCCGAGATGCTGACCACATCTCGTCGTATCGGTTGGATGATCGCCCACCTCGCCTTGCGTAGGTGGGCTTGAGGCCGGCAGTCGGGTTGGCAAGTTCATACCAACTTAGGGCTGTTATAGAGTGTCTAGTGAACGCGAGTGCAGTTTGCCCCTCAAAGGAAACTTACCCTGCCGCCCACTAATGACCGTCATAAATCTATCTCCACACTTCAGTAATGGAAGACTGTCGTTGAGGACCAATAGCACACCTGATTTTTTGAAGTGACAGTCGCATGTGTACTCCACGTGGAGTCTCAGTTGCATAGTTCCAACTTACAGTTGATCTGTTTCATTACGTGCTGAAATTCGTTGTTTGTCACGATGTGGGGACCGTGGGAGGTAAATGCAGATGAAGTAGTAGATAACTTTCAGTTAAATGAAAATAATCAAAGTGATGACAATAATGTGAATAACTGAGCCGAGTTATATTACTGGAAAAGCCTCAGAAAACAAAGTTATAACGGGAACTGTTTCTAAGCAAATTCAAGCGCTTGTTTTGGAAACATATAAATATGTGCGGACAAACAATCTTGGTAAGGGGTCGTGCAATTAACCTGACGATAGATTCTGGATATTCACCGAAATATAGTAAGAAATATTGTGACGAAAGCAATACCAAAGACGCCGATCAAGCGTGAAAACAAAAGGAAAAGTTTCTTTAAAGTAGATAATTTCACATGCGATTTAATTCGTCGAGAAATTTATAGATTATATGCAAAAAGGAGAGCGCCCACCTTAGACGAATTGGTTGCACATTTGCTAAAAATTTGTGAGTTTTCTTATGGGCGCTGCACTTTGCGCGGTCTCCTAAAGGAGCTGGGTTTCAAATACCGCACTTTGAATAAGATAAGGGGTATTATGGAATCCAGTAGAATTGTAGCTTGGCCATATATATGCCGTAAAAACTAAAGGAAGTTTTGCACTAATGGACATAAGATAATTTATTTAGAGGAAACCTCCTACGATACCCATGACTTATCGAGAAAGGTGGCAACCTTGCAGAAATCTCTGGGAGAAGGAGGGCCGGTGTTGTAAAACGATTATAAGGGTTCGTCAAAGGCAGCGGTCGACGTGCACTTGAGTTAACTAAACAGATTCTACCATGAGTTACGTTACAGTACTTTTTTCGTAATTTACGTCCTCCAATGTTACGTCATATCGGACGATGAATGAAATACGCGAAATGATGCTCAAGTGAGTCCGGGGTCCACGGAGCTTAGATCTACCCGACGTTCGTCTTGGAAAGATAAGGGAAAACCCCGGAAATACCCGTATCCAGGTAACTCACCCTAACCGAGTTTCGAACTCGGGACCTCTTGAACGTGAGGCAGACACGCTACCATCTACGCTACCGAGGCGGGCACCACGTTACAGTACTTACTCTACTTACTCTAAGTACTTAGCACGGAAAGTAACAATTTTAGTTGCAACATTAATGTGGAAAGAATTATTATTATGCGCGCAATGAGCAATCAGTAGAGTACAACAAGGTACAGTTGAAATATATTAATCGTTTTTGAATATCCGTAATATTTATATTTGGGGCGTTTGGAAATTAATTTCATAGAGCATTTTAACGCAATACTTGAATGTACTGTCAAAATGTCCAGAATTATCTTTAGAATTATCTCAAAAACAAAATTAAAAATGCTCTGGATGGTCATCTGTAAAATGCATTATCAGGGGTTCTTTGCAAACATAAAAAATATTCTTTATTTTTTTACCATAATTTAGTTGGAAGTTTCAAAAGGGTGCAGGGATACGTCCCGGATGACTAATCCTACGTAGGCAAATAAAAACAAATATTTCATCCCCATTTACACCTGATTCCGTAATCAAAGACAAAGCACTAACACTACTTTTAGGTTTTTGAAGTGAACTGAGCCACGGCACATTGTTAACATAATTATAACGCTTGGACCCAACAATTCTGGCGTTTTATTTTTTGAGTGAAAGGTTTGCATGCAAAATAAAATGTTATAGCAATGGGTTTTGTTATTCGATAGAAAATTATGGACTCCATAAAACAGTTGTTTATTTTTTGTATGCTTGTATAATGTTTGTTATTTTCAGATCAATAAATTGGAGTGTCAGGTTGACAGGAAAGAGCGCTTCGATACCTGCTTTTAGCATTTAATCCATGTATCCAAGCCACAGAAATTGTTCCGGGAAGAAAAATTCTCGGAGTTCGTTACATAGAAGAGAAATAGAAGTGGTGTCGTATACAAATCTTTCGAAAATGTTGGATGTTGTAGAGTGCATTGCTGTGCGTCCCATAAGATTTCCTCCCAGTTCCGGATATTGCGTTACCTTCCGAGTTTGAAGTGCGAATGTTCTTAGTCCCTCACACGTCAGGGGTGCAACATAGCCTGCCGCCTTCCTTCTGTCAGTTTGGTTTTAAGAAAGTTACGCTTCCTGTTTGTTTGTCCTTTTTAGAGTTGAACTAATGTGAGGCTCATTGTTTCAAAACGTTTTACTTGAGATATAAATGCATTAAATTCACGGTATTCTTACAGTTTATAAAGGTGAACAACATCATATTTCCTCTGTTTTATTGGTAGGAAATAAAGGACAAAGCCATCGCTAAACGAACAATATAAAGGTGATTTTTGCTTAATTTTACCCTCTTAGGGTGTTTTAAGAAGTCATAATATTTCTGTAACTAAATATAACTGCGTATCAAGCGAAATTTCACTTATGTTATATAAGTTTAAACACCTAGATTTCACTCAGAGCACAATTGTTAGGAATGGATGTCACCTACTTCGCTGAACAGCTGATTTTCATGCACCTTATGATCCGTTCTTGACACATTTGAGCTATTGTTTGTAAAACTGAAGAATGAGGTTGAAAATTGACCAATGCAAATTAAAGGCGAAATACTGAGATGATTCAATAGAAGGATTCCATATCCTACCCTAACGAACTGATTGATTTATTATAGGCTTTGACAATTGCATGAATATGGTTTATTACGTCGAAAAGTAAAATAATGGTGCACAGACCGAAAACCACCTTTAAGTTTACCTATTGATATACACAAATTTGGGAAGCCCACTTTTATGTTATCATCTATGGGATATATTTTATATGATCATTTCAATCGCTGCTTAAAAAGTATTTCGAAACACGTAAGTAATTTTTATAACCATGTTTTAGAATACCTTGCAGATTAAACCAGAAACATATTCAATGCAGATATCCTTCAGAAGCTCTTAAAAAGTCTCAAGTTATTCATAAACCTCAATATTCCATTTTAATGTATATACTCTTTAAGTTTGACTGTTAAAGTTCTTAAATTACACTGTAAATCATTCTCCTTGACTGGTATGTATTACTTTTCCATCATAAATCTATTATGCGTAGAAAACAGATCGCATTCTGCCCAAGACATTAATATTTACATCTTGGGGGACAATTTTTGGGGCTTAGGTTTAGGATTAGGATTACTATGGAGGGGATTCGGCACCGAAACTTGTGGTTTATTGTACCTAAGCCTCAGGTGGAGCACCCCCGGGAGGAAGAATGAAGTGAGAGGAGACAGCGGGCGGCCGACCCAGCAGTCACAACAACGCCGAGACAGCCGCCGACTCGTCTACCCTGAAAGAGACCACTAGATGAGAGATGGTGTGAAATGATAATGGAGGGACACGAAATTCGGGGCATGTAGTTAACCTACCCAGCATTCGCCTAGCGTCCCGGGGAAATCCCCGATAAAACCCATGGGTCAGGTAGGTCTGCCACGGGAATCGAACCCGGGCCTCCCAAATATGGGCCACTGTTTTAAAATAGTTTTACAATTAATAAGTAACACATATTTTTATTATACAGCTTGTCTTCGATTTGAAGTATGAGATTCTAATTCTTTTAACACATTACTTAATCTGTTCCTACATTTCTAGGGTAGCTCAAAACGTTTTATAAATTTACTGTCGTTCTTTTATCTCTTTTATAACAGTGCAGCATCTTCGGGTACAAAAAGCTTATTTCGCGATATACGATTATGGCTTTCCCTTTAAAAACGATATCCTAAACAATATTCGCAGAGAAATAAAGAAAGTAGAAACGGAATAGGCGATATAGTAACCTAGGCAGATTTAACAATAATACATTCAGTAAACATTCTTGTAAATGGTACATTTGACATGTTTCTACAATTCTGAAACAAAAGATACTTAATTTCCTGTAAAAATGAAACTGGTTGTAACCCATAACCGTTTCCCCACATTATCTGTGCACAGCCCAAGTAACAACTCTCTGCTACGTTGTGAAGGATCTGAGGGTCAAAACGGCAGTTTACACAACCCTGACGCACGTCACCAACTCCAAGTGAAGGAGAAATCCCAGTAGTAAGAAGCAGAAAATCAGCAAGCCGACCCATTCAGCCGTAGTTACCCCGTGTGTATAAAATTCCTTGAAACAGAGCTTTAATCTCCGTTAGAACGTTATATCTTGTCATGCAGAAAAGTGGGTTGCGACTTTGCGCTGCTAACATATGACTCGTAGAAAATTTGATTTCTGAAATGTTCCAACTTCTATCTCCTTCGACAGGAAACTTTCTGTTTCAATTTATACCATATGCTGTAAAAGCGGAACTAAAATAATAACTAATTAAACAGGTCACAAACTGAGAAGTGGATACAATCACATAGTAACAAAATATATTTTAACTAGATGTTTGAACCAATGGCAAGTTAATAAATTTTAATGGCGGTCGTAGAATAAATCAGCATATAACTAACGCTGTACAAGGTCACAGCATCCCTTTTTCTCTAGTACGTAAAACGCTTGATGAATACGCGCAATTATGATAGATATTCAAAACCATGTCACTAAAGTTAAGCGGGAATAAAGAAATAATGGGAAAAGTACATTACTTCCTTCAAGTTGTTTCAAATAGAGCAACAGGAGGTAATTTACATGCAACAGAGAGACAAATACAGTAAAGCATTAATATGCAAATCATCAAATGTTCCAGCCCACCTCGTTAGCGTAGATGGTAGCGTGTCTGCCTCAAGTTCAAGAGGTCCCGAGTTCGAATCTCGGTTGGTGTGAGTTGCCTAGATACGGTTTTCCCTGGGGTTTTCGCTTATCCTTAAAAATACGAATGTTGGGTAGCTCTAAGCTCCATGGACCCTGGACACATTTGAGTATCATTTCACTCATTTCATTCACCGTCTGATATGACTTAACGTTCTAGGACGAATATATATGTCAAATGTTCCGCCGAATGATGCACTTCAGCAACCCAAAATGCGAAAGTACAACATTATAAGGCTGTGAACAAATACACAAATTCAATATTTTAATGACTTCTACATAATTCTGTGTAAAAATATTTATTTAAGTCCCTTATGATTTTACAAAGCTACGTAATTCAAAGTAAGGAAATTTCAGACGCTATTCCAGAAAATCATAAATATCCATCTGTGGTTTAAACATATGAAACTTAAAATTAATATAATGAAACTATGAAGAGCTGTTTCAAGCAAGTAAAAGAGGATATTTTGGAAAACGTTCCATGAATATATTGAAGCTGCTTTGCTCTTCTTTTATTGTATTCATTCCTCTATGTCTTTTTCTCTTTCTCTTTTTCTATAAATTGCATTTTTAGTAAAATATTGGTCACGATTTTTTGAGAGTACCACAAATATGCTTTCTCAGCCCCTTATAGGTATATGGTAACTTCAGGGCTTTAAAATTGCTATTGCGCTCTCTTTACGTTTAATAAACGAGAGAAGAGATATATAAAGAAAAGGGATAGGCAAATATAATCAAATTTTGTTGTTGTAATTTACTCCTCCAACGTTGCCATATAGGACGATGAATGCAACGGGTGGAATGATGACCAAATGAGCCCGGGTTACATAGAGCTTAGAGTTACCCGACATTCTTCTTTCAGGATAAAGGAAAACCCCGGAAAAACCATATCCAGTTAATTCACCCTGACTGAGATTCGAACTCGGGAGCTCTTGAGCGTGAGACAGACATGCTACCACCTACGCTACCGAGGCGTATACTATCAAAATTCAATGGATAATACCTTAATTTATAGTTAAGTTGGGATATACTATTATTAGGATGTCAGATGATAGGGAGAGAATTGCAAATTGAGAAAGTGCTTTAATGACAATTATATAAGTGTATTTGGTGATGAAGCAAAGAAGGGGACGTCGTCCGGGTTCAACGTACTAATGAGTAAACAATTTGGAAGGCCCAGGTCCATTCTATACAGAAGAACGATCAGCTGGAAATTCTTCGTTTTTTTTCAAAGAAAACTATGGGCTCTATTTGCTACGGATTTTTAAACTGCAGTCTTAATGAAAACATGGCTATTGTTTATCCGGGGAGATATCCACACAAGCAAACTAAAAACTTGCAAGGGTTTATCACTTGTTAGTTAATTATTGCATCAAACTACTCAACATAGAGTTCATTTTCTTTTCTTAAAAGTATCAATAAGTTCCTATAAACAAGAGAGGGAATCATTTATACTCAATAGCGGGATTCGTTAGTGAGGAATATGAATTAATAAGAAGTTGTAAGTATTACTTTAAAATTCGACTTTTTACTGCTCTTCCAACTACCCATAACATAGTGAACGTTAAATTTCAATTAAATTCCATACCGATGTTTGGAATGCCGTGAGGCGGTCCTTGCCCGTTAAGTGTCTCGTTGAGCCCTCCCGGCACTCAACACCTCATATGATAGGATATGTGACGAGTGAGGGCTACGGATGGAAGGTTTACAACAGTTCGGGGTTTTTCTCAGGGCAAGTCTGCATGGATTCTCTCTTTTGGATTTCAGGGAGTGGGTGCGTCCTGACAGTGCAGGGGTATTATCACACAGAAGACACCACGACTGTTGAATGGCAAGTTTATTTATACAAGTCGTCCTCTCCACTCGTCACTGTTGGGTTGGTGTTACTCGCGCATTAGGCGCGAGATTTAAGATTTGCCCGTTACTGTGCGCGTGCATGACGGCTAGTTTGAATCACAGTCGCGAGTGAACTTGTAAATTTCTAGGACGCGCCGAGTGATGTGTGAAGCCGTGTACGCGTTGTCAATTCTGGACGTCGCGAGAGCATTACTTGGCGCACTAGAGTATTTCCATTAAAAAAAAAAAATATTGGTAGAATCCTGATGATGTTGTAGCGTGTGCTGTTTCTCTCACTCGCTAACACAGAGTGTTTGGTATAATATGTGTTGCTCCGACCATTCGTGTATATGGACATTGATGCACTTTTAGTACGTGTTGCTCCTTTCACTCGCCAAAACAGAGTGTTTTTCCTAGCAAATATCAAACGTCGCCATTGCACAAATTTCCCCTTCCTTTCGTCGAATTTTGGACACTTTAGGGGTCATGTGATCCGCTACTCGTTCCTTATAGGTTGTGTTTCATCCCTACTCTTAAATTTCATCGCAATTTTGAGTTTCTGAGACGTGTATTCCATGCAACTGTCTCTTACCCACAGTATAGGTAATTAATGCGGTAGCACGCTTGCAAAAGCGTAGCTTAAATCTCGGTGTCTACTCTCTACATCACGTATCATGTGCAAATCAAAGCATCGACAGGCGACTAGTCGCTTGGGTCTAGCCTTGAGCGATTTTTGAAGAATGTCCCTTTGTCGGCTTAAGACAAGAAAAATTCCTGTGAGGGTAAGTGTTCATTTCCCGGCTCTCTTTACTCGTTGGGTTCACGTGCTTGCAATAAAATATATGTATTGGGATTGCCTGTTTAGTTTATGCAGCTGTATATTAGATCATTATCCCCTATATTTGTTATAATTTAGCTTAATTCATAGTGTGGTATCTATCCGCCCTTAATTATGCATTTAATATGACTTTTGCCCCGGTACGGTCCTTGCCATGGCTGCTGGAGCTTCGGGCAGCGTCCCTTGGTCCGGGTAGGACGGTACAACCAGACCAGGTCACCTTGCTGGAACCCTTGGCTGTTGGCTTGCCTGTCATACCTGGTCTTCATGCGGTCGCTCGCCTTCTGGATGTTCTGGCGAGCCATCTCGTGCATGTCGTGGAGATGGTCCACCCAGTTCTCCACATACTCGGTCGCTGGCTGTTTCGCTTCCGGAGGGCTTCCAAAAGCCAGGTCACAAGGGAGGCGTAACTCTCGGCCGAACATTAAGCTGGCTGGCGTCATCCCAGTTGTGTCGTGTGTAGACGAGCGATAGGCCACCAAGAACAGTGGCACCTTGACGTCCCAGTCTCGCTGATGGCTGGCAACGACTTTCCTCAGGTGTTCCTCTAAGGTCTTGATGTACCTTTCGACCATGCCATCCGATTGGGGATGTAGAGGCGTAGTGCGAGTCTTGTTCACCCCAAGCCTTTGTAGTGCCTCCTTCATTAGGTTGGACTCAAAGTTGGTACCCTGGTCACTGTGTAGCTCTAACGGCACCCCAAATCGACAGAACACTTGCTCCACGAGGCAGTCTGTGATTGTCTTTGCCTCTTGGTTTGGGATGGCATAAACCTCCGGCCACTTGGTGAAGTAGTCCACGACCACCATCAGGTACTTGTTGCCTCGGTCGGAAACTGGGAACGGTCCAGCAATGTCAACGGCGATCCGTTCGAATGGCGCTCCGACGTTGTACTGCTGCATGCGACCCCGGCTCCTAGTCTGGGGGCCACGACTCGCCGCGCACACGTGACACTGACGGCACCATCTCTCAGCATCTGCTCGGAGTCTCGGCCAGTAGTAGCGCTGCCGTAGTTTGTCAATCGTTCGGTTCGCTCCCAGGTGTCCTCCCGAAGTACCGGCGTGCACTTCCTCCAGGACTTCCGGAACCTTACTCCGGGGAAGTACCAACTGCTCTCTCTCTGCGTCTTCCCATCGGGTGATTCCCATACCCGGAACAGCACGCCCTCTCTGGTCTTCAACGAGTCCCATTGGGCCCAGTACGTCTTGTAAGTGGCGCTCCTCGGTGCGATGTCATCCCAGGTTGGTCTCATCCCTGCCTCCACTTCCCTCAAGAGTGGCCCCAAGTCTGCGTCCGCCAGCTGCTCCCTCCCCAGGCCTGCGCTATCCCAGCCTTCAGCAGGCACTGCCACAACTACTCGGACTGCTGCGGCACGCTCCTTCTCTTCCACTCTTGTGCACTGGCCGCACTCTTCTGGACAGGGTCTTCGGGACGTGGCGTCTGCGTTACCGTGGCTCTTCCCTCTACGATGTTCCGAGGTGAAGTCGTACTCCTGCAGCCTCTGGACCCAACGTGCTGTCTGGCCTTCCAGGTTCTTAAAGGTCAATAGCCAGGTTAGGGCGGAATGGTCAGTCCTCAGGTGGAATGGCTGACCGTACAGGTATTTGTGGAAGTGCTCCAATGTCTTTACTACCGCCAGTAACTCCCGTCGGGTGACGCAGTAGTTCTTCTCTGCCTTGGATAGCGTCTTGCTGTAATAGGCTATCACCCGCTCATGGCCGTCCTGGATCTGCGACAGGACACCTCCAATGCAATGGTCGCTGGCGTCGGTGTCCACAATGAAGGCGCCACCCGGTTGTGGGAAACCCAAAATTGGAGCACTGCACAGGGTCTCCTTTAGGTGCTGGAAAGCGTTTTCGGCGTCCTCTGTCCACACATAAGGCCGGTGTTCCTCCGTCAGGCGGGTGAGGGGTTTTGCGATGTTGGAGAACCCCTTTATGAAGCGGCGGTAATAACTGCACAGCACCAGGAAACTGTGCAACTCTTTCCTATCCTTTGGGCGAGGCCAATCTCTCACAGCCTGTGTCTTCTCCGGGTCTGTGGCCACTCCGGTTGCCGAGACTATGTGGCCCAAGTAGTTAACTTCCTTGCGGAAGAGCTGGCACTTCTTCGCGTTCAGCTTCAAGTTGGTCGCTTGCAGTCTCTGTAGTACCTTACTCAGATTCTCGAGGTGATCTTCAAAAGTCTTCCCGACGATGATGATGTCGTCCAGGTATAGCAGGCAGGCATCGTAAGTCAGCCCTCTCATCACTGACTCCATAAGGTGCTGAAAGGTGGCTGGTGCGTTGCAGAGGCCAAAGGGCATAACCGTGAACTGCCAGAGCCCTTGGCCCGTCGAGAATGCAGTCTTCTCCTTGTGTCTCGGGTCTAGAGCTACCTGCCAGTAGCCCGACTTCAGGTCCAGGGTCGAGAACCACTGTGCACCAGCTAGCGTGTCCAGGGTGTCGTCAATCCGGGGTAAGGGAAACAGTCCTTCCGGGTGACGGCGTTCAATTTTCTGTAGTCTACGCAGAAGCGCAGCTCGCCGTTCGTCTTTGTCACCAAGACTACAGGGGAACACCAAGGGCTGTCAGACTCTTCAATCACTCCCCTGGATCTCATGTCCTCCAGCATGTCTCGCACCGCCCCTTGCTTCGCCAGCGGAACGCGTCTATGTGGTTGCCGAATAGACCGGGCGTCCCCGGTGTCGATGCGGTGAAGCACTTTGTCCGTGCGGCCGTAGTCACTATCACCTTGGCTGAAGACGCGCTGATACCGCCTTAGCAGTTGTCGAACCTTCTCCAGCTGTTCTGAGGTCAGGTGGTCGGCCGCCCTCTCTACCAAGCCTTCTAGCCGGGGCCCCAGGTGTTGCTTCGGCGCCGGCTCTAGTGTCTCGTCGATAGCTGTTACGCTCACCACGGGCTCGCACATTCCCAACTCCGTCCTGGCCTGGACGTCGTGATCGGCGTCCGTAGGATTTAGCAGTCTCACGGGCACCTCCCCTTGGCACGGCAGCAATGCCCTGGCTACACACAGTCCATTTACAGGCGTCTTCTGGTCCAGCATCATGTTCCTGGTTCTCTGGCCCTCCAGTCGCGCCGTCACCACCACCTCGCTCCTCGCGGGAATAACCACGTCTTCGTCCAAGACGACCCTGCAAATTCCAAGGCGCTCTTCGGGTTGACGGAGTATAACTTCTTCTCCGTTAAGCCGCAGGACCTTCTTGCCGACGTCGACCGTCGCCTCATGGCTCCTGAGGGCATCCAGTCCCAGGATCACCTCCTCAGCCACCTTCGCGACGAACACTCACAGACGCACGGCACTCCGTCCGAAGTTCAGCTCCAGCAGGGCTTCCCTCGCCACAGGCAAGGTGTCGTCCGATGCCGTGACAAGCTGGTATGGCTGGCTTGGCTTCCTTGTCGGCAAACCCTTCGCCACGTCAGGTCTGATGATGGTCACGGCCGCCCCGGTGTCCACCAGCACGCGGCACGGCTTTCCTCTTATCCAACCGTCCGCGATGAGGCTGTCATCCATACGCCGGCTGACGGCGCGCAGTGTCACTCGAGGGGATGCTGGTGATGGCGCCTACGTGCCCCTCTCCACGACGACCCTTACTCGTTTTTCGGCTGCTCTTCCTGGCGTGGGCAGTCTCTCTGTAGGTGTCCGGGCTGTCCACATCCCCAACACAGGCCACTAGGTGTTCGCCGGCGTCCCTCAGCTGGTCCTCTGTCTCCGGCATAGCGGACGCTCCTCGTTCTCGACGTCGGGAGGGATGTTATTTTGGCCGCCTCCATCCTTAATGCCGCTGTCAGCGCCTCGTGGATGGTTTTGTATTCGCCGAGCATTAGGCGCTGACGAATCTCCGTGTCCGGTACCCCGTCGACAAAATTGTAGGCGGCTTCCCGGGATACGAACTCCAGTGGCAGGTCAACCAAGGCCTTGCTAGCCAGCTGCCCGATGGCTATGGCGAACTCCTGCAGCGTCTCCCCCGGCTGCTGCGACCTTGCCTTTAGCTGGCTTCGGTATGCTGCGGCTAAGCGGTGGTTCCCGAAGCGATTCTCCAGGGCCTCCCAGATGTCCTTGGGCGCCGCCATCGTCTGCACCGCGTTTAGCACTTCCGCGGCCCGTCCCTGGAGGCTGGCTAATAACTGTGTGGCCTCCTCCTCCGGTGACCATCTGTTGTGCCTGGCCACTGTGTCGAACTGGCGGCGGAAGACTTCAAACGTTGACGCGCCGTCATACTTGGGAGGTTTGACGCGCGCAGATGTTGTGTCGCGTCCCGGCGCGTCGGCCTTCAAATCCTTCAGCTTCCTGCCGACGACGTCCTCCACCATGGCGTTCAGGGACTTTACGCTGCTGTCGGCCTTTCCCTCCAGGTTGTTAACGCGGTTAGCAAGGTGTTCGACGTCTTCCACCACGGCGTTCAGAGTCTTGGCGTTAGTGTCGGCTTTTCCCTCTAAATCATTAAGGCGGTCGTCTACTTGACCCATCCGCTTGCCCAGGTTTGTGACGTCATCCCTCATGCCGGCCAACTGTTCCTCAAATTTGGCGGCGAGGACCTCGTTCGCCTCCTTCATTTCCGTGGCCAGACTGTCGCTCGCTGCCCTCATTTCCGTGGTCAATTCGCTCTTTATTTGTTTCAGTTCCGCGGCCAGGTTGTCATTTGCCGCTTCTGTTTTTGCAGCGAGGTTTTCATTTGCCGTCTTCATTTCTTTCAGTTCCGCTAAAATCTTTTCTAATGCTGCCTCCATTGTGTTATGTCGCACTTCTGACACCAATTGTGACTTTGTGGGTTCGTGAAATGAAAAGTCCAATTTCACCACTCAAAAATGTTCTTTATTTCCACCGACTTACAGTTAAACACTTGCCAATTACATAAAATTACGTAATGCACACAATTACGATTCACCAGTTCGTCCGTTACAATTGCGCTCGTAATTACGTACGGTCTTCTCACTAGCACTGTGTCCTTACACCAAGAACTGACTGACTGTCTCTCTGAAACCCTTTTTATAGGAATGTCACTGTTCTCCTAGAAGTCTCTGGTTTCCCGCAAATCACCCGAACGTTCCAGACCACAGGAGAAGGGGAGAGAAACGTCGAGGGACAGGTGACACTTCCCTAACCACCCCTCAGTTAGTGACAGAGACTAATGGGAGGCGTGGATCGGCAGCCTTTGGTTTCCTCACAGCTGTGGGCCTCATGCCTACCGCTAATTGGGTGACATTATGCTAATGTCATGCCTTATAGGGACCGTATCAGCCACTTAGAAGTCCACTGAATTTTGGAATATTTAGGAAAAGAACCATGTATCTATATGAACTGCATAACTCAGGTAAGAAATACATCATAAATGTTCAAGCAAAAGCCTTTGAAAACTTTCTTAATCTTGGACTGGGCGAGTTTCGGCATTTGTTGACTGTGGTTAATTGGAGATCCGTTGTCGTCATAGTGCTGTTTTTGACTGAGGTTCTTGTGATTGTCGTTAGCGCTCT
Source organism: Mantis religiosa (assembly GCA_030765055.1). Classification (NCBI taxonomy): domain Eukaryota; kingdom Metazoa; phylum Arthropoda; class Insecta; order Mantodea; family Mantidae; genus Mantis; species Mantis religiosa. The sequence goes on from CM060949.1 coordinate 100,123,089, forward strand.
ATTGTGTTTTGCTCTTGCTCTAATGTTTTACATTCCGCATCAAAAGTAGTTTTTTTTTCAAGCATTGTACAAGCATTGTAATATATTATGTAACCACATCAAACAAAACAATTAGGTTTACTTTCAATAACTAAACCTACACACCTGTACAACAATATGATTATATCAATACAAATGTGAAATTTAGTTTACTAGCTTGATTAATCCAGAGGAGATGCATTATAAACAAACTTGAAATGCCCGTGTTACTCCTATCTGCATTCGTTCCAGCAAGCATCACACTTCAGTGCACGACTGCACGCTCAAGAACAAAGACATACTTCTGAGCAAATGACAGTAGTAGTTCGGCTATAGAACGCACAACTGCTTTGATTGTTAGTTGAAGAGACAAAGGAAACATGCTCTTAGCTTATCGAACTGTAGGATGCGCGACTACAGCTCGAAGTCCTAAGAGTGGGAGTAACAACAGTGTGAACAGTGGACTGTCACGACTTGAATTGTGAAATTTCATATTTCAGTCAAATAATGTTTTAGTATGCCAGGTAAGTACTCTTAATATATTTTCTCCACCTCAACTGCCGTTATTTACTGCATGGTACCAACGAAATTGATTCATATAGTTGAGGTAATACCATAACTAGTTAAATCTTTGTTAAGGCTATACATGGGGATCAGCGGACAAAGACAAAAGCTTACTACAAGAAAAATGAAGTTTGTATATATTCATGTCAATGTCTACTTTCTTCTGCAAAGCTATAGTATCTAAGTACACAGCGTTGATAATTTCCAACAAAAAATTCGTCTCACACTAAATATTACACTAGAAATAGGCTTTTTGAATTATTGAAAAAAAAAGCATTATTGTAAAATAAAGGCTGTGCCTGTCTGTTGTCAACAATATAACTCAAGAACGAAAATCTGTTACATATAAAATTTCCTATTTAAACTCAGCGTCTTCCAAAGATGTGATAGGAAGATTTTGAAGAAAACTACAACCTAAGTAAACTTTAAGTAAAGTGGACAATGTTATATCATTTTGTGTGCTTTTATGTTGTATAATAAACAATTTTTATTTCTGTGCTATATGTTTAAAGTGTTTTAATGACAGAATATATGTTTCTTAAATTTTCGGGAACACAAGTAGCCTTTAGTTTTCATTCTGGGTCACTTATGCGTAAATGGCAAGAGACATAAAAAATAAAAAAAATAAAAAAACTGGTTTAAATTTGGATTCGAAATTAACGTGGAACCAACGCCTATCTGAAATAACTAAGAGCTGCAGACATCATAATAGACACCTGAAACATCTCATTTCACATGTCATTTAACTTTGCAGTATAAGAAAATGATCTACAGGTCATTGATGATATGGCAGTACGGTTGTTTTATATGGGTTCTGCTGCATATTCTAAAATACGAAAAATACAGGTAATACAAAATAGATAACTCTGACTGATGACCGAAACAACGTGCTGCATGACGACATAAGAATTCCAGAGTTCAATGAAGTTCAACGATAGATTTACATTACACCAGAGAGTACCTTCAACAAACATGCGATTCATCCATTCCAGCTAATTATCCTTCAATTCGGCAATGAGAAGACTGAAAAGAGGAAGACAGACTTTGAACGTCAATATTTCAAACGAAACTGCAGGAACAAGACCGAAGTACATGTTTTAAATTATTATTGTGTTTTGTATTTTCAAAAGCGCAATGTATTTAATATACTAGGGCTGTTCAATAAAGAATGATCACTATGTATTGACAACGTACCTCTACTCATCCTCATAATTTTGATGGTCTTTCTCAAAATAGTCTCCCCTGAATGAGATGCACTTGTCCCAGCGTTTCTGGCAGTCTTCAAACACATGCTGCAAACCATTTTTGACAGATCCTTCAAAATTGCCTCCGCAGCCTTCACCACTGCTTCTGATGGTGGATAATACCTCCCACAAAGGCGTATCTTCAAGTTAGGGAATAGAAAAAAGTAACATGGGGCTAAATCCGGACTATAGGGAGGGTGAGGGATGCACTTCACGCTGATTATTGCAAGATATTCAGCAACAACATTGGCATATGCAGCCGCGCATTATCGTTGTGCAGCATTTAGCCTGCTTCACGAAAATGTCGTCCTTTGCGCCTGATGTGGACTTGCAATGCTATCAGGACATCCCTTGAGTATTGTCCAGTTACTGATGTGTGTGCAGGTACAACATTCTGATAAATCATTCCATGAATATCAAAGAATGAGATGACCTTAACTTTCCCAGCAGAAGCAACCACTTTTGCTTTTCGGGGGGTTGGTGATGAAGGAGATTTAAACACTGAGCTTTGCTGTTTGCTTTCAGGATCAAAATGATGTAGCCAAGTTTCATCAGCAGTGATTACGTTTGAAAGAAACTCCGGATCTTCCTCTAACTTCATATTTAACTGCAATTAGACCAGCATGCGAATGTCCTTTTGTTCGGGAATCAACAGTTTTGGAACCCATCGCGCACAAACACGTCTTATGGGTAATGTTTCTGACACCAACGTGTGGTTGGCACCTAATGAAATGTTCAGTACTTCAGAAAGTGATCTTAAGGTAATTCGTTGATCCTCTCTTACAATGGCGGCAGCAGTGTTGATGTTTTCTTCCGTAGGAGCAGGTACTGTAGCACAGGTACTGTAGCACCGGGTCCACCTTCCTTTGAAATTGATTGTCTCCCCTCTCTAAAGATTTTAAACCACCTTTGAGCTGTGCCGTAGGGAAGAACAGACTCTCCATAGGCCTCTTGTAACATTGTATAGGTCTTAACTGAAGATTTGTTGAGACGAAAGCAGAACTTCAAAGCCGCATATTGTTCCTCGCGTGTTACCTCCATTGCAGCAGTAGGCTATACTGATCATATCTGAACTTGCCTGGTTCTCACATGCGGGAACCAGGAGTACCAACAATGAAACTACTACGGCATGTTTGTTTCAGATTAAGCTAACAGAATATAATAAGGTTGAATTTTAGTGCGACAAATTATGACCGAAAGAAGTTATGATCATTATTTATTGAAGAACCCTTGTATATGGGGTTCTGCTGCATATTCTAAAATACGAAAAATACAGGTAATCTAAAACTGATATGTGTGACTAATGACTGAGAAACAGCGTGCTGCATGACAACATAATAATTCCGGAGTTCAATGAAGTTCTCCGAAGGAGCTATATTAGACTCTAGAGTACCTTCAACAAACATCCGAATCATATAATTCAACCAATTCCAGCCAATTACCCTACAATCCGGCAGTGAGAAGACTGAAAAGAAGAAGACACACAGACTTTGAACGTCTATATTTTCAACGGAACTGCAGGAACAAGGCTGGAGTACATGTTTTAAATTATTATTGTGCTTTGTATTTTGAAAACTGCAATGTATTTAATATACAATAAAGTTTACTTGAGTTAAAACAGAAAAAATTGATTTTTAAAGCAATTAAATTAAACACTTCTCTCACCCCCCCCCCCTCTCTCTCCGCCTTCTTCTCTCTGCTTAGTTAACAATTTCTAGAATTTCAATATTACTGGTTTGCATTTTAAAATATTATTAAAAAATGGAATATGGAGAACTGTTTTATTCTCCTAGCCATGCCAAAACAACAGAACTTCATTTTATCATATAACGACCATCTCTTAAAGGAACTAACTATCGCTTAAGCCAACCATATTCCGGCTAATCCTGTTGAACTTGACTACAATAAAAGGTCCAATAAAGAAATTCCTGTTTATCTCCATCAACATGAACTAGATCAAAGAATTATCGTTGGTAACAATAATTGGTACAATATTAAATGCAGAAAGTCATGTAAATGTAACACACCAGACATTTTACATCAGGTAAGCCTTTAAAAATGTATCAAAGGAACGGTGTACTCTATCATGGATAGAGAAGAGTCCCTACTTTTCACGTAGATTTTTACACATGGTTTAACTTCCTTTGATCTTCTCACAGAAATAATGCACATACGATATATGACGGTTAATAATGAGATCGAAATGCTAATATGAATCTATTATAGAATTTAAAAAGTGAATATGCATATGGTTTTCTTTCCCTCAATTTAATTTTTTAACCTTTCTTGTTTTCTTTTCCCTCCCTTTTATTCCTATTTAGTTATGCAGGCCTATTCACTTATTCAATTTTAATTTTCGTTCAAATTGATAAATTTACATCATTTACTAAGAAAATAAAGGTATTGCTGTACCAGGATATTTCTCATTTTTAGAGAAACCTTTTGTAAAAGAACACAGCATAGCCGTTATGACCAGGAAGCTTATTATTTCACTCACATTATTTACGTAAGGTAAGAAAGATAAACAACGCTTAACTACAAAAATAATGTTATAATTTGTAGTGTAGTTTTTCCAAATAGGATTGCAATAGACTGACCTCCCTGTGGCTGTTGCATCCAAAGAGTCTTCAAATAAGTTGTTTTCTTTTCCTTTTCTCTCGACTACCAACTGCAATTGTAGACGAATGTTGGCACAGTCTCTAGACACCGTCTCTCCGAATTTCGTAGCTTTTCAAATTACCTGGAACAATTAACAAATATTTTGAAGTTCCCGATCGTCCTTTAAAACAACGATTTTAAGGGGTTTTAGGTTATCAGAATAGCATAAATTAAAAATGTAATAGTATATGTAAATTTATATTAATACTCTAAACAATTTAGTATATGAAATTATGTATATATGTATTAATCTACGTATTCATATTTGTAGGCAAAGCAGTATTTTTATTCAAATAAAACTTTTAAAAACTGATTTTCCGTCCAAATACTGAAAGGCTACTCAATTAGTTTCAAGAATACGTTAAACATTGATAATTTCTTTTCTGACGGATGGTGGTCATAAAATATCTTCTAATATAAATAAATAAACTACTTAAGTACTAAACGAATTTAAAAGTATACGAACTTCATTACCAATATTTTGAAGTGAAGAACCAGTTCTAACGATACTATACGCATGCAATACCAATGCCAAATCATTTTAATAACTTTCTCATATAAGCTTCATACCTAATAACTTTTATTTTCATCATATTTTGATATTCAATTTATTAGAGTGCAGTGCGAAACAATTTCATGACGGAGAAAATGATCCAGATAATATAAGAAATCAGTTAACCAATATTTTATAATTATCAAATGGAAAGATTTTCTCACTGGTTGCAGACTATGTGTCACTTCCAAAGCAGTTAATTCGGTAGCATGGAAGTAGGAAATCTTCATGTTCACCAACCTCGCCTCTATTTCGTTGTATAAGATTAGGATAGTCATGCGTTTTGTCGATTTCCTTTTGCGTAAATAACAGGTGAGCTTTTATTAGAATAGTCAGGGCGGTAAGGGGTATAGAGAAGGACTCACCATAACGTTTACTACGAGGGCTGTTTAATAAAGAATGATCATAATTTTTTACGGTCATAATTTTTCGCACTAAAATTCAATCTTATTATATTCTGTTAGCTTAAGTGAAACAAACACGCCGTAGTAGTTTCATTGTTGGTATTCCTGGTTCCCGCCTGCGAGATCCAGGCAAGTTCCGACATGTTCAGTATCGCCTACTGCTGCAATGGTGGTAACATGCAGTTAAAGGTGATATTAGAGAAAGATCCAGAGCTTCTTTCAAACGTAATCACTGCTGATGAAACTTGGCTACATCATTTTGATACTGAAAGCAAATAGCAAAGCTCAGTGTGGAAATCTCCTTCATGAGCAACCCCCCCAAAAGCAAAAGTGGTTGCTTCTGCTGGGAAAGTTATGGTCATCTCATTCTTTGATATTCATGGAATGGTTTATCAGCATCTTGTACCTGCACACACATCAGTAACTGGACAATACTACAGGGATGTCCTGAAAACATTGCAAGTCCATATCAGGCGCAAAAGACCACATTTCCATGAAGCAGGCTGGATGCTGCACCACGATAATGAGCGGCCGCATATTGCTGATGTTGTTGCTGAATATCTTGCAAAAATCAACGTGAAGTACATCCCTCACCCTCCCTATAGTCCGGATTTGGCCCCATGTGACTCTTCTGTTCCCTAACTTGAATAAATATCTTCGTGGGAGGCATTATCCATCATCAGAAGCAGTGGTGAAGGCTGCGGAGGTCATTTTGATGGATCTCTCAAAAAATGGTTTCCAGCATGTTTTTGAAGACTAGCAGAAACGCTGGGATAAGTGCATCGCATTCAGGGAAGACTATTTTGAGAAGGACCATCAAAATTATTAGGATGAGTAAAGGTATGTTGTCAGAAATAAAATGTGATCATTCTTTACTGAACAGCCCTCGTATATCAATTTACCATCATGTTATAGAGAACGGAGAGCACTAAATTAAATTAAGTAAACCATCTCAGTTTAATAAAGTACCGGGCAAAGTCGCGTAGGTGAGCTGTGTATACCACAAAAGAATTCATTGGGATTCATTTACCTTGTGGCTGTTTAGTGGCACCCGCAACATACACTAACAAATTTGCAGCACCTTCAAATTCGGCACTAAACAATTCATTTGCCATTTAAAATAGGTTTCAAGTTGTTCGTTGATTTGAATTTTGGACCACACTATTTAAATACCAAAATGCATTAAATATATTCCCCCACTATCCCTTCAAAACGGTATTTATTACAAAATAAAATTATAAAGGTATTGCTTGTTCATCTTCTTCTTCTCCTCCTCCTCTGTTTCATACTAAATACCTGATGACTCACATCCACCGTAAATAAATACTTGTCATCTTTATGGAGGATAACTTGGAATGAATATAGAGTAGGTAAGCTAACAAAAAATGAAATATAGCGGAACATATCCGAAGGATTTACACGGCCTTCATTTCATTTGTGTTGGGAGCGGCAATGACCATACACTGGTAATAACCGGCAGCTTTCATTACCGAAGATAATGCTCCGTAATGGAATTCATCTCTCCATTATAGTTCACATATATGTACATGGTATCTAATGAGCTCCGCGTCACCAGGTGTCTGCAGATGTGACTATATACCGAAATTAAGTGATGCAATGAGTAAAGAATCTTAATGGATTTCAAATGAATATTGCATCTTTGTTACAACACGTATAAGTGCATTGGGTTGAATAGTTTTAACAAAAGAAAGGGAAGAACGAAGGTTCTTAGCAGGAATTCTTACTGGGTAACACTTGACTCCGTTTGAAAAGGCATTGTTCGGACACTTAATAATGGCATGATCGAAACTAATAATCACAAGGGACAAAATAGTCAGAAAAGGAGTTTTGCTGTGAATAAAGAGGGCTTCGAGAAGTGAAAGACACACGCAGCTGTAGTGAGGACAAGCAGACCGTGGCAGGCAGCCCATCTGCTTCTGTCTTTGGCGAAGGCAGACCAGAAGCTATGAGAGAAGATATCTGTCAGTTCATACGTGAATAATAAATTAAGTGCTATCGCGTACTAAGCATTCTACATACGGTCAATCTGAACAGTGATATATTGGTAACCTTTGTCGGCAACTTCGAGTTTGATGTGAGGATGAAAAGAAGCAGTCTTAAACGTGCCCGAGAGTATCCTTTTGCTCTACTTTGCTTTACTCTGAGGATAAATTGGTAACCTTAACTTGCTACAGACTGATCATCAACTTTATCTAAAATGGGCCATAGTGATCAAATGACTGACGAAATATATCTATACTTGGGTGAGGACTGAGAATAAACAACGGGAACTATTTCGTGGATGATAAGACGACTTAACAACAACAATAAATCACCTTGAGAAATAATTACTGAACTAAAAGATACAAAGTATCTACTGCGTAACATTTACATGTCTTCTTTATCCATTAATCTATAGTTATGTGATTTATACGATAAAATCGTTTATTTTATCTCTACTTCATACTGATCTAGATAAATCTTTGTACAATTAGTTTGATTACACATTTGGTTGTAGGGATTAGAGGAAACTGATTTATACTCAGGATTTTTAAAACTATTTGCTATCATTGAAATGCCTCATCTGCCGACGCAATATCAAGAAATAAATGTACAGGAACAGCATAAAAATGACCCTATTGACAGAAGTGAAGTACTGAAACATAATTACGGATATATCCCAAACGGCCTGTGTCATAAAGGTTGCTTCAATAAATTCTGCACTTCAAAATGGGCTACATTTTTGTACAGTATGATCCCCCCCCCCTCTCTCGACATTTGGCAGCTAAAAACCCAAAAGTAATTTGAAGAACGACCTGAGAAATACCGTGACGTAACTCAGTGGGAGAGTATTTACCTAGGAGCATGCAGCCGGTTGCAGTGAAATATCCGTGTAACGTTCCTGCCCATACTTTCGAGCCTTTTATTCTCTCCTAAAGCCCAACGGCTCAAAACGTAAATACCTCAGCGTGTTATACAACCAGCTGGCGATGAGTTTGTTTCATATTCACAAATTATAAAAGAACTCAAGACCAGGAACGGTGTAGCAGCATGTCGAGGCGGTCTTCCCTTGTGGCCTCAGTCCGGTGAACTTAAATATCCCATGCTGCAAAACATGATTTTGTTACTGTAGATTCAACACATTCACTCCAAATTCGCCAGTTTCCTGAGTGCTGTGTCATTCAGTGTGTTGCCTGGGATTGCTTCCCAGCTCGAACGTTGCAATATGAGGATGCACAACAGAAATGGGCATGGCATAATATGCCGCCCAGAGTAAAATTCGGGAGAATTTAAATCACGCGAGCGTCTGGTATGGTCTGACTCGCCATTCGGTAAACCTGCAGTTCGGATAGAAACGCAGTCAAACTCTCAAATCTATCGCGCAGCAGAACAAGATGCGTTCAACGGAAATGGTGATAGGAGAAGATGTCATGTCTGTCTAAAACTGGCCAGTAGTAGCTGGTGTATCAGCTAAATTACCACAGTAAATATTTTTATGTAAGATAAGGGTATTACTTCTGCGAATTTTTACAAAAATGAAGCCTTCACAAAGGCTAACAAAGGGTGTGAAATGTGTTCTATTCCAGATCAAATTCAGTAACACATTGGCTCTGGAAACAATAACTTCACAATAGGCTCTCTCTACTGAATTCGCATGCGGCTGTTCTATATTTTGTTTACATCTGTGACGCACACCTCGATCAGTCGGAAGTAATTTTGTTTTATGGCCTTGGAATGACAACACTAGAAGAAAACTGCCATTGTGGCCATAAACGGCGTCATTCGATTCTATGGGAAACAAATCGGGACACGCAGAAATGCAAATGATTGGTTTTAGCTTCCGCCGATATGGCTGTGCATTATTGAGCTTGTTTACCACGCGCATCGTGACAAAACAAATGGCGTACGGGCGCTCTGCGGCAGTTATGGGCACGCACAAACGATTCAAATGGAATACTCCAACATATTAAATCTGAATGTCTCTTAATTGATAAAACGGACATAAATCGATCCGCTGCATTTTTTATCTCTTTAATTCTACAAAAAAAAAAAAAAAACGCGCATTGGACAGGCAAAGATAAGTGCTATGGCATGTGCGTTTAATTCCAGGTGCATCACAAAATAAATTAATCAAATCTCTGACTGAAGTTCCCATACATCTGGATTTTAAAAGTACATAAGTTGGAACATTTTATGTAATAACACTTTGTAGTTTTTATACAAATACAAAACGCATAATGTCCTAGGTGTATTAACTAGTCTGTAATTCTCTCATCGTTCTATTGATTTATGTTAATGTTTCGTTAGTATAATTATTTCATACCTTGCTTTAACGTTGCTTAAGAACTTTAAATTAAGCTTTCACCAAACTGCGTGACGTACTTCCCTTTTTCCTTCCCTGCTTCCTTTCATCCTCCCTTCCGCCATTGCCTCGCTCCTCCACCCCTCCTTCTTTCTTTATTCATGTATTTTTCCTAATAAACAAGCATTTTCTTTTACTAGCGATGAAGTTATTGGCTAATGTTCGAGAACCCATTGAGTAGTAACCAACGATTTCTTCTTTCGTCCTCATTGTCGGTTTGGTATCTTCATCGTGACAGCTGTATGTGCTATGATACACACTCTTTCCCTTGAATGATTTGTGATTGTGTTGGCCTAACTTAGGGTTTTATTCTAGATAAAGAGGCTTTAAATTATATTTATGTTCTATAATGCTCTGTTTATGTGTGTCATATACAAATATCGTATATCTTATTTTTAAAAATGCAACTGTAGACAGTTAAAATCCCCAAGTTTGAGTGAGTTCAAGAGTTTAGTATGTATGCAAACAAAGAAAGCTGAGCTTACAAGTTCAACAACTTTCCCTTTTTTTCTAGAGGGCTTCACAAGCTGCTCACAGAAAATATGAAGTATACTATATTTATCTTGTATAGTAAACATAAAAACGGTAAAATATGAAATATTTTCATGTAGAGGGTAGATTATCGAGGAAGATTTTTTTAAAGTCTTTAGGTGGCACCCCAGAAAGATAGAAAAGGTTGTTTGTCATCCGATATGTGATTTTTGAGTTAGATGTTCAGACACACACAGATGGACCTTATTCTAAAAATGCTTTCTTCTTGGCGAAACACTAAACCGAAGCCTTATACCATATAAAATCATCTACCAAATAGCTACTTCTGTTATTTTTGTGTCATTTTAACCAAATTAGTGAATGTTTTTGGAAACATAACGAACTATGTCACAAAAATGAATCTGCAACCGTTATTTAATGTTAGCTTTAAATATATTTTGGCATGTTTCTGTGTATGGGTTCATTCATATGCTAAATATACATGCTGCATGTTAAATATTCGTTTCATTGATTATCCAAATGAACCGTTCGGCCTATCCAAACCTGTAAGGTCCTGTGGAATTGAAGCTACAAACTCTGGTTAAGTTATCCTAACTTAATTAATTTTAAAGTACTAGCATATAATATACAGAATGTCATAAGATAATAGAATAAATACATTATGTCATAATACATAAAGTGAACCAATTCACGGAAAGCATCAAAAGTCAACAATAATGAATCAGATTTTGTATTATCAACGCAATTACTTATACTTTCAATACGCAGTTAAACAATGAGCAAATACAGAAGATATTACTTAATGTTCTTTATTTATATTCCCATGATATCGTGGCACACAATGAAATACGTTTCTAAGTGTCCTAACGCCTTAAAGTTTCAATGTGATTGCTTGAATGGGTGGACAAAACTTAGGGTAGGGCGAGGATATTCCGCTAACGGGGCCTTTCCGCCCGAAATAAGCAATTTGGTTTATTACCCAACAATCATGGGCAGCGATAACTTCCCTGCCAGTTCATTGTCAAGATTGGCGTTTGTGCGACGTTTTTATTAATTTAGTTGAGGTTTAGGCTGTTGTTTTAACATTATTAACAGAAGAAGATTACAAGGTAAGTAACTTATGTTGCGTTTTTTGCCTTCAATAAGAAATGCCGTTTGTAACTTTTATTTAAAGTCAGTGTCAATGTAGGTTATAGTTTGGGTTACGTCCATGCATAGCAGATGGCGCGATTTTTTATCATAGCTCTCACATGGTGCGCAATTTCAAAGATCAACATTTGGGGCTATTCCGCCCAAGCAGAGAGGGATTATTCTCGCCCAGTTGAAATATAGGTTTTTTGTACTCTTTTAACCTAATTATTTCTTATACAACTATTGCTGAATTTTATTTGATCGTTTCAGATGGTATACACATATAGACAAAGGAAGCTGTAACGAAACTGGAGGAGGACGACATTGCTCGTGCTGTTACGAGCGTATTAAACGGCGATGAAGTATGAGAGGAGCACCAGACCTTTTCAGCGTGCCTTACTCTAGACTCAAGTCAAGAAGCATTAGGAGGAGGAGTGTACAAATCAGTTGGTCATCCTACAGTGTTCAGTTTCGAGGAGGAGACAGATTTAGTTTCCAAGTTAAAATACTTGACAGCAAGAGGCTTTGAATGTACACCGGACAAAAAGGAAGGAAAGCGTAGACCTATTGTAAAACTAACTTGTGGGAATAGTGAGTCAAGTGATGACTTGGTTCCAGTCCAAATGGAATACAGTAATGAGGAAGATGCACCATGTGGATTTTGTGGTTAAAGTTTTATTCTCCGAAATCAGCAACAAAAGGAGACTGGATCAAATGCCAGAAATGTGGACTATGGGTTTCATGAAGTGTGCGTCGGTGCGGTTGGTAAGAAAAACTTCATTTGTGACAAATACATTTAATTAAAATGCAAAAGTATTATGAGCGGTAATAGCCCCGTTAATTCTGAAATTTCCTTTGTGTACAACATTCGCTGTTTTATTTGAACATAACTATAGCAAGTAAAATATGTGTATTTATAACATCTGTATGCTTTAAGGATTAATAAAGACTGTTCTGCTCTATCTTTAGCACACAAAAATTGTTTTTTATCTGTTTTATAACACCGCAAATTTGAAATGAGCGCAATAGCCCCGCTCTACCCTATGTATATTCTAGTGTTAAAACGTCTTCTGCCGTCTAATATTAGGCATGCTAGAAAGCCTTCAAAATCTGCTGCTAAACTGAAGGGAATTTGTTCTTCTATTAATCATGTAATTCTATAGCTATGAATGACAGAAATTCAAGATTTGAAAATACATTAATATATTACAAAGGTTAGAACCTGCAACAGGAAAGTATAGAATAATTGCTGTAGCAATATGTTTCTATGGGTTCCATGATTTTAGAACCACGTGACAACGTTATGCCCTTTCTTCTTCTCTTCTCCACCAAAATTCCTAAGTTTTAATAAGTGAAATTGCAAAGAGTAGAACATTTATGTGTCACACATAAACTTTAGCATTGTACGTCATCATGATCACCAGGTGATATTAGAAAATACAACCTTTTCCCTGTACTTAGTAATTTATGGAATGATATCTGATATTTTACAAGACAGCTAATGTCTATATCTAACGCCTCACTGCTTGCCAAATGTGTCGGAAAAACCTCGGAGTAACTTTCTTTTAGAAAACTATCGAATGGTCCATGAACATTAATTATATGATCTCTCAAGTGAAAAGGAAATTAGACTTCAAGGAGAGCACGCGTTCCTTTCCTTTATATTAGTCCTTTTAGGAATTACTTTGGGTCATCCTATTGAACACCACTGACACCAATGTTGGGAGTACATTGTATATACTTAAGTGTTTGTAAGAAAACAAAGTTAACCTTTTATAAAATCAGATGAACGTCGGCTATCAATATAACTTTCTGTAGTTTCTATGTCGACAACTTAATAAATCATCAAACGACATAAAATTTGGGATAAAATAAATTTAAATACGCAGAAAATCGAAGCTACATTACTAATAACAGTGTACATTAATCAAAATCCAATGAGAACGTTTTATACATGTATATATTCAAGTATTAAAACATCAAAAATCTACTGTGTGACATTATGTTTTCTATAAAAATGCAGACATGTGATATATATGGAAATAATCATTAAGGTAGACATTTCAAAAACCAATCTAAGTGTGGATAAATTCCTCTCAATATTAATATAAATGAACTATATTTTCAAATTAATTTCCACTAATTTAGAGGGAGCCAATTCTATCACACACTGACAATAATGCTTACGCTAACAAACGAAAAGCTGCCAGTGACCATGCTTAGATTGTCGTCAAGGACTTTCTAGTAAAACTATAAACTGATCTCCAAAAAGTTACGAAACAGCAAACTGAGAATTTTGTGAGACTGCGTGCCACAGAATTAGTGCTATCAGATAGTTTAACGGTTTTAACAAGAACACTATTGCACTCTGAGCTTAAAATGTTTGCCTATAATTTGTAAATTTATTCCACTGTATGCAAGCGAAAGCTCGAAAGTTGTTACTGCATGAAAAGTTCGAATTTTCCAGCTGGGAATTCGAAAAGTGACCCTGACACGTTACGCGCGGAGTCGAGGTGATTGTGTCAACTGTAGTCATTGGTATGCACATATAATTTTCCTGATTCTGCTTAAGTATTATAATAACTGGGTTACTACTTAACAATATTACTGCGATAAAAATGGGTGATTTCTTAAGGCTGTCGTATTTTATGTATTTAGTTCCTGTATCATGCAAGAGTAAAGGAGAGAGACGCACTATTAAGAACTGAAAAGGTGTTCCAAAATTTCCACAAGTTCTTATAAAATTTAATAACAGCGGTCTTAAACTTCTGTTAATGCTTGTGCTTGACAGAAGCCCAAGTTTCTGAAGTTTAACTTCGGATAATCCCACTGTAAAGAGTAAGAAGCTTTGTCATCAAATATCTAATCAACATCAATTTCAGAGTTTGCTGTGGTCGGAAGTGCAGCCGTCCATTTTCATTCAGAATTCTCTGTTAAACGTTACCGTACTAAAATGACAATCTTGCGATCGTGACCTACAATAAACGCTGCTAGATACACATTTATTTCTACTTCATACTAGTTCACCGATACATAACCACTGTAGTTGGCTGGTTCCACACATTGCACGGTGTTGTCCAAATGTTCTGTGAATCAAAAAGCTCGTTAGTATCAGCATGGGCTTTCCACTTCATACAGATATATTTATTGCCATTCTTGATTGACAGTCCCCGATAGCCAGCCTGTTCCATCGAATTTTCCACAGCAAATTACGGGCCAGCAAAGATAATACATGGGTCACAATCTACTGGATGCGTATTAAGGTTCCCTCTTGAAACGGAAATGGAATTTGGATTCCATTTGAACGGCTACCTCACCCTCTCCCTGCTTGAACAACGGGGTCAAGGTTACTCCTCTATACACATACAAACCTTCCGCAAAATCTAACTCCCTAGAAATACTGCTTTCATACCCTTTCAAGGTAGGGTGTAGTTTCCAATCAAACATTTCCTACACAAATTTAATTGGAAGTATAATCTCCGTAATTCCCTAAATATAAAATGAGAACTCAGAAAAGAAGTGTGCGCCGCTTTCTGTTTCCACGGACGCGCACATATGTACAGTCGGTACAGAAAGTATTCTTACACCACTAAAACATTAGGGAAAATCAATATTATGGAGAGTATTTAAACGATAAATTAAATTTTACTGACTCGAAAGAACGCATCCTCAAAATTATTTACAATTTATATGAAAATAGAAACGATGTACAAAGGAAATGTCACTTCTACAAAAAATAAAACTAACTTGCCAATTTTTCAGGCACAAAACGTAATTTTACAATCACAAAAACAATATACAATACAACAGAAATGCTGCTATTCAGTACTACGTTGAGTACCCCTTAGCTTTAATTACAGCCTCTAGTCAGACTCCTTGGTAAGAAATGGACAAGTGTTTTTAGCCCCCGACTTTGGTTTTGGGTTTCATTCTTCCAAAAGAGCAGTTTTCAATTCCTCTTTATTTGAAAGTGCCCTTTTTCTTGTACGTTTTCTCACGATACTCCACTCTTGTTCGATAAGATTAGTATCTGGAGATTGGGGAGGGATATGAAGCTGTTTTGGAACATTGTATAATATCCACAGTCGTGTATTAAGCCCAGTGTCCTGCATTAACATTCTGTCTTCCTGCAGGCCCATTTTCTCCACACTGGTATGCAACTCTTGTTTAAGAATGCCCATGTACTTCCTGTGAACCATTATCCCCTCGATAACATGTTTTCAGTAAATTAAATGCCAGGCCAGGAGATTGCGCGAGTATAGAAAAGTAATTGGGTCAAAGAAACAAACAGAAGCAGTCTCTTGTTCAGTAATGTGAATTTTGATAGTGTTTTGTCTTTGTTTATATTTTTGTTATATCCAATGTTTCATTTGTGGTTATAACATTTAACAAAGATCCTGATGATGGGAGCGATGCACTCTCCCGAAACGTCGATTTCTAATCATTTGTTCACCTGGCTTGTTGCCCGAGAAGAAATTAAGCGAATGTGAGGTTATTTGTCGCCTCAGTGATAGAATCACGTGTTTACGTGTGGTATAAGATTGAAATACGTTAACTCCGAATAGATATATTAATTTCCATCGGCCGGCAACTGTTCGATTTAAGTGAATAGTTAAAAAAGTTATTAAACGTTTCAAACTTAGATTCCGGTATCCTTTTTATTTTCATTACACACCCACGCATACCCTGAGCTAAGATTCAGCTAGAGATTGGAGGCAACACAACAAACTGCTTCAAATTATTGGTGCAGCAACATCGTGAGGCAGATTAATACTGGGATTTGAACCACAGATCTTATGCTCTCCATGCACTTATGGTGAAATCTCAATATTGATTTTATGGTTAGAATGCAATATTTCCTCTACTTACTATAAGTAAGTAGCAGATAAAGAGAAAATTCAAAACGCGTTAAGACCGAATAAATTTAAGTTACAAGGTAAAATTTTCACGTCAATGTTCAGCAGATCAATTACATTCAGCAGAATTCTGGCGAAACAAACACGTTAGGTACTTCCTGCTAAAATCAGAATTGATTTTTTTTTTTTCTGAAATTACGCTTGCGTTATATGAAGTTTAATCCAGAAAATGAGTCTGTCTTGCATTGGGCACTTATGTGCAGCACGGAATACCCAAACTAAAACATTCTCAAAGTTTGAAGACGGGTCGTTTATTCAAACATTCGAAAACTAGTGAACTTTCAGTAGTCAGAGTTAATTTAGTTTCCGAGTTGAGTATAAATGCAGAAAACACAGACGGTGCAATCCTCTTCAACGAACGAGACGGCTGCATCGAACAGCCATCGGCGATTGACAAGCGATATACCTACCTGCATGTAGAGAGCCTGTTCAACACTTGGTTCATTCTCCATGTGCTAATGGATTTTTGCCGGGAACAAAGGAGGGGTTGACGGGCTGATGAAGGGTGGGAGTAAACACAATTTCGCAGAGGATCGCATCCCCGACATTGAGAGGACATCATGAAATGGCTCTCCAATGCAAAATAGTTGGTTGTCCAGGAAGGAAAGGGATGGAGTGTTTCGCGTCCATTGGAGGGCCCTCACTCGAGTTCGCTCGGGACTAGGGTTGGTCCACTTTCACCAACTTTCCAGCAGTATTTAATGCTGTGTTATTATTTTGTGTAGGTACTTGCAGAACTCCCTCAGGTATTCCCCGAGTTGTTGCCTCTCAGTGGCGTTAGGCAACTTTTTGAATCGCATAGCTACTGCACTTCACAAATGGAAAGGTAAAATGTACCTACAAATAGGGGTGATGTACCTTCAGTCTCTTACTTACGCATTAGCAAGTGTATCAAACACGCTTACTTCCTTTGCCATCTATATTTTGCCATTTTATAATTAGACTGACATCACAGCTAAGTGTTCACAGCTGTGTGGCGGAACCAGCTCCTGTTACGTGATTTACTCTACGAGTGAAAGATATTCTGATGCCTCTACTTGGCTAAAGAAGACAGGAATCAATTTAGTTCGCTGCTAATTGAGCGGATTAGCAGCAAATTTAATCCCAGCTAATGAAGAGTGAAGTTCAATCTCAAAAACTATTCAATCGATTTTAATACTGCTTTCACCACTGAAAAGCTGTGTTTCTGATTGATATAGAGCTATTAAACGCCTTTAAATTTAATTTCTTAAGCTATTGAGTATTAAAAAGGATTTACAAACATATATACTTGAATACGAAAGCACTGGAGCAATATAAATGCCATACTTAAGAAGAAGGGCTTGATGTTTGCGAATTTCATGGATTAGAAAATTGTTGTTGTTTACTTCCTAGGATATACTTGTAAAATAAATCGTAAAGCAATTTTAATATTTTGCAAACAATGTCATATACGTACAAACTGATTGCAAATAACATAAAAAGCAAAACAGAACAAAATAAAATTTCTTAACGTCAATATATAAGAAAGTTTTGTATCAAGCCAGATGGCTCTGTGGTAACGAGTGAAGCATTCAAAAGATCCCAGGTTTAATTTCATTTGACTGTTCGCTCTGATCTTGGGTTTCTGAGATTTTTCTCTGTCGTTAGGCAAATGCTCAGTTGGTTTCTCTTCTAACACGGTTTATTTTGCATAACTTCCAGTTAATTCCGTTTTCGTTTGTCCGCCTCTGTAGGTAGTTGGTAGCGTGTCTACCTTGCGTTTAAGGGATCCCGAGTTCGAATGTCGGTCAGGGTGAGTTATCTGAATAAGGTTTCACCCGGGGTTTTCCCTTATCCAGAAGGATCTTTCACTTCTAGGTTTCGTGGTGTACGTTGGTGCCGGATAGACGCTGACCTGCTGATCTCAAAGTTGTGGGTTCAAATCTACCCAAGATCAGTGGTGTTCAAGAGTGCTTAAAAGTGAGAGCTCTATGGCAGAAGATTTACTGGCGTATTCAGGGTTTCCGAGGGGACAAAATTGCGTCAACCGGCACGGCTAATATGATTCTGGTAATCCACAGTGTTGTTAACAAACCATGATGCGGATCTTTACTCCCCGTGGACATTGAAAGGATGCCTGGTTGCCGTGTATTTCATGGCTGTCTAAAGACCGATCGTCACCTCTATTTACGCGCGTCTTTTTGGACTGCCCACCTGCGGTCTGTAGGCATTTGTGGTTATTTCATTCTATTCTTTCCTCTTGGGGTAGTTCGCCACACACGACCTATGGATGCCTTTCACTCTTTTGCATGACTATCAACGGCTTTTTCATCTGTTAAATAGGAACAGCCGACGTTATACAATTAAAATTATAAACAGTAAAGAGAAGGTTTCACCATGAAAGGTTACTAGACCAGTGTTCAATAATTTCCAAAGGAACAGATGATGGAGAAAATAAATTTAAGTAAAACGAAATTCGAATTTAAAAAGTCAATCGTAGAACGTCCATTAATCCAATAACAGCTGTTTGTGTATCACTAATAAGTACAGTTAAAAGTAAAAATAAAGGAATCAACAATAATGTTGTGAAATCCTTTTTCGCACGTTAGAATCCATCATAATCCCATTCATTGGATTTCGGTTTTAAATGTCAGATGTAGCTTGAGTCAAACGGGTAAGTGCGTTACAGCAAAGGGCGTTGCTTTTGCACCTCTAAGCTGGATTACTCGTTCCAGATCGAACAACACGCATTAACGGATCAGTGGCAGCTACTCTCACTAAAACATGATAGAGCACTATGGCAGGCCATGTCTTATGCACTACAGTTTGCCTAAAGAAACGCAGCAGAAGTAGAAATGCAGTAATAAGCAACTTAGCGATTGTTAAAGCTAGCGTTATCAACAATGTTGAAAGAAAGTCAAACAATTAAGAACGATGGACTAAACGTGACGCAGGGTTAAATGACTAATTTGCTATAATGACTCCAGAATAAAATAAAAATAAAGTTGCAAAGAGCACATGTTAAAGCCTTCTCGAAATTATTTACTTAGAAATTATTTTTTATGGAGAAGTTGTTTTCTTAGCCGAAATGAAGTTTAAAGTTGTGGGAATAAAAGCAGATCGGGGACTATGATCGCGATCTTGATATATTCTGCTTACCTAATCTTTGCGGACACTCCAAACCATTGTGAGGAGAGAATCTGTCAGTGGAGGAGGGAGCTATGTCAACAGCTTCAAGTGCAAAAACCGAGCACCACGCAGTTATGTATGTACTAGCAATCTTACGCAGAGTTCCTGAAGAGTTCCTAGAGATTTTAAACTAGGCATAACAAGTGAAGGTCATCTCACCAACAAAGCGCTAGAAGCTCAATCAACTTGCAAAGCGAAATGGTTAGCATGGGCGGAAAAAATGATAAATGCTATGAAAGAAATGATAAATAAAATAAAAAATCACCCAGCGTTCGTTTATTCAGAAAGGAAAATGCTGACCATTTTTGAATGATGTATTCTCGGAACCTTTGTTCTCTATTCAACATCTGGCACTACTAGCTATTCAACTAAGCTATGAACAGCCAGAAAAATATTTCGGTAAATATTATTAGCAAAAGTGCATATTATATAAATTTTGCGAAATAAAGGTCATCGTAAAATCGTTTTAAATATGCATCAGTGTACGAAAAAATTGAGTTTAACAGTTCCATGATACAATATAACATCAGGGTGTACTATGGGCCATTACACATGAATCTTAGTAAACTGGTCAGTTGAATTTTTCCACTCAAGGTATTTGTACGATGTATTGCATATGATTTGTTATATATTTATAGAAAGAGTATGAAGTTTGAATTATTTATTTCATAATACACATTCTCAGGTATTTTAAGCAATAATGTAAAGTTAGAAAAATTACATATACCGTCGCCAGTACAATGTGAGGGAGACAGTTTACGAAATTGGACATATAAATCCAAAAGTTAGATATCACAGAATTAAAAGAAAGAAAATGATGCAATGACGTTTCATGCGTGCATTCTATATTATCCAGCTGGTTTAATATTAGTAGAGTAAGGAGAGCACCAAAGGACAGTTTGCCCTTAGCTTTTCTCGGAATTACGTCACTTGGCAGAACACACAACCAACACCAATTCTATTCATTCCAAAAACTATATCATTTAGTAGAAGTTTAAACGCTGAACAACATACATTGAAGAGCCGTTATATGTGTCATCTCCTGGACTCACTAATAGCTGTTGATGAGAGTAGTGTAGGAGCATCCTAAAACTAAGAAAGGATTGGCGCAGACTAGAACCAATTGTATATAAGCTTTCATTCTTAATTTACTTTCATGGAAAAATTAGTATAAAGCAAAATGTTTACAGGTATGTAGGCTGAAAAAATTAAAGTTTTTGTGGTGGTTTAAGCTGGTACAAAATGTTCAGCGGAAGTAGTATTGTGCATATTCTAAAATTAATGTACACCAGACAAACGATAAGAGAATAACTTACTGAAACTTATGAATTTCTGAAACAGATTGTCACCAGTATCGTTTTAGTCTAGTATATATCAAAGAGAGCTAAGCTTGTATATCGCAGAGATAGTAGTGATGGCTAAATTAGAATAGCGCCCTCGTGGTCTAAGTATAACATGCTACAGTTTTGGTGCCCGAGGTTACGGGTTCAAAATCTGTAGACTTATGACATGTAAAACAACTTCATAAATACGCATATGAAAAAACTTAACGGATTTTTCACATGAAATAGAAAAGAGGACGCTGAGCATTTAAAAGCATTCATAAATAAAAACGCAATTTAGTCTTTTTTTTTTTTTTTTTTTTAGGATCGGAGGAATATTGGGGCTACTATACTACAGCTAGATTTAATGACGCTAAGCACATAGTTAGGAAATCCTCATCGACTTCTAAGCAGTATCCTTTATGCCCATTCAATGACTTTTCTCCGGCGATCTTCATATACTTACTAGATGTTCTGGCATAAAGTTCCGCAACAGAGCAGATACAGTTCTCTCCTCAAAACATCTTTATCACCAGTAGTCCTACAGCCGTGGAAGTTGAAAGGGAAAACTGAGAGGAAATCAGGTGCAGGCAAATTTGTGGTAGTATATAACCCGAATTGGGAAACCAGGAAGTGAACCAGGGACAGGGTGTTCGGGATCCCAGATGCCACTACGAGTACTTAGGCTTGTCTCTTTGTTTTCTAAAGACGTTGGAATGCACGTGCCTTCAACTATATCGCGTTGTCATCATCCAGAATTATATTTTGGAACATACAAGTACACTTTAATGGAGATGACAATGGTATTTGAAATCTGGAGAAACATGACTGGAGTTCAACGCATCACGCCAACAGAGCTATTTGCAGAGTATTATCGGTAGATGAATACCTGTATAATATTTTCTTTTGTTAGTCCATAACGTGGCTACTGAAAGGTAAAAAAAATTAATAATAATAATAATAATAATAATAATAATGATAATAATAATAATAATAATAATAATAATAATAATAATAATAATAATAATAATAATAATAATAATAATAATAATAATAATAATAATAATAATAATAATAATAATAATAATAATAATAATAATAATAATAATAATAATAATAATAATAATAATAATAATAATAATAATAATAATAATAATAATAATAATAATAATAATAATAATAATAATAATAATAATAATAATAATAATAATAATAATAATAATAATAATAATAATAATAATAATAATAATAATAATAATAATAATAATAATAATAATAATAATAATAATAATATCTATTAACATACTATTCTTTTAGTTACTATCGTAAGTACTTGAGTCCCAGGCTTTATCACTTAACTCTTATTATTTTGGTAATAATAACGTCTATTGTGGAGAAATGCTTAATTTCCATCATTTAACTAAAACAATAAGAGTTAAGTGATGAAGCCTGGGACTCAAGTACTTACGATAGTAAGTCGCCACAAACGGTGTATCTCAGATGCGAGAGCCCCTAGTGGTCTATCGGGGAAATATACGAGTCAACTGGAGAATTTAATGTCAGGACGGCACGTTGGCCATGGTAGCTCAAAGGTTAAGAGCGACTGGACGGAAACCAGGAGATCCGTTGTTGAAATCCCGGCCATGGCATTGAATTTTTCATGTCGACTCTATCCAACATACTATTCTTGTAAAATTGCAAATTACATGGAGATTGTCATATCCGGCGCTTCTATGATAAGTTATTCTGCAAGACAAAGTATCACATACAGATGTACATGTGGTGACAAACAATAATAAACACGTTTTTGTCTACATTGATTTGATCAGCTAGCAGAATACTATAAGATATTGTTTTAATTTAGAAATATTATCAACTGTAATACTAAGCAGTACAATGACTAGTTCCGTCATATGATGCCATCTATTATTGTCCGTTTTAAAGTCGACCGATCAGATTCATGTAATCATACACAACAGCGATACTATTTTGTTATCGCACCCTCAGACACGATTAACAATACATCATGCATGTTTACGAACAGGCAAAGAATTATACATCTCACGGATCGTCTACTGTTAGCCGACTTTCAAATGTCAACATGGCTGAAAGATTTGTATGCCGTGACTTGTGAGGTTAAGTTTCATTCATGTGCCAATGTAGGTTTATGTGATTACATTCACCCCGGGGAAACCTACAAGCATCCCAGACTCACCTTAAAGCACAATAGTCTCCTATAATTGATATATCCTGTCTATCATCCTTCAGCTTGTGATACTTCATAAAACATAAACCTACATGTACCCACCGTCTATTATTATAAACCCATCATATGTCCCTGAATGGCAAAACGTCGAAGGCTCCTTGTCCTCAGAGAAGGATTACTCTTAAATGACACCTCTATGCTGTGTCTCTACCTATGTGATTTAGGGAATCAGATAATTTGTTTTATTGCTTTCAATTTTTTTCTCGTTAAGTAATCTCTTCAAATGCAACTTGTGGTTTTCAACTTCCCTAGATAAATTCCTCTGACACTTCGTCGTGAACTTATCGGTAATTTCAAAACCACTCGTGTCATTTAACTATGGTAGTATTCAAATCGTTTGCTTTAGGGACCACAGTACAAGAGATATATCTTCAAACCAATTTTCATATTTTTGTGAAATTTATATATACCTTCTCTTTTATATGCAATATCTATAATTTGATATGTGCAGCTTCAATTTTAGATATTTTCTTTGTGACATGGGGAACACATTTTTGTTATCCTTGTATCAAATTATCAGCTTGCTCTTCCATAAAGAATTCACTAACAATGAAACAATTGGAATACATAAATTAGTAAACGTTTTCTTCTTCTAATACCTATCTAAAGAAACTTTACATATTACAGTTGCTTCGATATAGTATTTCAAACATTCAGAAAAAAACTATTTGCTGCAAAGAAGAATACGTTATTATTTGTGTCAAGTTATAAGTGTAAGTTTTACGAATGCTTAGAGGGACAAGCGGTCAGATCTGTTCCATCAATTCCGTACTATATGTAATTTACTGTACGCTTTACCAATTAGGTGATTCATTAAGCAAATAGTAAAAAGGGCGACATACGTAGATTTAAAAGCAAGGTTCATTTATGTCAACAATACCTGACTGCTGCCAGTTTCTAGAGCATTGCTCATATCTTATACAACAGATGAAAAATTCGCCACGCCACTGAACCTTCTGTTTTAACCCCTTATCCATGTGTACCACTGGAAAATTAATAATTTGGAAAGCGTACACACACCGCAATAATTCACAAATAAACAAAGAACGAAGTTCCTCTTTCACGGTCCTACGGGAAAATTCTTGTGAATTAACAGAGCACAAATATCCCTTCCAGTGTTTTTGTTATTTTATATTACAGTCCAGTGGCCAGCAATAATTAGTTCAGATGAAGTGAAACACGTTTACTGACGGAGAAGTTTTCTGACCGCACCGCTATGTAAATATTGTCATTAGTTTCTGTTTTTAGGTAATGTCATAACGCTTTAGAAACACTAAGAGAGATGAATGAAGTATACTTCTCCACCTATGGTAAACTGGTATAAAGGTAACTACTGAGAGGTTTATAAATTACCGAACAATTACGAACACGCTTGCTACCATACTTTACAGAT
The DNA here is from genome assembly GCA_030765055.1 of Mantis religiosa. Classification (NCBI taxonomy): domain Eukaryota; kingdom Metazoa; phylum Arthropoda; class Insecta; order Mantodea; family Mantidae; genus Mantis; species Mantis religiosa. Next base: position 100,147,563 of record CM060949.1, read on the forward strand.
AAGTTATTAAAACAAATAAAACATATAACGTTATAAAATAATCTATTGTTTACATCTTTGTAATATTCAACGAAAATACAAGACGAGTTCTCAGAAACAGAAAAGCAAATGCAGATAAACTAAATTTAGCAAGATCCTGACCATGTTTTGAACACATAATTGAAGTTAGGGCACAAACTGCAGAACTGTAACAGACTCGACATTATTAAACTACTGCAGAACTGAAATACCTGAGTTCAGTGAAGGGTGCTATAAAAGTTAGTAAAACACTCGTAATATAACTGAGCAACAAGAAAGAATGACAAGAAAACTCAATTTCTGAAGAACTTCTGAACATAATTTACAGAACATGACGAGAAAAATAAATACAAATGAATCTAGAGTTTCAGAATCATATTACCCTAAGCATCAAACGATGATGGACTGGTAGATTGTCAAAACTTCCTTTGATATAGTTCCTTGCAATGTGCAAAAGCTTTAGACTCTGTGTATGTCGGAATAGGGGATTTGCCTGAGGAAATAGTATACTCTATTAATTTATATCATTAAAGTATGAGTAATCGTTTCATTTTCATTACTTTCTTAAAAGACATGAATTTTTAAATGTCATATTTCTGGTGTTATATTAAGCTGCATATTACAATAATTCGACACACGTCATTAGTGTATACGTGTGCGTGTCCTTTTCTTAAGTAGTATTAAACACACAAACATTACAATGCGTGTTTTTGGACTTCCAATAATGATGAGATAATAATTATAATGATAATGATGATGGTACAAGATGCGAAATACTTAAATATTCTATGAAACGGTAGATACAAAATGAAAAATTCAATCCATAGCCGGTATTTGAACCACGGATCTTCTGGTTGCCGTCCAGCCGCTCTAACCCTTGAGCTACTATGGCCAACGTGCCGACATGGCATTAAATTCTCCAACTGACTTGTGTTTTTCCCGGTAAACCACTTAGGAGATCTTATAAACACATGAGACAACTACCTTAATGGCGACTTACAACGTGTAAGTACTTTAAGCCCCGGGCTTTATACTTAACCACTATTAGGTCAATTAATTTCTACTTAAGTATGCTGCTCAACTATGTAAAGCATGCACTAATATATTTTAAGCTAAATCCTTTTCTTGATCAGAGAAGCTAAAGAAAGTTTCGCAGGATGGCAATAGGCAATAAATAACGCCTTATCACACTTAAAAGAAGAACAACTTGATAATACTTTTCAATTAATTCTGAAAAATTTCATCCTATAAAGAAATTATAAATTCGCATCTTATTTTATAAATTAATAACGCACAATAGTGTCAGCATCTTCGTTGTTCGTAATGTTGCTCCGAAAGTGACTTCCTAAGTAAGATGAACTAAGAGTAGGGAATTACGTCACTGCTATAGCAATTATTTTATTACGTATTGCACACGTGTTGTACTGATTCAATTTGGGACGATTCTGAAAACAGTAATAACCTAAACATTAATGCTAAAGCTGCAACAGTTATTTACAGTCTTATCTAAGTTCATATAGCGATATCTCGCATTTATGCTGTCCTAGGAAACAATTCACTTAGGATAGCACTTTTTAATGTATATCCACCAACATTAAGTCATATCGGTCGATGAATGAAATGGGTACAATGATGCTCAAATGAGCTAAAGGTCCAGTTTACAGTAAAGGGAGAACTCTGGATTATACAAAAAGACGTACCAAAGTTTCAAACAGCTACCTCTTCAACATAGGCGGACACCACAACACAGAGGCAGGCGATCTAGCACTTTAGTTGCGACATGTAATATTTAATTGATTCTAATATTTGATCTTGAACAAGCTTTCATGTCCTTGAAATGTTCACTACTGTTATATTGCCAGTTTACTACGAAAATGCCTTAAGGCTGTAATGAAGCAACGAGCGGTCATTCATTTGTTGGAGTATAATTTGTTCTACCCGCTTCCATCCAGAAAGAATAGATTTATTGCTAACTTCAGCCAGTCAAAGACAGAATATCTTCCCTGCGTGAGGTAAGTCGCACAGTAAGAGCTGGTTTTGCTTTACTGCAGTCTAATTATAAAACGGACTATTAACAGAAATCCTACCAGAAATTGTCAAGTTGTAGCGGAGGCAGAAGTGGAAAGCAGATGTGGAATGTAATATGTGCTTTGGATAACATCCGAGATCATGAATAATGTAGACCAAGTTCGTTTCATACTATAGGAAGGATACTGAAGAGCGATTTATATAGGTTGAAGCTCAGACAGCTAGCTCGGAAACAATCACTCACAACGCTATCGGAAATCGACTGTCAGCTTTTGCTAGAATCGCATTTATATTGCTTCTCTGCAAGTAATATCGGCAATACATCCCAGAAATGCAGTTACTGGAATGGTGACCTTTGCAACTAGCTAGTATGTGAGGGTACTGGAGAAACACCTTTTATCATATTGAAAATATATTGGATACATCTAGTAGTAGGTTATGATACCTTCATGTGACTTCTAAACATTCTTACAAAATCTTATTTTTTACCCACTTCATGTTATCCAAGATGAACATTTATAGAAATTGTTTCATTACACACCTCCTTGTAGGTACATGGTAATAGGGAAATGAAGTAGGCTTGAACGACCGTCAAATTTTATAAGAGCAGGTCAAATATGCTGGAGTTGAAGTTCTATTCTCATTGCATGATCAGGAAATAATCTATCCTATAGCGACTTTCAGTTTTGTAAAGGTGTAAGTTTTAGCTAATTATACAAAATAATAACCACAATCTCAGAAATTAACCACTTCACTGCATTTGACACAAAAAATGTTCTTTAATGAGTTCTGTGTAGTTCTCTGGTAAGGTTGTGTATATTGCTTTACTGGTTATTCAGAATAAAGATGACTTCAGAGACTTATTTTCCTTATTTAACCGTTTTTTAATGTTTACCTTTATTTTTCTATCTGATTTCTGTAGTTTCACACATATACACATAAACATCCATGCCCAAGGCGGGACTCGAACCCTCGACCCTCTACGCGATGGAACGCTAGAAACATAAGCTCTAACGACCATGCATCTCATTCACATGAAAATAGGTATATTAAATGTATAGTAACGTATTCAAAATCGTCAGAGCTATTTACCACAAAATATAATTTTTATAAAAATCCGCAATGTGAAGCGTAGTTTGGTAAATTTTCTATAAAATACTTATCACATCCTTAAAAAAAGGCAATAAACATAAACATGGCCACATCTTTCTCCTAAAACTAATTTTTAGGGAATGACAAAAATATACGAAGGCTGTCCAACAAAGAATGATCATAATCTTTTTACGGTCATAATTTTTCACACTAAAAATCAATCTTATTAGCTTAATGTGAAACAAACATTGCGCACGGTAAATGTTATTTTAGGGCTAGACAACGTTCTCAGTGCCTGTATGAAGAACTCTCAGAAGCTACTAAGGACTACTCTATCCCTTTAGCCTGCAAACTTGTGGCCTCCTTTAGTACGCTGAAATCGTACGTTCCTCCGAGGATATTAGCCACAATTATCTCTGTAGGTCGCAGTTCGTGAGGTGTCCATTCCGTTGTCTATATCCTATTAGTGGATTTTTATCCCATGATTTCGGACATCAGAACCCTACAGTTTGTCCTTGCCTCCGCCATGGCGTAGTGGGGTAGAGCGTTATGCTTCGGTTTTCTGCCTCGGAAGACCTCCTGGTTCGATCCCAGCCCGAGTGTGGAATCGGTGCCTGTTCAGCCCCGCGAGAAATTTCAGAAGGTGCAATAAGTCAAGAAAGCCAACTTTCAGGCTGGGATACGTGTTTGTTTGCTTTTTTATATGTAATTTACTTCCTCCAAAATAAAGTCATATGGGACTGTGAATGAAATGATGCTCAAATAAGACCAAGGACAACGGAGCTCAGTTACCCGACATTTGTCTTTTAAGGATAAGGGAAAACCCTGCAAAAACCCTTATCCAGGTAACCCACCCTGACCGAGATTCGAACTCGAAACCTCTTGAACGTGAGGCAGACACGCTACCACCTATGCTACCCAGGCGGGCACGGTTCCGCAATGCTGACCTTATATCCTCCCCGTACCGCTTGGATGATCACCCACTTCTGTCTTGGGTATGTAAGCGTGAGACCGGTATTCCAGTTGGCAACCTGAGGTTAGCTTGTGACGTGTTTTGCTATGGATGGATTACCCTCATAATTTAGCAAGTGGCAGCAACATAGCTATATAATGTTTAGTGAAAGAGATATACGTAGAAAAAATCGAGTAATTTTTACACGTTCAAAAGACATGTGCCGTGTGTGTGTATGTGTGAGTGTAATTTTCTATGGAGAAGCTGCAAGAACATGTACTATTTTTTTATGAACAGTATGCTTATACAAAACACACCACATTTTAATTATGTAACATTAGGGTTCAAAGGGTCTTTGATTATTATAAAAATATAGGAATGAAAATTAGAAGCATCTTGCAGGTTACACCCACCGTGAGGAACAGAGTTTCACTGGCAAAAGAAAGCTGCTGAATGGATCTCGGGATTAACTCCTCCTTCTAACCAGACATATCTATTTAAACGCTACTTCTTTTTTCTAAGTTATTCTCCAGTTCAGTGGTAGTTTCATTCCGAATAAAAACATATGGAAATATTTTGGCTTCTCTGCCATAGTTAAGTAGTAAAGACGCTTACAGAGATAGAACTCCGGATAATTTCCTCCTGGGATTTATGACCAGCGCGATGAATGACATTTCCTCAGGAATGAAGGAAGAATGATAGAGTAGGTCGGCCAGACCATCATAAATCTTGCTGTCACTCAAAGAGAGAAGATTAAAATCTCGTTGGTAATGATGAAGTGACCTAATTATTAAAACATTTTTCTTCACAAACTTTCATCATACTCTAAGTCATATAATAAAATAATTTGAAGACACATTTAAAACGGAAATTGATTCGCGTGTATTTTTATTCTATATGGATAAATGCAATCTTGAACTCAAAGATTATACCGTATTCTGTTTTTACTGTAGACAGAGGCTTATCGCATTCACAGAACATTTCATCATTTACATTTGGAGTTTCTCAGAGCAACTGAGTCCCAAAATAATTTATGAAGTTATGAATAATACACATATCCCTAGGCGTTTATAGAACTTCAATTTAATTCCATATTAAGAGGTGGGATTTTCACCACAAATAAGCTCTTTTATGTGAGAACTACCTCTTCTGTTTTTCTGAAAAACAGCTGCATTAACGTGATTGAAATAGTATATGCCTGAGGTATTAATCTAAAATTAAAACAGATTTTGAATTTTAAGTCTTCCTCAATACTAATTAATGAAATTTAGTTGTTTTTATTTATGGGCGCACTTTAACTGCTATGGTTCTCAGCGTCCATAACGGCATGAGGGAAGCGTAATATTGCTCATAGGCCCGTTTGTCAGCCTTTTTCGTGCCGTAAATCTACGACACGGGACCATCGGTTTTACTTTCCTTTCAAAAGCAGACATACATATCTTGCAGTTCTGACTTTCAGATTTCCGATAACTCCTTAGTAATTATCTGATAACTCAATACATTTATTTTATACAGTTTTTATGTCCCCGGTTACTGCAAATGCAGTTTAATGTAATGTTGCAGCATTTACCAGCAAGCAGATGAAATATTTCGAAGAGTAGTTAGTCAAAGCCTTTTCTAATGCTTTCTCGAATTCCCCTCGCTCAAAAGCTTGGATGCCGTCTAGCTTACTGTAGGTAACAGGTAGGTTTGGGCATAGCATTTATTTAAAAACTGAATGTGCTATTCCATTACCTACCTTGATTTGTAGGAATAACTTCTAATTCATTACGAAGTGCTTAGAGATCGAAAAAGTTATTCAAAAATGTTTTCGTAGTAACACGACTTTTGATGAAAATAAGAACGGCAAACCTTCAAGCACAACAGTGTGGGGGCAGCGGGAAGCAGACACACGTCAAGGTCTCACAAGTTTTCATAATCTTGAAAGTAGCTAAAAAGCAAGTTTGGTTATTTATCACACTTTCTTGCACTCTCCCTCACTGGCTTCAAATACTTTGCTAATACTACTGTGGTCTCGGATCGGCTCCTGAAATGATCTTCCTATTTACTGGTCATTATCTGGACACAACTAAAGAGTTTATAGAAAATTGCGATGCAATTACCTATCACTCACTCTGAAAAAATGTGTAGTAATTTTTTGTAAGAAAGTTTGAAACGCAATAACATAATGCATATTGAGATTACCTCTTTCTCACTTCCAAAGCAACTTTGAGAAGTGCAGCTGATGTCATGGACCTCAAAAACTGGCACCCCATTACTCTGCTAAGTCACCTCCTGTAGCCCATTATTGGGCTTATTGCGAGCCAGCACGTTTACATTATCGATCCATTTTTGCTGGGAAATGCACAGCGCATACGTGTGGATCCCGTGATTGTCAACATGAGTCGTGGTTTTCCTAATTTCCTCAATTAGAGGCATCAATACTCACGCGTGACATTGCAATGAAGTTAATATTCCTAAACACACACACACGTACAAACACACACATACATACAAACGGGTTTGAACATTTCGACCTGAATATAATAAACATCTTCTCATTTCATTCAATTTTGCTAGAACAGGAAGGTAATAACACTTTTGTAAGCCTACATTTGTAATGCAATTTGGATACTGTAATCAAAGGTTTCGGTACTACTCTTGGAAATTACGTCCTTAATTGAAATCAATTACTGAGAGGATAGCTGAATGAACATATTAAAGTACAAAGCTTACAAAGCTTCAGTACTTAGCATTGCATATTTTAGAACTAAATTATTTCACAAATAAGTGAAAAATGGTGAACTACCAGTAAATAAAAACGTATCATTCACTCATTAATATAAAATGGGTTGAAGGTTCATGCCATAAATTTACGAAACAATGGTTTCCAAAACTGGAAACGTAAGAGAGGTACTAAGAGACCCCGATAAGAACTTTACTCAGAATGAAAAAGTTTTACTCTAATAAGTAGCAAAATTATTATAAATGGTAACAAAAATATAAAGGGCGCAAGTAATAGCTCTGATGCTGGTTATCTTATATTTTAGGGATATAAGTGGCTTTAGATCACACTGAAAACACATATTTATTATAATTGCATATGAATTCACGAAGTGCACTGGAACGTAAAATACAACTTTCTTAAAAATATTTGCTTGTTGTGGCTTTATATCCATAGGTAATAATTTACTAAAGAAATTTGTTAGAGTAATATAGGATACTTATTACATCGTTGCTTTGTCTGCCTGTTAAAGGTACTATATTGCTGCTGATAATGCGTATTCACGATTTCTTAAGATCACTTTATTCTTTTTGACAAAAAAGTGTTTCTATGTATTAAATTTACGTGTTTGATTTGTTTACTAAATTAAACTTATTTATTAACATATTTAAATGCTCTATTTAAGAACACATTTTTGGTCTTTAGGCTGGTTATTGGATGGAAAATATAATGTCGGGATTATACTTATAAATGTCAATTCCCAATATGTTTCTTTCACAATCACACACTACATTTCTTTTTCTCCTCCTCTTTTGAACTGTTGCTAATTGAATTTTAAGTAACATTCATCTATTTGAATTCATTCTCAAATTTTCTATTTTCTGAATAGTAGCGCTGGAAATGTTGAACCCACAAAAGTTGACACTGTGTTTGGAGATTACAATTATATTGTACACAATTGTTTTGAAGTTTTCCACTCACTTTGTAAATTCGTATGGGTTCAAGAGCATGAGTTTACTATGACTCTTTTGTCTATTACAAATATGTACAACTTGTGGGTGGATGTTTGTATTAAAGTTGATTTCATCAACTGAGTTTGGTCATTCTTTTAGTATAATGGTTTAGTACTTCTGACAGTCACAGGTAACAGACTGATTTTAATTTCAGTTCCTCCGGACTAGAACATCAAAAACTATTTACAAAGATATTAAAATACAATCATAATGGGATCATAAGATGCCAGCGAAGGTTTTGGCATGTACTCGAGAACCTTAATAGAAATATTTGGTTCTAATCAATGCAAACTACAAACTTGTCTTTAAATAAAAAAGAATTTTAAAAGTGTCTCTGTACGATGCTTTGGTATTCATTAACAATGTGCATGAGCTAAAGCGTTCTTACATATTTTATGATAACAAGAGAAACTATCACTACGCTCATAACTGTATTCGCTTGCGAGTTTGATGTCATCATCTGTGCTCTATGTGGGTACTGTGTGACAAAAGCCGGGTAGAGACAATAGCTTGATGTAACCAAAAGCGAGTCTAGAATACGTAGGATCTATAGACATAATAACACGGCTTTGTATGGAGGGAGTGTTTACCCCTGAACGGTAGCGGTCTACACATGACATGTAAGGAGCACCATCCCCCCACACTCACCCAGCTGACAGTGATGTCCAGAAGCTACTTGCAAGTGTTCCCGTGTTGCGCTTAGGCTTCACGTTTGGGCGTTGCAGTTCTACTCCGTACCAGACTTTTGGTACACGTGGCTTATGCCAGTATACAACAGACATTATACCATCTGAGTACAGTGATAAACCCTGTAAGTTAATAATAAATTCTAACCGATTTTTAAATCTAAATTGGATTTTTTAAATCAATTTTGTTTTATATGTTATTATCACTATGTAAAACTTGTGTAGTCTTTATATTAAATCTGCATAAAAGAGAAATCAAAAGTTTAAAATTTCATTTTCTGTGATTATGGTGAGCTACTCCATTACTACGGTTTCTGTTTCACCATTTAAAGACTGTATAAATATTTCCAGAACTTGAGGACTGTATGAGAGGAGATAAGGTACTCAAATACAAATACAACATTCAACAGTATTTCATAACCATTTTTCTGAACATTGATAGATTTTTTCATTTATTACCGGTATCCTAAAGCTTTGTGAAGTTACAGTAGTGGGAAGAATTTTTTTGTTGAAGACACTAGATAGTACAAGTATTTTATAAAAATACGAAGAAAGATACATTAAAGTTTTGTCTCCTATATAACGCAGCGAGTGACTAATTACCAATTATTAATACACAACCTTGCTATAGCATAGTGAACCATTTCTTATTTGACTTTTGAGTTAGGCATGTAGCTGTGATCCATAGTTTGGTTGGTACTTGTGTTATGATGCTCAAACTTACATTCAAGAATTATTGAAATGTGATTCTTGGGTACATTGGCGAGAGGAGATGATTCAATTATTTAAAATCCTTAAAGAAGTACGCGTTAGGCAAAATAATTTAGACAACCTGCACAAAGAAACAATTACAACAGTTACTTTGTGTGTGGCCGTCTCGGTAGCGTGGTGATAACATGTCTGCCTCACGTTCAAGAGGTCCCGAGTTCGAATCTCGGTCAGGGTGATTTACCTGGAAAAGGTTTTTCCGGAGTTTTCCCTTATCCTGAAAGACGAATGTCGGGTAACTAAGCTCTATGGACCCTGGGCTCATTGAGCATCATTTCACCTATTCCATTCATCGTCCGATATGACTTAACGTTGGAGGACGTCAGTCAATTAAAAACAACCGGTTACTTTGTAACGAAACTATAACGTTTCGATTGTTGCTGCAGAAACAGTGTCATCCATTAAATAGTACTACATGAGAACCAGGACGATAACCGAAAAGCGTATTTAAGGGGATATGTGCAAAGTGAATGGTACAAAGTCAACCAAAACCTAACTACAGGCCTGGAATACTGTACATGGTTTTGTGGCACTGAGCCATAAATAATTCTCGAGACTAAATGCCACGGCTTAAGCAAGTAACATGAACTTATTTGAGGAGGATGCTATACCTGTTTTTCAAGTTTCCTGTGGAACGAAACCCGCAGGGCCCTTCTCTGAAACACGCCGCAGAGACAGCTCCAAACTTTGGAGAAAACAAAACTTTACATGCATTCAACGCTTCACTTCCTCTAGGTGACACGGAAACGCACGTCATTCAGGTGCTGATGTCACGTAAGTGAAGCTTTTGCTTTGAATAGCGTCGCATAGCAGTGAGACATCTTAGTAGGTTATGTAAAGTGCAGATCCTAGTTAAACGAAATGGGGACGAAATCTTATGACAGCAACTTAGGAAAGACGTTCACGATAAGTAACTTGGTGAGTAAGCGAAATATATTTTAGAACGACGGTGGGTTTTAGTTTCACTTATTTTATTGAAAAGCTGATTCCAAAAGTAGTTTGTAACCTGCTTTGTTTTTTCTAGGTGTTACAGATACGCTATGAGTTGTCTTAACTTGTGAATAATAAATTTACGAAAACTTCATATATATTACACTTCCACAAGGGACTTTTCTTTAAAAGTTGTTGTTCCTAATAAACGCTAAATAAAATGATACATTTCATTACAAAAAAAAAACTTCAAACCCTTTATGTCGTGGTAAACAGATCACGGGAAGGAAAATAAAAATAAATTAACCTCAAATTTTAAAATGTATGCAGTTTACTATGGAACTAGTGAATATAAGGAAATGAGATAAGCTACACAATAGCTCTTTGCAATAGTCAATTTACTCGAGAACTTGGCTGTCATTTGCGAAAGAAGGCATCAGGTAACAGAATGAAAAGGAAGTTATGAAAGTATATTGTGGGAAATGAGAATAACCACAGCATTCAGCTACCGATCATAGAAAACCAGAAAAAATGTCAGGGTTAGAGTGGCCTGTCGCAGAGGATCGAACCTGGGACCTTCCATATGCAAGACTTAGATATTGCCGCAGAATCATCAAACACATGCGGAAAGAGACAGTATCTTGAGATGGTCATTTTGTTAAACTAAGAGCACCAGAGGGACCAGAAAACAACACAACCGTCAAAACTAAGTCCTACAGGTTTGCATCAACGTAATCATTGGAATATTTTTATAATCAGTTGCGAAAATCCTGTTGCCGCCACCACCACCACCACCACCACCACCACCACCACCACCACCACCACCACCACCACCACCACCACCAGCAGCAGCCCCGGCGGCGGCGGCGGCGGCGGCGGCGGCAAGGTAGCAGCAGGAGTAGGAAGGAGAGCAGCAGGAGAATGAATATTGAACAGTTTTAGTGTACACTTGAACATACGATAATCTCATGGACCTCATAGCCACATATCTTCTACATCCCCAATATCTTACCATACGAATACAGCTAAATATTTACTTTTGGTAACTGCTAACATTATGCAGAACTACTTCAGAACTAATAAGAATGATTCTTATTATCAGACTCTTAAGAATATGTGTACCTTAGCTTCCCTTTTTTCCATCCCACTTTGTTGAAACATAGCAATGGTGCCATATATCCATAGCAGTGGCGTGACAGTTATATACGTGCGTAAATCTGAACACCTCTGGTTCGCACACAAAACTGTAAGAAATATTGTGAAAAAAAAACTGAAAGAAAAAGTTCACCTCAAACTCCTTTATTTATGACGATTAGTGTTAACGCGATGTTTATATACCATCGCTTCTCTTTCAATCGTATGCAACCATTCAAGACGTCTCCTTAATACTTATGATTGTTTAGCATGCACTAACTTGTGCTCTTAGTGTGATCTCTCTGACGTTAACACAGGTTCACCTCTTACACGGAGCTGAACGCCGATTCTGAACACAACTCCGATATTCGCTGTTGAACTGTTTTCTGTATTGTTCCACAACCTGCCTACTCCTAGAGCTTGTAATGTACACTCTTCTCTGCACTACTCAACTGATAAGACTGTTTCGTCAACTCCTTCTCTGAGCAGACACCTCAACACCGAACCGCTATCGCCCACTGAATTCGAAGTCCGAATCACACAAACTCTAAATACCGAACACTGCACTTTCCCTACTTAGTCCGGTCGGACGCGGAAGATCGGTTCAGCCTACAGATGTTATCGAGTTATATTACTAAAACGGTCTCGAATTGTATCTGCGCAGTAATAATACATGTCGACTCTGGCTTTTCAACATATTCGGGACGTAGACAAAAGAATAGGAGGCATTGTCCCATCCACAGTGGACTCTCCAACAAAAGACCAAATGACGAAAACGTGACGACGTCAAAGCTAGAGCCATTATCAGCCATCACCTGGTTGGACACCTCCACATGTTAAACCTTAATTACAGAAGTATGCCTTTCTGCTTCAGAAATGCCTTATACTAGGAGGATACATTGTTCGTACAGATTTGTTGTACGAAAAGAACATTGTATCAACCATAACATATCGTTTTATGCAGTTAATCAATTCATCAAAATAGTAACATACTGTTACAACCCTCTAAGATTTGGCTCACTTAAGAGAAATTATTAAACTTACCCTAGTCTTGAGGTTGTTTTCAAACGGTGAAGGGCAACCACATATGCGTTTACATATCTATTAAAGGAAGATGTATCTTATAAACTTTTGATCCGATGAGTAAATAGTTAAAACTCAGAAATTATATCAAATTAACAAAAATATAATTGCACATTATTAGTAACAGTGCTTTTGATATGAACTTTCAGCTATACATGTACATACAGCATTACGGTAGGTAGCTTCAAAGTTATCCTTGAAATGGAGTTTCTTGGTTATATGGAATTAAAATTAAAAAGAAGATTTATAGAAATTGTTTTCCAATAAGTGAAATAACAAACTAATATTAATAATAGGAGCTGCTTATTTCCTCCAAAATGGTGCTGACCTCACACTGCCTGGTATTTCAATACATAAGGATTTTTATGTTGTATTTTAACAGAACATACTGACTGCATACTACGCAATGAATACTAATGCTAATAACTTTACATAAGAATTGTTGTTCCCACTCTCATTTACACGATATAGCAGAGTCCAAGCAACTTAGGTCTGTATTCTCCGAGAAGCTATTGATCTGCGTGAATCAGCGAAAATCTGCACTAAACTGATATTTTAACCTATTGGTTATGTTCTGGGCACGGAAGTGACCCCACGGGAGGCATTGCGACTCTAGGCCATGAATGGACCCCAGAAACTCTAGTGGTAAATTTTGTTTTCTTAATAGTTCTCTTTCCTTGCACTCACAATATGACTTGTTTCCTCTTTCCACAAAGTTGGCATGTTCTTACTCTGAAGTCCTCATTCACTTTCTTTCCCAGGCGTCGGTTCTTAGCCAAGCTAGACGATCTTGTTATTCCCGCGAACTAAATTCTTCTCTCCATGCTGCTGGTCATTGTATTACAAGTTAACGAGCGGGATGGCTCAGGCTGTTTGATCTGTGGCTCCGTATTCGAGAGGTCTGGATTCAATTCCCACGGCTGACCTACCTGACCCATGGGTTCTTTCGGAGGTTTTACCGGGTCGCCAGGCGAATGCTGGTTATGATAATTTCATTCCTCGATTTTCCTATCCCTCCATTTCATGTCCATTATTATTTCCTGTTCTCTCTCATCTGGTGGTGTATTTCAGTCGGAGGGTGTCTCAGCGCTGCATAGTAGGATGATATACTTCTGGTAAACACCTCCTCTTTCGGTATGACGGTTTCCGCTATCCGAGCCGAACTGACGGAGCGCTTCCGGACCACGGCGGGTGGGCTGCCGGTTGCGTTGGCCTGCCGGGGGAATTTCCAAATTGTAAACATTAACGACCTGGCCCTCTGCACTGTCGTGACTCCGTTAGCAGGCTGCCTTCTGTCTCCTCTCGCCACATCCTTCCTCTTGTTGATTCCCGATTTGGGGCATTAGATACAACAGATCAAGAGTGGTCGCAGTGCCGAATCCCCTCAGTACCGTCATACGTATCCGTATCCTAATTAAATGTAACTTTGATCACACACTGTGATTCTAAATTTTGTCTGTCATTATGTTTGCTAATCAACAGTCCATCATCTAATTGCCCTAACCTTAGAAACAATCTGCAATCACCTGTAGAATTAGCTTGAGAAAATGTACATGTATTTGGTTCAATTCCTCAGGAGTTTCCCTCCCGCCAAATCTCAGCTCCATATGATAAATTAGACATGACAACAGCCCTGGAAGCAAGCTCCACTTTCCTCATTAGTACATTAGAGGTTACGTCAGAGAGTTTAATGACTCTGTATTAATATACCATATATCGTAATTTGGGAAAGTATTGCCATGTGACAAAGAGTTCAATATAATTTCATCAAAGTACATGTTTTAAGGCTCCACGAATATATAAAACGTGATTTTTAAAAGAAGGTCGTTACACGCAAAAGAAACTGTTAGTGTATATCTATGTGTTTCTGTGTGTGCGTGTATCTGCGAGTAGCATTTCCGCAGAGGAGGGATTTCGACCCACTCAGTTGCTATCGTGCGAGCGCTGCGGACCACTAGCAGTCGTGGTGTCTCTCACGTTACTAGTTCATCGGGAGGTACATTCAAGCCCCTCCCAAATGAGAGCTGTTATGATTGGGTTGGTCTCGCCTAAGTAGTGATTCCCAGCACCCACGGCTATTGTATACTTTGGCTGACTTGCGACCCAGACAGGGTTGCAGAACGCCTAAAAGAATTCCGGTACCTATTAGCCTGGAGAGCTAGTAGTATGGTGTGCTAAATCACCAGCGATTTCGATAATCTTCCCGGATGGGTTGACGTGCGTATTGACTTTTATCCGAAATTGAGGGATTTTAGAATTTTAGGTATTGCTCCAACGAAAGAGCCACGCGCTCCCTGGTAAATAAGGAGAGGACTTTAGTCTCCCGGGTAGACTTTGCTCAGCAATGTGAATAGCATAACTCTAACACGGGAAAACGGTTGAAATAGCATGGTATTAAAGTCCAATGTTCCGAGAATGCCAGAGTTTCAGGACAGTTATCATCCTCAAAATGCTCTTTACCTGGATAGACTTTCGACAACTTTGATTTTCTCATAATAGCCCCATTTTGATTGAAATGTATTGGCCTTAGATTTTTTTATAATAGTAGCAAGTGAAACTCTGGGAGAGAGATGAGGAAGTGCAGTGGACCACGGCTTTTTACCCCGGAGTCTTTTATTAAACAAAACCGGTTGTGAAAGCCTTCGTTTATTATATGAAATTATATTCTGAATTTTATGGGAATAGCCTATGAAGCTCAATTAGCCTTTGTGGACGTCTTTTGCATAAATGCTAAACCATAATAGATAGACAAAATTGTACAACACAAAAAATGTAGATCTCAATCAACCACACAATTGATGTTAAATAATCATTTGTTTCTAGAAAATTATATCGAGGTATACCTTGCTATTGATTAGGGTTTTAAAACACTTATTTTTTTAAATAAGAAGTCGTTAGCTGATTTTTTTTACATCCATAGAAATGAAATCAATATCGATATGCCGTCTCTAAAACTTCAGGTTGAAGTAGAATTTTGGTGTTTCGCGTTGGAAAGACGCTATTTGTAGAAGAGGGATGATGATTATGTGTATAATGGCGCCATTATTTGCTTAGGTCGTAGATTTATCTCGATAATATGACATAAGTTAATTTCAAATTATTCAGTTTTCATTTGCCTCGTCTGCCTTCCAGTCGACGTATGACAGTTTCTATCTTCAACTCGTACTCTCGGATTTTAGCATATTTACAAAAGAAATTTCGAAATAATCATTAATTTGATTCTTCATTTACCTAATTTTAGTATATCTTCATTGAACATAATAGTATGAACTCAGTGAAATAATAACTTTTAATCCTTTCACTTGCACAGAAAAGTACGTCTTGTCCTTTTAGTTTTTACGGAACAAGATTATTGATTTTTGTCGCCTTAACTAAAAATGCAAATGTTAAAACAACATTAATATTTGAGGCTTAAACCAAACAGCTATTTCAAGCTGCATTTTACAAACATTCTCAGCGGGGAGTAGTAGCAGGGAAAGATATGTTTAGAGTGTTCTGCATATTTTGTTCCAAACAAGTCGTGGACGTCTCGGCATCGTGAGGAAAGTGAGCAGCTACGATAGGTAGCGAACCCTGGTTGCGAAAGCCAACTTTCCGGCTGACCACATCTCCTCCCCGTATCGGTTGTATAATCGCTCACTTTTGCCTTATGTATACGGGTGTGAGGCCAACAGTCGGGTTGGTAGGCCTTGGCCCATTAGGGCTGTAACTCCACGGGCTGCTAATTATAATAATAATAATAATAATAATAATAATAATAATAATAATAATAATAATAATAATAATAATAATAATAATAATAATAATAATAATAATAATAATAATAATAATAATAATAATAATAATAATAATAATAATAATAATAATAATAATAATAATAATAATCATAATCATAATCATAATAATCATAATCATAATAATAATAATCATAATCATAATAATAATCATAATAATCATAATGATAATCATAATAATCATAATGATAGTCATAATAATCATGATAATCATAATGATAATCATGATAATCATAATGATAATCATAATGATAATCATAATAATCATAATGATAATCATAATGATAATCATAATAATCATAATGATAATCATAATAATCATAATGATAATCATAATAATCATAATGATAATCATAATAATCATAATGATAATCATAATAATCATAATGATAATCATAATAATCATAATGATAATCATAATAATCATAATGATAATCATAATAATCATAATGATAATCATAATAATCATAATGATAATCATAATAATCATAATGATAATCATAATAATCATAATGATAATCATAATAATCATAATGATAATCATAATAATCATAATGATAATCATAATAATCATAATGATAATCATAATAATCATAATGATAATCATAATAATCATAATAATAATCATAATAATCATAATATTAATCATAATAATCATAATAATCATCATAATAATCATAATAATCATCATAATAATCATAATAATCATCATAATAATCATAATAATCATCATAATGATCATCATAATCATCATAATGATCATCATAATCATAATAATGATCATCATCATCATAATAATGATCATCATCATCATAATCATGATCATCATCATCATCATGATCATCATCATCATCATCATCATCATCATCATCATCATCATCATCATCATCATCATCATCATCATCATCATCATCATAATAATAATAATAATAATAATAATAATACGGATGAATAATTATTAATAATATATTATCATTATCATCATCGTTATCATCATTATTTATTTATTATCCAATTGTTTATTCCTATTTTACCCAAAGGTATATTAGGAGTATAATTTGCAAATTTATGAACATAATACAATTTACAAAAACATGACAAAATTCAATATCAAGCTGATAACAGTAAACATCAAGATGAATCATTTAGCTTAAGATATATTTTGTTTAAGACAGACAAGAAATATTGATAAGTTTTCTAATTCATCAGAATATGTGTAAGTGATTTTGAGAAAGTGTAACCCAAGGATTGAAGCAATAATTGAAGCTCGTATCTTTCAAAACAGAAAAACGGGCAATCAAATAAAATGTGAGGGACATGTTAAGGATGATTTCCACAAATACATTGAGATGTGGATTTGATTTTGAAGCGAAATAATTAAGCTGAAAATTTGCCATGTCTAGTTAAGAATTGAGTGAGAAAATAGGATTAACGAATTTACATGTATATCTGTCAGAAACTGTTGAGAAGTATAAATCCTTAGTCAAAGCACCACAATCACTTTTTAACCAGTATTCATTCCAGTAATTGATGATAATCTCCTTTACTGTTTGCCTCACATAAGAAATAGGGCATAGAGTGTAAGTCTCTGGAAGATTTGAAGCCGCAGCTCTCTTTGCAAGCTCATCTGCACGTTCATTTCCGTTCATCATCATCATCATCATCATCATCATCATCATCATCATCATCATCATCATCATCATCATCATCATCATCATCATCATCATCATCATCATCATAGCCCTAGGTGTATGTAGCGGAACTGAGGTTTTATGCGAAAATTACGTTTTGAATTATATCATATAAATAATTTTATAGACACCTGCTAATAATTTTGGCCAAAGATTTTTTCTATCAATGTGGCATGTTTAGTACCCCAGCAACATATTTAATGCGTGTGCTTCCTTTCAACCTTATCGAAAACGTTGATTCCAAAGTTCTGTATGTGGCTTATTTTCCCTCGTTTTTGCATTACTGTGTCAAATTTATTCCTTACATTTCCGTTCTACTACAATTTGTGTGCAAATTTACATTCACGCTCTCAAATCTACTATATAAGGTTTCAAATATTAATTTTATGATTGCTTCATTCGTTAATCCAAAAAGTGGAATTTTAACATCAGCAACTACTAAAAACTAAAAATTATTTCTCTACACGAGATGATATAAACTTCAATTAAGTATTTCAACTTATTTGCATTCCTCTAAAATGTCAGAAAAATCACTATAATGCTTGTCTAAAAATGTAAATGCGCAATGCAGTTGTTAAAAATGCTTTTTCTTTCGCTAAACAGAATGAATTAACTGTATTACCTGAGGAAACACTTGCGTTTTAGATTTGAAATACCGTGCAATCATTTCTTGTTTACTTATGTCATGTCGGCAATTTTCAAATAAATAGGTTTAAAACAAACAAAAATGTTCGAAAATTTTGCTCCAGTGTAGCTGATGTGCAGCATATCTATTGCTGACGGGGAGATGCCTCGGGGAATAATAAAATTGAAAGTGTGTGGGAAGCCAATTTTCCATCTGAAGATATTACTCATATGTGAATTATCTACAAATGTGCACATAAAATAGGACATACGAAAATACCTACATAAACATACATGCACCCCTTCTTTCCTAAACACCATTAAAGCCCGTATAACGCCTCCCGAACCTGTGGTGACTGCACAAACGCCTGACCTTTGAATCACCCCTACTTCCAAGGGCACCACGCACGATAAGATTCAGATTTAATTATACTACACAGCTCTTGTCATATACCTGTATAAGCCAAAGCCAAATGTCGATTTCCAAAATTAATCATTAGTGTCATGGAAACAGATATGATGTTTACAGAGATGAGCCAATTGGGAAACATTAATGATAAATATTTATATGCAATATAGCTTAGTAGATCGTCGTTTCAGAAATGGAGGTCATTTGTGGGACATAACTTTCAATAAATTAAACGTCTGCTTGCGCTGCATTAAGTGTACTCGTATAATTACGTCATTTGACGTTAAGCTTGTAATGCGATGACTCATAACTCCTGATATTCTGTTACCTGAAAGTTTTACTTTCAAAATTATATATTTTGGAAACACAAACTTACATTATTCGATAAGAATTATCTGCCATATAAAACACGTGTTTAGTTTATGTATACTATTATACCGATTGAACGCAAAAGCCAAAACGTTTTGAAAACACTCTTTGAAGTTGACTATACACTCCATTTTATTGACCTAAAAGGCCAAAAAACATATACCATACAAACACATCATTCTGTATAGGACAAAATTGTCTATCGAATAACATAAAATACATTGGTAGAATATTTTATTTTGCACTCAAAACATTCATGCAAAGATGAGCTTACAACCATAATTTGCTTCCTTTTAGGAATATTTGGGAATTAGCATATTACAGGGCTCAGTTTGTGTTTGTATTAATATAACAATTCAGACATTTATAATAAGCGACTCTTTCGATATGACTCCATCAAATACAATCTCATTTCTTTAAGGAAACTTCCTTCTGAATGCCTTCATTTTATATTTGTTGCTAGATACTCTGCACTATAAGTACCATACGGTAATGAGGGTGCATTTTAAATCCCAGGTTTAGGACCAATACCCACTCAGCATCGTGAAGAATTTGAGGAGCTGCGATAGATAGCGTATATCGGCTATGAATGCCAATTTTCCGGCTGGGAGTGACGAAATTCTGAGCGCAACTCCTCCCCATATCGGTTGGATGATCGACCATCTCTTGCGAATGTGGGCGTGAGGCCGGCAGTCGGGTTAGTAGGCTCAGAATTGATTCGGACTGTTACACCGTGTATTATTTATTATTACCAGAGCAGTAGAATAGAATTTACGATTACTTTATCACATCCTTAATGCATTATATCACTTCTGACAAATAAGAATATTATCGAGGCTTTTATCACACACTTTTGTCATCTCCCTAGCATCTGCTAAATTGTCTGCGAACGCCATTGATTTTACGCTTGGATACTCTAACATAACTTTAGCAAAAGGGTACGACACAAAGCAACATAAAAAGAAACAGAAACTATATATGGAAGCAGTTCGACATATTAATATAGTAAATTTTTGTTTTATTGTATTTATTTTTCGTAATTTTTATTCTCTCCTTTTACTTTCAATTAAATCTCACATCACCTATACTTATCTGTAGATAAATTAAAAAATATATCTAAATAAGAACATTGTTCATAACAATGTTGAAATAAAAGTGGTGTTCTTTGTTTTTTGAGCATATTCAATACGAGAAAAGAAAATCGTGACATTAAGATTTCCACGAAACCGTGACCTAAGAGACGTCCGGCAAGGCTACAAGCTAGCATCATCCGCGTTTCTGTTGCCGTTAGAATCATTATACCATAAATAAACGTGTTTTCTCACGGTAGCCTTTGCTGCATCTTTCTTCCTAAGAGACGTCCTTGGAGCCCGGTGACTACATCGTGGCAACATTAACACATTACCAAACTGATGATGTGAGCCTTATGCAGTTAAATAGGATTTGTGATTGCATCACAATTCACGAAGCAATTATGTTTGAGAAATCATCAATAGCCTCAGGCTTTTGTTTGGAAATTGCAGTTCGTCTGGAGTATTGATCCTATTGTCTGCAACGAAATACTACATAAATCATGTGTGTCATTATGAACTATCTCTGTCGTTTACGTAAATCAAATCAAACGTTATGGAAATGCAGGACACAAACAACAGCCTGTATGCTCCATCCCTACGTATTAAGAGAACTATTAGGAGACATGTCAATAATTAAAAGTTGCTCGCTTATCAACCGATTGAACGTGATAAGTCCTGTACACGATGAAACTAGTAAGGTAGTTATCGAAGTTCAAAATCTGCAATCCGCACATTAATAAACCCTAAGAACAGTACTGAGGCACAATTATGGAGCTCTTCATTAGAAGAACGTCCCAGAACACAAAAAATAATTCCAGAGAAGGCCAAAGTTTACAAAGCCGAATTAACAGTGAGAAATATTCTCATGTTGAATTGCGGAAAAAAGTAATGAAATAAGTTACGTCTTGTGGCACAACATTTTCGACCACTTTTTTAAGCATTATTTTATAAGTATTTAATAGGACGAAGTTGTATGTTCCTGTAAGCCTTTTCTTCAGTATGAGATAAAATATAGAACATCCGAACAACTTCACTTCGTTGCAATAGATATCTTATATGACAATATGAGGGAGGAGTGTCAAGAGTCTCTCAGTTTAGTAGACCACCCAGCATGCCTTCTATAGGCATTTTTCTTCCCTGTTCAGTGAGCCGACTGGAGAAGCGGCAAGCTTAGAACCTTTGGATTTTCCATCACTGCAAAAAGTAACTTTGGAAGAGGAAGGTGCACTATATCAGCCCATTTCAAAAGGAGGAACTGTATGAAACAAAGAAAAACCTCTAAAACACAAGGTTCTGATGGCATTGCGAATGAGTTTTATGCAGTTTTTTGGGGAAGTTATGGTGATGATTTACTGCATCATTTTAATTGTATATTACGGAACAAAAAAATGTGTGTGTCACAACGGAAGGGTATTATTGTGCTCATCAGCAAGAAGCACGACAAAGCTCAAGTTGCTAATTACAGACCAATTACTTTATTCAATTATGATTATAAGTTATGGCCGGAATACTAGTCAACCGAATTCGGCCTTTACTTGATAGTTTGCGTCATCCAGGACAGGCATGTAGATCTTTTGGTCGCTCTATCTATGATTTAACATGTTCTCTACGAATGCTGTGGTCTATTGTGGGTATACCGGAAAACAAGCAGCTATATATAGCCTCACTGGATTTTAGGAATGCTTTTGATAGCGTGTACCACCGGTAGTTGTTTCAGATTCTGAAGTGGCATGGATTTTCTGAAAACTTTATATACGTCATAAAGTGTTTATACAGTGGCATCACCTCCATTATGCATATTAACGGGTCTTTTGATCAAAGAAATACCATTCGTCAAGGTTGTCCAGCATCCATTATATTGCTGCATTGGCTCTCAATCCCTTATTGTATAAATTATATGACACATGTATGGTATCCATTTGGATGGTTATAAGTTGGCAGTTTCAGCTTATGCGGATGATGTAAGTGTTCTATCCACGGATTCAGATGCATCCAATATGACATGCATCCTTCAGGAGTATGGCAATGTCTCTGGCTCGGCACTTAATGCTGATAAATCATGTATACTACCCATAAGTCCATGAAGAGAGCCACCTAAACTACCGCTCTCAGACTGTGATGCAGTTAAGAATTTTATGAGTACAATAGTCTGCCTATATAAACAAAATGCAGTCGATAAATTGGGCGCCAATGGTCCAGACAATCAACGTACATTATAAATCTATGTATCACCGAGAACTTTGTGTGAAAGAATGTGGGCCATATATACTAATGTGATTTCCTGGTTGTTGTAGTTGCACAAATACTTCCCATACCGAAGCAACATCTTCTGCAAATAGCTGCTGCTGTTAGTTGGTATATATGGCAGGGAAATATTTTCAAAGAGCTTGTGACAAGCGCTAAGATGTAGAGCGCTTCTCTTTAGTCGGAAATAAATGCTACAGCACAAAGTCTGTACGTTCTCTAGGAAGTGGAGACAATATTGGGTTTCTGCCGTAGGACTAGACACACCACTAGATGTCAGACGGATTCCGACAACCTTAGACTATATGCGCAGCTATGTGCATGATCGAAGTTATCTTCTGACCAAAAAAATTGAAGAAAATCTATGAGCTGCTTATGCTTGCCTGTAAGGCTCTTGGTATGTGCATATCCAGGAATTGGAAAGTGCACAGTCACTATTGCGCTATGTTCTCTAACATCTCATCGAAACATCTGTCGGCTAGACTCCGATCCCTATGTTTATAGTGGTACATGATCTCCTGGCCACCTGCAGTCGTTTACGTAGGATACGACTCTCAGATTCAAGTAAGTGTCTACAATGCCATTGGGAGGATACGCTATAGCATAGACTTTATGAATGCCCAGCTGTGGCGCCGATTAAGGGACTAATTCCTGAACAAGGCTTCTGCAAAATGGGCCTTGTCCAAAAGAAGAAGTGCAAGGCATAATCAGTTTGTTACAAGTGAAAATATTACAGTCCAATGGTGTCATTGAGGGGTAACAGGGTGGTTACATTTTCCCCCTACAAGTTAACCTTCGCTGGTGACGTAATAGATATTGGAGTAAAGAAGAGCGTGCGGAAGATTCAGTGTTAAACTACTTATATATATTTTTGTATGCATAATGTGTATTGAATATCATTCTGAGTTATACCCTTATAGCTACATACATGTTAATAATTTATGTGGAGTTCTTATTAATTTTTCGGTGGCAGCTCTGTAACGGGACATGCTGACTGTCCGTCGCTCATTTATATTTGTTTTAAAACACAGAGGGATGTAGACGTACCACAATAGCCAAAGCCAGTCGCTGTTCCCTTGCTCACCCGCGCCGCTAAGCGAAAAACTGAAAAATAGGAAAAGGAGGGGAGCCATCCTCAGCTACACTCGATGGCACCTCTGTACCACACCAACAATATTCATGCCTAGGGTAGTTTCAGAAACAGCAAGACCCATCTTCCAAAGTTTGGCAGATTTTGAGCTCCTTCGGGATAAAAAAAAGTGTAGTTCATACTTCAGTTTAGTTCCTTAATGTATAAACCTTCTCCGTCCTGCTAACACTGCCACTGCATACAATGCAAGTGTTTGATTCGTTTTTCAAACGTTACTTCGATTAACCGATACACTCCATTTATGATTATTTGTTGTAGCAGTAAGAAAAAGTGTTTAGAATGCTTAATACCAGTTTAATATCTTGTAACATTAAATGGTTAGAATGGAGGAAACCTTTGTGGTGCACGAAGACTGTATTCAACAATGATGTCAACAAAATCATTTGTCTTGGATTTAAAAGGGAGCCAAACATGCATCAGGTGTATTAAACAAATAATTTAGCAGTTCTTTGCTTTGTCAAAACAGTCCTGTTTCAGTTTACTACAAAGCTTACTTTGAATTTTTATCGTGTAACAAATCATTGATACTGGCTGAAGTACCTCAATTATTGAATTAGATAAAGGTATTTTATTAGTCCTTCTATGAGTCATCACAACATATTTTGAGGAACACACGAGCTTCCACGCTAGAACATTGAGTACAGTATATTTTTCTTACTCATGCAAGCAACCTTACCTTTGCACTTCGCTCGTTCACCATCTATAACTTCAAGAAGTGGACAGAGATTCTAGAAAACGCTGTACATTTTAAATCAACTTGAGGTGAAGTGGAGCTCAGTTCTTGGTCAACATTTGTTAGCTGAAAAGCGATGTAGTTTAAAAAACTTCTGATAGGTTGCATGCACACACCTGCTCTATTCATTGTGCTACAAAAACTGTTCTTACACAAAAGTATTCTTCGATCCACATAAATTTCCCATTACACTTTTACACGTTTCCCTGTGGTACAATAAGAATACTAGCTATTGACATGAAGCACTTTAAAAGTCGGTCGCAATGTGATGGTTTCGACATTTCTCTATGTGCAGATAAGCAAAACAGATCTGATATTGCACAAACGATTATTCTTCTATCCACTTGAATGTAACTTAGTTATTTTCGTAGAAATAGTTTTATTACATATTTCCTCATAGTCACAACGGAAATAAGATGAAGACAGTGATATATTTTAAGAACTGGTCGCAAATTGAAATTCCTTTCTCTTCTATGACCAGGAGGCCCAAAAACATTTTAACCCGCTGTGCGGTGTTCTCCCTGGCCGCGCCCTCGGCACTCGTTGCCATATATTTCTGTCACAGAAAGGCGCAAATGAAAACATGCAACACTTAAAACTATTTTAAAGTCCTTACTTACGCATGTTATTAAAGGAGAGGCTGAAACTGATCACCGTCGTTGTCAACACGTGTTTGGCACCTCTTTAAGAAACTATTCATCACTCGCCGTAGACTACGTTGTGAAGTACTGGCATTTCTCCACGAGTGGAGAAATATTTATAGACCCATTTTTTCCGAATGAACAGTTTAGCCCATTCATTTGTGAATACAAATTGGTCCTCCCCTCCATTTTGATTTTGAGAATTAATGGACAAAAAGCATGGTTTTACCTTCTTTCAACAAGAATTCCGGAACAACACATAGTCAATCTTTCGATGAGAAAATTGAAAATGTGTTTCAGGACAGAATTATTAGTTCAGGTTTATGGGCCGGTCGGTTTCCCCACCTAAACCTCTGCGATTTCTACCTCCTGAGATTTACTTAAAGGATAAAGTGTGTAAGAAAACCCACACATCATCGAATAATTAAAA
Organism: Mantis religiosa; assembly: GCA_030765055.1. Taxonomy (NCBI): domain Eukaryota; kingdom Metazoa; phylum Arthropoda; class Insecta; order Mantodea; family Mantidae; genus Mantis; species Mantis religiosa. The sequence continues at coordinate 100,173,129 of CM060949.1, forward strand.
GAAAATGTCCACCAGGAAATTGCCAAAACTTCTTAACGGGAAATATGGAGGGTGCTAATAGTTTCCTAAAGCAGTGGCAAACTTGTTCGGTCGGCGGTGAGCAGTTTTAGCACCTTCCTTAATAACATGGGTAAGCAAAGTAGTTTTAAAAGTGTTGCATTTCTTCATCCACGCCTTTCTATGTTAGCGGCAGACAACTGCGACCGCCGAGGGCGCGGAGAGGCAAACACCGCGCAACCGGTTGCGTAGTGTTTGGATGAGTGGAAAGGAAAATGTGCTTCTCAGAACTAATTTCACATACTGGTTTGAAATTCCATGTTGAGAACGTCAAACAGTAGAGTTCAAGACATTAACATTAGAACAATTAAGAGCATTGCTTGTATGACGGTAGAGAGAAATAGAGAAGAGGCAATATAGAGGCATACGTAGAGCAATGTAGTTCTTAGGAGTAAAACTATTTGATATAGAATGATAAGTTGTTATTTATTTCATACTTGTTTTTGTATACTACGAAAATCGCGTTAGGAAAGAAATGCGTAGAAAGATAAACAAGATTGCATTGCTTATGGCAGTGATACAATAATAAAAGGTTTAATAAACGGTATTCTATAAAATCATTCTAGAATATGTTGTAAATGGATGTGACACCAGAGCTTATCAAGAGGAATATAGATCTCATACGATTACATGCTATTTATGCAGTTCAAAGGTAGTTGAGTTAACCGGGGGAAATTTCATTACGTGAACATAGTAGCGAAGCATTTGTTTACGCACCTGGATGCTGCTTACACTATGAAGATGTGAAATGCAGCAGAAGTGGCTCCTCCTCTCAGCACAATATGAATTATGAAGCAAGTACTACTTGTATAAGAACATTAATGGTAATGCTACAGAATACGAGTTAAATCACGTCACCTGCAGCTGGAATTTCGTTAGGACGAATAAATAAACAAAATTTATGAAGAGATGCATTAACAGAAAGTTAAAGCGGTATTTATAGATAGCGTTTTGCAAAATATCAAGAATATCGGTAGAAATTTAGTGTAAAATAAGTAGCGACAAGAAAAATAATTGTCAATAGTATGTTTTTCTCGTATAAAAATAAGCACAAAATTATAAAACCAGTTCGAGCAGATACATTTCTTCATTTAAAAATATTCTTTATAGATATTATCCTTATTTATCAATGAGACGTCAATAAAATACTGTAATTGCAGTTCACGTATTTTAAATACCGTAAAACCTGCGAACTCATAAATGAAGAAAAAGCTATTTCACTTTATGGAAATTAATTGTTCTTTCACACTCGCCGTGTGTAGGCTGAAGTGTGGAAACGTAGAGTCAGACTGAAAATTCAATGCCATAAGCCAGTTGTCTCATGTGTTTATGAGAACTCCTAAGTACTTTACCGGGAAATATGAGTCAGTTGGAGAATTTAATGTCATGTGGCACGTTGGCCATAGTAGCTGAATGCTTAGAGCAGCTGGATGGAAACCAGAAGATCCGTGGTTCAAATCCCGGCTATGGCATTGCATTTTTCAGTCTGACTCTACGTTTCCACATTTCCGTTTACTTTATCTGGATTAATAATAATTACAACATAGTATTAAAAGCGTTAGTTGGCGAAAATAATAAATCTTAAAAAATAGAGAGCCATCAACTCTGGTATACAACGTCAGTTAAAAAATGCTGTGTTTTCTTAACCGTACCCGACAGCTAATCTGGCTTCTGGAATAGGTTGTTCAGATTTTAGATGTGTTTCATAGATTACTGCCCAAAGGGAATATATGAAAACCCAGTTCATTGCTAACGGATATTATCTTAATATCTGAAGTCCTGTAAAGTATGAAAATATTTATACAGGTTGTGTCGACACGACACCGAACGACTATAGTCATTTCCTAGTTTATAACTTAACTATTCCGAATTTCGGCGTCGCATGTTGAAATTCTCTTAGGTATAATTTTATGCAGCTTTAAATATTACATTATTATGTGATTAGGCAGCGCAAGAAGCACTGCTATGCGAACCTCAAAAGTTGTTATTGGGACGCACCGGACATGAAAACAAACGCATTGCTGCTTGCTCGTAATCAGTGACTCTTGGCTTGCTTTCAGGTAATGGGGCAAAGGGCACTTGTGGAAAAAGTCTATATTGACATGCACCGTTCCAAGGTTGCTCATTTTGGTAGGATCTTTATTGTACAGTGCTTTCAACCAGTTACTGTAAAATCAACAGCTTCCTTTTCAGTTACAAATGTTTTATTTAGCATTAATAAACACAGTAAAATACAATGCTTGTCTCATTGAATAAGGCACTTGGTTTTGGTTAACTTTACAATTCTTTGATATTGTTCTCTGTTCTTTGTATCACTTAAGTTGCATATGTCTACCACCTTATTTGCTGTCATCGACTGTTATAAAGGAATATTAGTACACGTTAAACATCCATAAACAAATAACTAAGGAACAGTTTCTTTATTGCGGTTTCATAAGTGAAAGAAATTCTTAATACTACCATGCTGTCTTGGAGTATATCGGTATATTTACAAACAGCTACAGCAGGCAGCACGGTGTGAGGCACGCGGAGCTGTTCCTGTCACTGTGTAATCCATACTCATTCTGGATAGATTTTTATGTTGTTTCTCAAGTAATGGCATTTTCGTTTTGTTGAATTCTACACAATGCATAAAACTAAAAAATGCTTATTCCCATAATGATGTCAAATATCATTTATAACGTTAAATGTCATATTTTGCCTTTCTCTAGTTCAAAGCTGCAAAGGTACAGTTTTCCAAGATTATTATCTGTATTGCGCACTATGCCGGCACCGTTGTGAAGTGTACACCATAATGTGTACGTAATACCGAGAAATGTCCCCACATAATTCGCCAGTAGGTTCTTCGAAAGTATAAATATTAATAACTTATGTACCAGCTTCTCTACCAGGTGAGACACGGCAATTTACACAGCACTGCGCCAGCCAACCTTTTTCTTTCCTGTTTCCATACCGTATCTCAATAAACATGTCACTAAGCTTTTCATTTTGTCTTGTAACAAGAACATATTGCTTGTGCAGCTACACATTTACATATTACTCCAGCAAACCATCAGATACTTCACACAGCTTCTTATTTGCCTTTGCAGGGATAAGCTTCAGCCTGCTGTGTAATCTCTCGCTGCCTGGGAAGTTTGGTAAACAGGCACCCCCTCCCTACCTGCGTTCTTACAATAACGTCCAAATAATAAAAAAGAAATGCAAATAAGGGAGTAAAGTCTTTGAACACACAGCTTTAGCCCAAACATAAAAAGTGGACTTAGGATAACCAGCGCTCCAAAGATATGAAAATTGCAAAGGGGGCGGGGGGCTGTACATATTCATTACGCAAAAGTAATTTTAAAGTATAGCGAGAACCACTCGGTAAATATTTAGTGTACTTTGAAACAAGAACTTTTCTTTCTTTTTAAGGACACAAAATATTAAATTAATTTTGAAAAAAAACTGGTGCAATTAAAGACGCAATGCTTATGTGCACTTTTTCTGCACTCTCGTTTCTAATAAAAGCATTATTAGCATAAATGTGATATCAAATATCTTTCTTAAAAGGCTGTTAATTCTGGTTAAGCTCAAACGACTTATTAATGATTGAACTCATTCTCAGTTTCAGGAAACCTGTCTGGTGATCCAAGAGCCCAGGTTAGTTATCTGGTGTCTGAATGTAGTAGGATACGTATTTTTTTTCACATTTAAATGCATTTTCCGGTCATTTTCTTTCTTTTTCACGAATTTATAGGGTATTTTCATCTGTAGCCCAAATTCGCGAGGCACGGGTTCGATTCCCGTGACGGACCTAACCCTGACCCATAGGGCTTTTGCGGGATTTTAAAATCATCTTGATTAAAAGTTCATTTATATATCTTTTATGAAATAGTAACTTTTTAAGTGTTGTATACATGTAATCAACACAGGTCGGCGTCCTAACAGTGCTGGTGAATTTATGATGCATCAATTCGAGGAATCGTCGATTACATCAAGCAATACTTATGGATTGCAGCTACAGAAAAACATTTACGAGCTCTTCAAAATGTGAGCGTCTCAGTTTCTGTTAAAAGAAACAGCTTTGACGTCAAGTAACAAGTAACCTTCCTGTTATAAAGAATCATGTGAAGTGTTTGCTAGTGCAAATATTCCACTAGGAAAGTTAAATAATTCCAAATTACGAGAATTTCTTGAACGTCGCACTGTTCATATAATTCCAGATGAATCAACTTTGCGTAAAAGTTACCTACAAAATTGTTATGAAGACACGTTAAACCGAATACGTGAATGAGTGAATGGGAAAAAAATATGTATCAATTGATGAGACAACCGAATCAGAGGGGCGTTACGTACCACTGGTACACTAGAAGCTACTATGTCGGACAAATGTTTTTTCTGAACTCAAGAGGTTATGGAAGCTGTTAACTACATTCAGATATGCAAACTGTTCGATAAGTCCATGTGTTTATTGTGGTCTAGTGAAATGACAACGTGCTCCTCTTCCTAACAGACGCGGCGCCTTTCATGGTAAAGGCGGTAAAATCGATCCAATAATTTTACAGTAAGATGGTGCATGTTTCGTGTTTGGTCCATGCTTTTCATCGAATTCAACATGGCGGAGCACGTCAGATCAACATTTCCAGAAGTAGATACACTAATTTCCACAGTAAATAAAATATTTTTGAAGGCGCCAACCCGAAATATGTATTTGAAAGAAAACGCTCCTAATATAGCTTTGCCCCCGGCACCAATTTTAACACGCTGGGATACAAGGTTAACTGCACATATACACCACTGTGACAATTTTCAAATAGTGAAAGAAGAGGTGATTAGCTTAGATATGGTAGATTCTAAGACAATTGAGAACTCTTAGGATATGATCAAACCAAGGTAAATTAGCTTTCATTAAATCAAATTTTGCATTTTTGACGGATACCATAACCTGCGTTGAAGAATGTGGAATGACATTGGATAAGTGGATTGAGTTAGTGAAGATTGCGGAAGAGATGATACAAAATCTAAAAGGTGAGATTGGGGACAAAATTGGACAGAAACTAAAACTTGTGTTGGACAAAAATAAAGGATACCAAACAGTTTGTCAGATTGTCGATATCTGTCAGGATAAAACTTCAGAACTAATATTTTTGAACAGGATTTAACAGGCAATGACACAGTGCTTTTTTTAAATGTGCACCTATAACATCTGTGGAAGTGAAGAGGAGTTTCTAAAAGTATAAAACAGTTTTAGCTGACAACCACCGTTCCTTTACTTTTGATAACTTGAATATGACTATGGTGGTGTACTGCAACGCTAAGTAAGCTATGTTTTAAGTAATGCATACTGTAACGTATTTTTTTTTTCATATTTTATAAAATTGAAAATAACCTGATGATTCTTGAGTTTATTATTTAGAAGCAATAATTGCATTATTTATTAAGAAAGTAAGTTTTAAAATGTGGTTATTCGAACCAAATATTTATTATTTGCCTGTGACAGTTATTAATTTATTATTATGAAAGAAATTGTTAATTTTTGTTAGGTAATTTTTCTTACAGTTTATCTGCATTCTTTATACTTTAAGGATATTTTATAGGTCATTTTTATATAATTTTTAGGTCAACATCTTCCGGGCCTTATTTATCACCATTATGAGCACAACTGCATGACACTAACTGTTCCGCAAAAGTATCTGAAAGTGAAATAGCATCACTAGTAATAATAAAAATAATAATAACAACAATAACAATAACAATAACAATAACAATAACAATAACAATAACAATAACAATAACAATAACAATAACAATAACAATAACAATAACAATAACAATAACAATAACAATAACAATAACAATAACAATAACAATAACAATAACAATAACAATAACAATAACAATAACAATAACAATAACAATAACAATAACAATAACAATAACAATAACAATAACAATAATAATAATAATAATAATAATAATAATAATAATAATAATAATAATAATAATAATAATAATAATAATAATAATAATAATAATAATAATAATAATAATAATAATAATAATAATAATAATAATAATAATAATAATAATGATCTACATGCCTCAACATGAGTACAGACCTAAGCTGAGAAGTATCAGACGTTGTTCTGCATGAATTAATTAAAGGGCAATCAATGCTAAATTTTTTCAAGAGGCATAAGAAAAACTGTGTACAGTTAATAGCATGCGGATTGCAACACCTCTTACTTTAAAATTATACTGAATTATACGAATTAAATTTTCGTATTAAATATTTTCACTTCCGGAGAGGAGTTAAGAAAGTATTATAACTGAACTGACGGATGCCTGTTTACAAACGAAATAGATGGGAATCCAATTTAATATAGAAAAGAAAGAAAAACCAGAAAAAAACAACTAAAATTGTGAGTAAATTGAAACCAATGAAATAACAGTGAGATGGCAAGCACCGTAATCATAGATACAAACACACATAAATGATTCTAAAAATGCATCTTTTTATGGAATTACATTACCTCAAAACATGTGTTGACAGTGAAATCTCGGTATGAATCTGTAACTAATTTTTGTGTGTACGTGGTAGGAAATAATTGAAAACGAACATTAATTTCCTATTACCAATAATGTATACTATATCGAACGTGGTTATCTTCACTAAAGTGTGTGATTAGGAAGTTCTAGATTTTTGCGTTGTAAAATTTTTTCTATCTCTTACGGTTTACCAGTTCCGCAAAGTCAACAAGTATGAAGTAGACTGTCCTAGGAAATAGAAGAAGGGCATTTCATTTTTCACAACAATGCCTAAAAATGTGGTATTTTAATAACAACTGTCCGAACTCTTTCACAAAATCAAGATTAATTAAAAGCTTTCATGTAAAACCGGTTTGGGTTGGGATATTTTCTTTAAAAATCTCCATGCGACATTTTGGAAGACGCTGATCTTCAATATCTAGTTTGATATTTAACCGACTTTTCGTTTTTGAGTCATGGTTATGCACGCACACATGCACATACACATCTTGAAAATAAAATTTAAAGGCGGCCTATTAATTAGCATGCGCCAAACATTAAATAAAGCCAACCTATATTTTTTGCTCTTTTTAGTTTAGGCCCCACTAATGAGATAAGCCACAACGGACGATGAATTTTTGTCCTACGTGATGTTTTTTTTTTTTTTTTTTTTTTTTTTTGTAATTTTACGTCCCGCAACATTACGTCATATCGGAAGGTGAATGAAATGGGTGAAATAATGCTCAAATGTGTCCAGGGTGCGTGGAACTTAGAGTTACCCGACATTTGTCTGTAAGGATAAGGGAAAACCCCGAAAAACCCTTATCCAGGTAACTCACCCTGACCGAGATTCGAACTCGGGACCTCTTGAACGTGAGGCAGACATGCTACCCTCTTGTTCCAGATGTCGCGGGATATGGAGGACAACGGTTTTTTCTCGCGTAAAAATCCTTACCATGGCTTCCTTAGGAAGGTAAGTAAAGCCAGTGATACCGTATCGTAGACTTCTCGCACTTAAAAGAACATCACGCCCAAGGTGGAATGGAACGTAGATAACTGCGGCAGTTAAACAGCATCCAAAAATATAAATTCTAATTTCTCAATTCGGACAAGGGATGAATGAATGAAATGAGTGAAACGATGCTCAAATTAGTCAGAGTTCCAGAGAGCCAAAAGTTACGCGACATGTTTGTTTATATAAATAAGAGAAAACCCAGAAAATTTTTATGTGGATAACTTAGCCTAACCGAGGTTTGAACCTGGATCTCTTGAATATAGGCGTTTTACTTTACTGCACGTATGCTCATTTCTTGTTGTTGTAAAGTACTTCCTCCAACGTTAAGTCATATCGGACGATGAATGGAATGCGTGAAATAATGCTCAAATGAGTCCGGGGTCCATGAGCTTAGAGTTACGCAACATTTGACTTACAGGATAAGGAAAACCCCGGAGAAAACCTTAACCAGGTAACTCACCCTGGCCGAGATTGGAACTCGGGACCCCTTGAACGTGATGCAGACAGACATGCTACCACCAGGCTACCGAGGCGTGCTATATTAACTTAGGGTATATTTATTAAGCATACACGGAATATAAGCATATTTGATTGATTTTTGTATTTAAAACTTACCTGGGCGTAAACACTTTCTATGGTTAATATTGACTTACAACTGAATTCATGTTTCACAGTATGAGCAGCAAGTAGTGACTTTTTTTGAGTTGAACAACCTTACCACAAAACTTAATGTTGGTTACCTTGTTACTGCAACCATCATGTGAAACTGCTATTAGTACGAATTTATTAATTTTCTTATGGTTTAGCCATATTTTTGTTAATTCTGCCTCACTGTTTACAATACTGCATGCGTTAACTGCATCGATTACGTCAAATTATTTGTCGTTCAATGTTTTATCAACAACATTCTATTAGCTAAGGTAGTTGTCAATTATGAGTGGTTGTGCAGCTCTTGTTACAACGCTAGTAACATAGACCTTGGTTCTATTCTCGGGAGTAACACTAAGTTTTCCTGTTTACTGAAAGCAATGGTACATAATATATTCAGCTTGTGAAGTCCTTGGGAATCAATTAAGGAGCTTAGTGATGGAGGAAAAGCGGCTTCGGTATATGAAATCGTGGCTTTCGTTGGATTTATTTAGCAGAAATTCCCCCCAACCTTTCACTCTTCTCTTGGATTCATCGTTCCAGACTTTAAGCAGAATACGGTAGAATCCTAGTTAAAGCGACATATTCCCCCAAGCCGTGAATCAATTCTTGGAACTATGGGTAGAAAAGCTAATATTCTAAACACAAAGGCAGTCAATTTCTTTCACTCTTCCTAACATTTCACAGAAACTGTAGAGAATGCTGGCAGTAGTCCAATTAGGGTAAACTTAATGCATTTTCTATCAACGTTGCATCATACTAGAATATGTTTACACGCATCACTCTCCTTAGAACTACGGGAAAGTGTGTTACTTGGCATAGGAGTGATCCTATTATCATTTAGACAACAAAGTTAATGTCTTGTTAAAGGAAGTTCCTGTTTACCCAACTAAGGGAACAACTGAGGAAGTACAGTGCATGAACAAATCCTACTTGAGATTTGGTGTTTGGGTTTTCAGAGCAGAAAGAGCGGAAGTTTGTTAAGCAATGTGCTACATAACTGATTACAGCAGTTACACAATATGGTCTTGGATTATAGTAAGCATCACTCCAGTGGTGTACTTTCCCCATGCTCTTTTCACGGCTAATAATTTTGTGTAACAACACTCTGTCTACAATTATAACCTTAAAAAGGGATTTCAGCATTACACATTACGCAAGAATGTAATTGTAGCATGTCTCCTTCGTAATCCAAAGGAATTGAGGCTTTTTGGTTTTTCCTTTAATAAAATACAAATTTGTAGCGGTAGGAAATTACACAACATTAGCCCTTTTTGGAACAATTCTGAAGATGAAATCTTTCTATAAAATAGAAGAAGTTCAATTACATGGTTTCGAAATACTTGGGAAAATCAGGATTTTTTAGCTAACCTGTTCCAAAGGTAATGAATGCCGTGACACAAGGAACACTTCATTGCACAACAGCTGTTAGAAGTTTATATAATATAATACGAGACCTTGGGGCCATCCCTTCTTCTATGTTTCAGTAGAAGGATGCTCACTGAATCCTTCCAGCCAACCAGGCATTATTACACGATTAAAATCTTACATTACATATTCAGAGACTATAACTTTAGATGTCATTCTTGGAGCTATAAACATTAATGATACAGAAACAAAGGAATGATGGTGATGATGATCATGATGATGCATATACTGGCCGGTATTCCCTTAATATATGTAATAAGAGATATCACTCCACGGTAACATACAACCCTTGTATTTGTGAGATCCAGGGTTCTACCACTCACTCCTACCAACTATAGAATTTCCTGGTGACGAACATACTTTATTCGGCTTCCAGCCAGATCCGTTTAAGACACGTTGCGGAACGTGAATCTTTCCTATTTTTAGGATGCTGAATGCTTAAGTACGTTAGGAGGCCGCTATATCGTATAGTAGGTACACTGTTCAACGCGGTGCAGTAATATTACTAGTTTTATAAAGTTACTTGATGTGAAATCTGAGAACAGTAATAAAAGTAATTGGGATGTATTATTTTAATGAATCTTTTATCATTTAAGTGCCTACTAATTTTGGTTGTGTATCTTTTAATTTGCAAATTATACCATTATAAAATCTCTTTCAGTATGAAGAGAACTTATTATGTATGGAAAGATAGAGTCAGACTGAAAAATTCAGTGCCATAGCCGGGATTTGAACCATGAATCTTCTCGTCGCCGTCCAGCCGCTCTAACCCTTGAGCTACTATGACCAACGTGCCCACATTCCATACTTTAGCCTACACACGGCCAGTGTGAAAGAGCAATTAATTTCATGTTTTAAGCTTCTACAAACTCTGTTGGTCAGAATTTTGGTTGCCCTGAACTTTTATCATTGTCACAATGACCATTGACCTTCCACTAAGGAGTACGAATGCCGATGTTCATTTTGGCCTGCTTATCTTTAACGGCTATTGCCCTGCTAGACAGCCCAGTGAGGTGGCAGCCCTTATCAAAGTCTGATAGCTATGCACTACGCGCCATCTCGTTTTCAACTGGTTTACTTGTTTACTACACACTGCTTACTGCTTACTACAACACATAGAGGCCACAGTAGTCAAATGAACCGAAAGCCTGGGTACTCATTACTTTTTGGAAGATACGACGTTTTACTCTCTTTTGCTTTTCGATCCCTTTTCCTCTCATCTTTCAGTGTGGTTCTACTGACGTGCAGCGTGGATGCTTGGTTCATAGAAACATCTTTCTAACTGGACACTAAGGGACTACCTGACTGAACGGTTCGTTCAATCCCTTTCTAGGATGTTATAGTGGTAGAATGGATCTTCGAGACAGGAGCTGCTAGGGACTTCTGCCCTTCTTATGGCCCGTAACCATCAGTGCCATCTTCACTTCATCTCTTTCTCCTGGAGGTGGGGTTCGCAATAGAGCCCTTGAGATATTCCCTCTCCTTTATGTCATATATGCCTTTCATAAGCTAACTATGCTTGATCGAGTGAGATGATTTGTCATGGTGACATTAATCCTCTACACACAGACTACAAAGGTATATAACTAATCGATACAAAAACATTAAGTGTCAAATTTTACAATGTTTGTTCACAAAGGAAATGTGCGAAATGTAAACAATTTTAACTTCCACAGATATCGGAGGCGTTCTTCTTATACGCACATGCTTACAAAATTCTCTTTTACAAATCACTCTTCTAAGTCACGTTAAGCATTTACAGAAATGACTATTTCAGAAACTATGTATTCTATGACGAGGTAATAGATCTTTTCAACGGTTGTTTGAAGTAAGTTTGAACGTCATGTTCCTAGCTTAACTCTAAGAGAAACAAATGAAATGTGATTTAGCCCACAGCATAAAGTACAAGTTTACCAAGATGTGTTGTATGGCGTCATTTTATAGCCGCTAAACCTGGAATTCAATACACCTATTACTTCCGCAGAGGCATTTAACGTTACCTAACCACTAAGTCGTTCAGGTCTTAATATGAGAACCTTTCACGTATAAGCAATAAACAGCGATCTAAACGGCACCTGTCCAACCAAAATCTCTCTCAAACTATGCTCCATTTGGTCGATATTGAAGGTCCGTTTGCGGGGTACTGTTACAGTATGATAGCGTAAAGCAAAATGGATTCATCAACAATGAGTGTTGTGTTGTGCTTCCCTGCGGATGTAAATAAAAACAATATTTTCTATGGAATGTAGCAATGTTTGTAAGTTTTGGGAATAAAGATAAACTCTTTTTTTATTTTAAAATCGTGTGAAATTGAGAGGCCTGTTATTTGTTTTCGTTTTATTATTAATGTCGCTCAGTATTAGTACACTTCAGGTTTAATGGAGTCGTCCTCCATGGTCTAGAGTTATATGCTGCCTCTTGTTACCAAGGTAGCGGGTTCAAAACCGCGATGGATGCTTAAGGCGTAAAAATGCTAGCATGGTTTCCTTCCTCGTTCTGTAAATTCACGGCATGCGAAAGAACCTGAACCTGAAGAACTGGTCAAGAGCAAAATTAAGCATTCTTTCACGACCAATATTAAAAACTACAGCAGTTACAGCGGTCCAGAAATAAAAAGTCAATTCATTTTTATGCATATGGAGCGCCGTACTGGTTAGGCAACTTCTCCACCACACATGTTTTGTGTTGAGTTCTCCATATAGCTGTCATTAGCTTGAGAAAGTTAGCCCAAAACAATGCCGTCCCGATACACTTGGACAAGAAATGGTGTATATGCATGAAGCAATTATATGTTGTGTTTTAGCAAGATGTGGCTTTTGGCGTAGTAGAATTTTTCTGTATCTAATAAATTACCTGTTATACAAAATTCACTCAGAATGAACAGGTTTTGCGCACTATCGTAGAACGTCGTAAGATATACAATTTATCTGTTTTGTACACCTCTTAAGCGTGTAAGTCAAGATAAAATTGATAGCCATTTTGATGAAATAAGGACATAACGAGTTTTTACTTTTACTATTTAAGGAGTAGGCAATCTGAAGTTGAGGAGTTTATTGCAAATCTTGGACCGCACCTTTGAAGTAGGTGCATTTAATATACTTCTTGTTACTGAATTATGCTACGCATAGATATGTATAAGGCTATGTAGTTTGTAAGCATTGGTAATTTTCTTGTTAAAACATTAAAGTGAAATTGCTGCAGCTGAATTTTAAATTGTGCTTGAACCGTGACCACCAACCGTAATTTACAATCTTTGACGCATTTTCTGAGGCCGCTATACTAGGTTTAGTAAATCAGATTATAATTTTTCAGCTCATTTACCTAAGTATAATGCATGGTATAAAAATGTTGCCAAAATACATCTTTTTCTTCTTCCCACATGGTTTGTGGAACCCATGTTTTCCGTTCAATCATTTGCTCCCTCCAAAGTTTCTTCGACCATTCTGCAAGTCTCTGTCTTCTAGACTTATGGCTGAAAACTAGTTTAGGGAGTCTACTGTCAGGCGTGTAGCCTAACCATTTTTACAGTAATCTTGTATTAATCACAATACTTGACAGGGCGCTCTAGTGATTATAAGTTCATAACATATATTTCAAAAAACATATAGCTTAATCAGGCATTATCCTGATGCATTGTCATTATGATTATCGTCAAGTCGTCAGTAAAAAAAAAAAAAAAAAAAAACTCTAAAATTCAAACCAGAATACTCGTGCTACGCAAACTTGGACTGCGATGTCAAACAGACGGAGCCTTTGAATCTGATCGGACTGGAAATTCAAAAAGGAAATGATACGCCAATCTTTCTTAATATCAAAGGAATGCACTTACATTGGGACATCATTCGATCTGCAGTATACCTATCTCACTCGAATGCGAAAGTTCGTTTGTGTTAGAAAGCGTGAATGGTATAACACAATGACCAAAATACAATGAGAGCTCTAATTGGCTTTAGGAAATTTTAAAACATGATAAAATTCGATCTGACATAATTGAAGCTCTGGAAACAGGCGTATACGATAAAATCAACCAGATATTTGACTTCCTAGTGGTTCACCTTTATTCTAACTTGTTACATATACTCGTCAATTTAAGAAGAAAGCTGAAGTTAATTAATTTTGCAATGTTGGGAAATTGCAAACTAAGGGAAAGCATTTTTCCGCATGCCTACCCTTCGTTTCTGTGTTGTTTATCTTCGGGCTATATTTTGCGCAAAGGATTACAGCTTCTGAATCTATGTATAGCTGCGCGTTTCACCATTGTGTTTCGGTAGCCCACAATCTGGTGGTCACTCCTGCTGACCACATTGCCCTGGTCTGGTGGCAGCGACCATGTAGGGATATCGCAAATAAAAAATAGGGATAGGAAGCTCGGAAGCTTTTATCATGCCAAGAGCGGAACTGTCAGTCAGAAGCGTTTATATGGAAGCAGAAATGTGATCAATTCACATGTATTCGTGAAACTGAAATCGATTTCTTCTAAATTTATGTATGCCCTTTAATTGTGTTTCTCAGCGTCCAATTCTAATTTGGGGGTGAAAAACAATTTTATTTTGCTCAGAGCCCTCTTTATGAGCTCTGAGGCTCCTTAACGTGCCGTAAATCCACGACATGGGATCACCGGCTTTACTTCCCTTTCGAAATAAGCCATGGTAAGGAGTGCTACGTCTATAATATCCGTCAGCCTCCATCGGCTTTAAATCTGCGACTTTAAGAACCAGAGACACTTATATAACGATGAAGGACATATACAGTCATGAGTATATCTGTAGTTGTAAGTGTAAAAAGTAGCCTATGGCATATTCTTTTACATCGCAAAGGTGATCTTTTCTTTCGTAAAATTTCAACTTTTACCTAACACTAGCTTCAATCCAATCCTCGTCAAATCTGTCAATAATCGGTTTAGGAAAATCCTAATGAATAAACATGAACCAATGAGTTAAGTTGCTTGTACATTGTATGGTGCAAAAGGGCCCAGAGATAACAAACATCTCTTAATAAATTCAATTTGAATTCCTCTAAACAGATGACTTGTCTACTGTAACATATTAGTAACTCCACCTTATAGAGGCAACGCTGGTAGAGAAATGAATCACCTGCAGTGTTGAAAACATTTATGTTTTACCTTCTTTTGAAATATACTTCTTCTACACTTATTGCACACATCGAACTATTATCACCAAGAGGTTATTTCATAGACTTGGTAACTGTGGTGGTGTTGTGATCAAAGGGTTGTACCGCTCGCCTTTCACCAAGGTGGCCCAGATTCTATTCCATGGGACCTCATTGAGTTTCATAGTGGACAAAGCAGGTTTCCTCTCGGTTCTTCAGTTTTTCCGCCATTCATTACGCTATCCACTGTACCGACATTTCATACCATCCACTTCCTCATCCTCACACCAGGTACCGACTGATTCACCATTCTAATTTTCTGTCGAATCCAGAGTTCTCTCTCTGATAATAGTTGAAACCCAGAGAGCTAGTTGTAACACTTGAGTGCGTACGTCTTCTCTAGGCCCCTGTTTTTCCATAACGGAAAAAGGTTATATGACTTAGCATAACCCATGGCCATAGAGGAAACAGAAATGTGAGCATAGAGGGCCAAGGCCTACCAGCTCGACTGTCGGCCTCACGCCCACATACTCAAGGTAGAGCTGGGTGATCGTCCATCCGATAAGGGGAGCAGATGTGGTCGGAATCTCGGCACCCCCAGCCAGCAAGTTAGCTTTCTTGACTAAGGCCGCTTACTTATCATAAGTTCCTCAATTTCCTCAAGATGCTGAGTGGGCATCGGTCCCATAACCGAGACTTAAAATCCACACCCTCAGGGTTCGGATAGATACAAGTCCGCAGGGAGCCAAAGCATAATATGTACCTCAGCCCACTACACCACGGCGCAGGACCCATACTTGATTAAATTTAATAAATAAAAGTGAATCTAGTTGTCAAAAACTTCGTTAAACAGACAGTGGCTTCCACTCACTCACTCACTCACTCACTCACTCACTCACTCACTCACTCACTCACTCAGCTACTTATATACTGTGTGACATTCTAAAAAC
Organism: Mantis religiosa; assembly: GCA_030765055.1. Lineage (NCBI taxonomy): Eukaryota > Metazoa > Arthropoda > Insecta > Mantodea > Mantidae > Mantis > Mantis religiosa. Next base: position 100,188,843 of record CM060949.1, read on the forward strand.
CCGATATAAAGGCCGCTATCACTGGTACGTTAATCAAAGTTAAAAGATACGTAAAATGTCTCACACTGCGCTACCCAATCTCTGACATGTGCTTTTAATACATTAACAATAATAGTCTTTGTTGCTAAATAATTTACGTACGTGAAGATTAGTACCGATAACTCTCTTAACTCCAGAATTCTATCGACTGTTGTAAATTAGCAAATGATGTTATAAATATTATGCTGAAAAATTGTTTTGTTGATTTTTTAATGTAATAATAAACCACATGTTTCCATTGGTTTTATTTTTCTCTTTCCTTTTGCACACCCATTAAGCCCCCTTTGGAGAATTATTCGATACATAGTGTATATGTTTTTTCTGACCCTGGTGCATTATATATGTTAGTCTCAATCATCCATTTAAATCTATAGACCTCCATTACCTTGGAACGTGAACTATTAAGCATGTAATGTAACATCTGAGCATTAGCTCTTGAAATTTATTCCAATGCAAAGCAGGAACTTATTTCTTCTCATTTAGTTCTTTACGGTGCTTATTAACATCGAAAAACACCAATATTGGGTAGGTAATGGCTCATAATATTTATCTCGTGAAATATTTACACTTCGAGTTAATTAAGATAATTTGTGTTTAAATGTTTGGAATTCTGGTTGCTTGATAACAAGTAGATGTGTCTAACATACTCAAAACTTAAAATTTTGGAAGAGAATTATTATTACGTACTCGTATATGATTTGAAACAGGAACGTTTGGTCCTATAGATTAATTATTCAATTAAATACGTATAGTATAGTATTTATTTCTCATCTTTCTTCTACATACAATTTCATTGATACATTGACATTTGTAACATTTCTTTCACACAATAACAAAATTACTTATTCACATCTAACATAACCTTCCTACCTGATTGCCCCAAGTCTCGGTCACAATACACATAACCCCTGGTTATCCGTGTATTGATGACCCTCCTCTCCCTTGTATCCCTCTTTCTAGCTTTCCAGCCCTTAATTGTTAGTTATTCATCAATCTTAACCATTTCTCTCTTAATTTTCCCAGATATTCACCTATATTTCTTACATTCTTTTCTCCTTTTACCAATAACACTTTCTTTATTATTTATACCTCTTCCCCATCCCTAAAACTGCCCCACATTTTGTTGCCGAATTTGTTCTCTCCATATCTTTGTTTGCAATAAAGTATACTATGCCAATCTGTATCCGCTTCTCCACACATTGGGCATTTCTATGTAACCTTTTCATATCTAATACCTTTCAAATTTCTAACTCCTGTCCTTGCCCAAGCAAATCCTTCTCGCCCTGACTTATTACACACATCTATGTACTTCTCCCTAAATATGTATATAATAATTGTCTATACATTTGAGAACTGTAAAAGGTATATTTGACAATGTTTGTAAAACTGAAAATGTATATTTCTATATGAATTATTGTATGGTGGACCTAGGCAGATATATGTGACAAAAACCTTGCACCAAGTCGCGAGCCCAGAAAGAGTAGAAATCAGGACAATGGATTGGTATGTCAGCTGTTGAGATGTACTGTTAAGACAGGTCAATACCCTGCTAGTTTTTCCTCGTGACGGCGTGTGTCTGTATATAAGGGGGTAGATGAAATATTCAGCCCCATTCCATTCCATTCCATTCCATTCCAGTCTGGGTATTTCGTCTGGTGTGTCCACCGGCTTATTTAATTCTTTCACCATGCGCCGCGTCAATTTAAATTCAACTACAGCAGTTTTATTGTAGGCTGTCACGGCCGGTGACAGTGCAAATATCTGAAGGTGGCCGGGTTCCACATAAGTACAAATAAACGATTAAATTAAAGAGTTCCGAAAATATCGGAGGTTTTTGTTGTCTAGACCCTGCCATCTGAGAAAGCAAAGAGTACATACAGGAGACGCAGTTTACAGCAGCTGGAGGCAAGGATAAAGCAGACAGCTGACCAGCGACGGCGGAGACCAAGGAAGGAGTCCCGATTTCGAGTCTAGGTACGCGAAACATGAGGCGGCGAGAATGTACGGCCGCAGACTAATACGCCATTTTGCAGGTGTTGTGTAAGTCCGCACACTCAAGATTTTTAATCCAGTCCCAATCCGCAAATAAGTATTAAACGTGGTAAAATTATTATTACTATTCTTATGACTACGACTACGACTCCTCTTCATCCTCCTCTTCCCCCTCCTCCTCCTCCTCCTCCTCCTCCTCCTCCTCTTCCTCTTATTCTTCTTATCATCATGATTATTCTTCTTATTCTTCTGATTCTTCTTACTCTTCTTATCATCATTATTATTATGAGTATGATTATTATGATTGTTATTATTACTATTATTATTGTCTATTATTATTTTTTATTAAAATACCATGTGTTTGGGTACTTATATGAAGCATAAAATGCATCTTTTGAATGTGACGAGTTGTTATTTTCGTCTTTATTGAAATCAGAATCCATAAACACCTTTTAAATTAAGTCCAAACTTGGCTCGCGGGAGAGCCTGGACCCGAAGGGTTGGCTCGATTCGGACAGGACTCGTGCGTGCATTAATGCGGAATGTTCCAGATAAAAGTTTACATCTGCCAATGCTAATTACATTTTTAACATGAAAGCGAACAAGTGCATTCCGCAGTACATTAATTAATTTCCTGAAGGTGACTGCTGACAACTTCCGCAATATTTCAATAACAATTTTAAATGCTATTCATAGACTATTTTACAATGAGATAGGTGGCTTATAGTTCGCAATGAAATACACCATTAAAATGCAACGTTATTCATGTATGTTGCAGTATTACACGGTGGAAACGGAACTTAATTAACAAATCCTACAAATCAGTAACGAGCATTTTGTTGCTGTGAATTGAATAAACTAACACTGTTGATAAGTGGCAGCATTTCAGTGCGCCCCCAATAGACCTGAAACTGAGTTTGTATTCCTTCCCCATTTTGTACCTGTTTGCCATGAGGGATGGAATCACATTCACAAAGCGCCTATCGAAAACATTTGCAACGTTTCCCGAGTGCCTTTGAAGCCTGCCAGTGAATAGGCACGCTCTAATGATGCTCGCTAGCAGATGTTTTACCTTAAGGCCCTGTACTCACTTCTCAATAGTGCTGTAAAACATATAGCTCACGGCCATTACATGTAAATTACCTATGTACTTACACAAGTTTAGCTTCGCAAGGCATTATGCAAATAAAGTCTGGCATTCTCAATAGGCTCAAAAGTGCTGCTACATTTTCTTACATTAGAATAACTGTTCTATGCTGCTCTGTTTTAAGGTTTGAAGTCCTTTAACCAGTTAGGTCATATCTTATAATTGGCCACTAATGCTTTCATGTGCAATAATTCGAAGATGCGAATTCTAAGCAGGATCTTTTGCACCTAAGTTAATGAATAAAGGAGTAAAACTGTATATGGAAATTAAATAAACGGTACTTTTTCATGGCCTCTAGAACTCAAGGTAAGATTTCTATTCTTGATGTCAGTGTCATCAGTAGCCCTCCACTGTTCTGGACATCCTTGTCGGCGCAGAGAAGAAAGTAATGTTGCAGCAGGAAGTAGTCGCCCCTGACCTCCGTCATTGCCCGAGGTATGAAGATGAGCAGCTTCCCGTCTCACCTTGAAACCACCTTACATTACCTACAAACTCTGTGCCACTCTATGCAAACAAAAACACTGGTTGGTTCTTTGACCCCTAGCAGAACTTTCGTCCGAAAATCTCTCAAACCTTCTACTAAAAGAAAAAGCTTCAAATGGTAGCTAATCAAAAACATAATATTTTCTCTTTTCTCAGTAATGTAACCAAACGTCCTTGCCAATAATCGTGTGGCTTTTGAAACCAGTATTAAATGTGTCTCCTTGTGCTAACAAAATACAAGATTATATCTCCTTTGACCCCAAACGGAGCTGTGTCCCCAAATATTTCCAGCTTTCTCCTTCAAGAAAAAGCTTCACTGCTGATAAAGCACGAGAGAGGAAGATACAAAACTCCAACACCAAAATCTATCATGTAGAAAGTAATGCATATTCCTTCTGGAAGCTATCAAAAATTTAAATTACATTTAGCATATCCCTCCCTTTATTGAACTGTTATTAAATAAGGTCACTAACATTTACGTGGGCATGTCTAGCTAATTATTTATAAAAAATCTAAAATTGTTTTAACATTTTGTAGTTCTTTATTTATCGTATAAAAGAAACCAATTGCAAAAGCTTCGCGGGTGATCAGCCATATCAAGTTTAAGAATGTCGAGTTTTCGACCATTCTACACGCCATGGCCTTCTTCAGGATCTGAAGATAATAACGCACGCCGTGACAGCTTTAACTCATACAATTGTAATAGCTCGTTGTAGATAATTTTCAACAATGTAACATTGGCAGCATTGTAACATTTCGGCAGTGTTTCTTCTGGAATATAAGATTATAGTCTTCATATTACCATAAGGTATATAATTATATATATATATATATATTGTCGCGAACCCGTATCTACGATCGCGTGGCTTGTTTACACAAAAGAAACTGATCGACCTTGGTAGACTGATGGTGATGTAACGTAATGCTGCTGTAATCTGTAAGAGTATTTCTACTAAAATAAATGAGATTTTTAATTTCTGCAACTCGGCCTTTTAATTCTACGAACCCAGAAAGTCACAATATATAAAATCTTAAATTGCAACGTTAAAATGAAAAAGTAGGCATAAAGAAGGAGCAAATGAAACAATAAAATTACAAGTATTGATACATTTTTAAGGATTTAACCCTTCTACTTAATATGTATTTTTCATCAATTCTTTACGTGGTGTATGACGTAAGAGAGGTTACAGTTTACCAAAGTATTGACACCATCTGCTCCATTAGAACTGATCCGTCCTGTTGAGCAAAAACCTGGTCTCTATATTTCTAATTTGTACACCCAACACTGTTTTTCCGTCTTGGATTAAACCATCGCAACATTATAATTCAGCTATACCTAAATGCGCACTACATTTTTCCGAAGTCCTATAGGCAGTAACAAATTTGGATTAAAATGCCAAATTTATCTTTGAAGAGACTTTAAAGTGGCTTTGAATTTGCAATTATCTCTAAAAATATTTTGAAATTTTAGGATACTGTGGCTTAATCCTGCTCTTTATATCAAATCCATTTCTTTGATCTATAGCTAACATAGTGATGCAACCGTTGATCTGTAATGAGAGAGAGAAAGAGAGTGAGAGAGCGAGAGCTACTTATGTTAGTTTGCAATATTTCGAAAACATCTTCTGGAATGTGTCGCATTATTCATCAGCAGAGAAAAATGCTAATATTCCCCAAGAATGCTTACTAGACAGCGAGCCAACACTGAGCAGTTTTAAAGAAAGGAATCTTAACTACGAATCAAACAATATTTACATTATATAATCTGCTATATATAAATTTTACAGCAAACTAGAATTACAATATTTCATTATTTACAGTTTATTTAAACAGTATCGATAGTAAATCAACATTTCGAATGAAATGTAATGCTAACCAGTTGTAAAATATAAATATCTAACATATCTGTTTTAAATTTGCTACTTGTGAATGATGTTTGAGTCTAAATTTTCATGTATAGGTATCATATATTAATCACACGTAATATGCGCCCATATCACCCAGTGGTCAAAACAACTATAAATAGTTTATACACATGTATTTACTCAGTTCATAACACGTGAATAAATATTTCAGGAAACCCATGAATTTTTTCTTGTTTATTTTTCTACATCATCCAATCAGAATCTATCTTGTAGCTGGGAAACCACTCAAAATAATTGGAAAGTCAGTATAATAAGAAATCAGGTAGTTATCAGCTATGAAATTTCTTTCTTCGATGGCCAAAACCACGGATAAATTTTGAAACCAGTGGGCAGTTTTTTTTCATAGTTTTGGATCATATGGAAGTAAACGGAGCAAAAATGTTAAGATAATTTTACTGCAGCACTGCTAGTGATATATTCCCAGCGTTTCATTTTCTCTTGACCTTATGTGTACGGCAGTGCAGCCAATCCAAATGTTCCAAATAAACCTCTAGATGTCTCTGGAGTGCAATGCTATAAGACAAAGACATCTCCGTCTAACACAACAGTGGTGTCTGCATTGGCGGATGTCCGTTAATCCGGACAAAATACACGCCATACCTTTCACAAAGCGCCACACCCCCGCAGACTGCCCCAACTTCAGCTTCCGAGGTCGAAGGATAGAGTGCCTAACACTGTCCAGTACCTAGGAGTCAATTTGGACACAGGTCTAACTTTTCGCCGGCACATCAGAGGCCTATCGGCGATGGTGCAGGGAGCAATTGCTTCCCTTTACCAAATGCTGGGGCCGACCTCGATGCCGGTTGGTCTGAAGTTATAACTCTTCCGAGCGCTGGTAATCCCGGTGATGCTATATGCCTGCGAGATCTGGGGCATGGCCACAGACAGCTGGTTAGCATAGGTTCAACGTGCACAGAATAAAGAACTATGGTTTATATATTCTGTGGGTCGTTATTTTCCTACCAAGTTGCTTCACGAAGCCTCGGGCCTTCCATACGTGGAGGATGAAATTAGGCGTCGGGCATCAAAATTATACTCTACTTGACCAACACACAGAAGCGCCCTTGTTAGATCATTGGGAGATTATGACCTCACTAGACGCCGTTCTAGACTGTTCCGGTTAACCCGCATGGCTTGCGGGCACCCGAGATAACCCAGGAGCTAATCCTAACAGCAGCTAAAGCTGAGCTCCACATAATTCTTCTAAGCGTTTGGCATCAAAATTTTTGCCAATAAATAACGACCTTCAAAAATAAAAACAACAGGGTGTACTGTATCCTGTCCTTCAAACGGAAGGTACATAAGCTTATAACCTCAAAAGAAACTCCAACCTCAAAACCCACTACACATCCTACAAAATCCCAACTGAATAACCTTACCTGCGGTAAAACCCTTAACGGGTGAGCACGCAGTAGAAACCTTCTGGCTTTAATACCAGCCAGCACCTCGGTCGGTAGTGCAATGCTATAAGACAATGAGGACAATCACTGCTTCGTCTTTTATAATTAACATAATAACTAAGGACGCCAAAAGCAAGTAGGTTTGTAAATCAAAGAAATAATAATTTTCGTGGGAAAAATTTGGAGGAAACAAAGGATATTTTAGCACGACTACTTCTTAGGTCTTGTCAATTTTACCACAACAGACAAATGTTGGGATTGTAATTGGATTAAGTTTAGTTACGTGTCAATTGTATGGTATAACATTAAGTGTTTATTATTTTTATGTAAAACTTTTTAAATTAGATGTTTTCCATTTATCACAGCAAAATTTAGAAGCCTATCTAGCTGATACCGAAGTGCAGGTATTTACACAGACGTTAGTAATGCTGGCGTATACGTAGAAATGAAGGTTGCGTACTAATGTTGAGGTAGTTGTCCAAAGTCGTGATTTTATGGCGTAATAACAAGACAGAGTGTACCACCAACATCGTCCCCCGGGGAACCTTCTGGATGCGGTAGACCACGTCGTTAATCCTCTTCATCACTCGGTACGGTCCTTGCCATGGCTGGCAAGGTTTCAAAAGCACAAAGAATCAATGTCAGAATGTGGCCTTATATAACTAGTTTTCGGCTTAAGCCTTGAATGGTAAGTAAAAGGAAGAAAACCTTGTGAAATGCATATAAGCATAAGCAATGCGAACAAGTATGTCGCTACAACAACAACATGTGGACATGTTTCAAAACTCGTGTTTATAATTTCTGTCAGCGGTATCTGTCGCAGTTATTGTGAAAGTTTCCTTAAATCCTCCTCTTCAAAACGTTGACAATGTTTATTTCATCCATAATAATTTATAAAAATGTTTGGATACGTATTAACAGTACATTATTAATAAATTGTTAGGATGCAATGTTCCATTAGTGTTAGAGAATAGAGGTTAAATATATGGCTTCAATTACTTTACTAAAATATTTGCACAATAAAAGTATTTGTTTAATTTTGTTAACGGAAATTCATCTATTAATAACATAATTATTAGATAATTTAACTACTATCTAAATCCTATTATTTATAAGAATGTATATAAAATTTAAATCCTGAATACCGTGACGTACATCCTGTGAAATTATTTGAAAATCAGAATTCGTCAACAAATGTAAACCGAAGTAAGGAGGGTTAAAAACAGACATGCAAAAATAACAAGAATTCTCATTTTTTCTATTTGAAAAGCATTTAATAAATACCACATTGGAGTCTGGTAGTCAATATGCCATCCTTCAAATCCATTTTCATGGCTGATAGGTTTCAGGCACAATTTTCCCCTAATCTTGCATGGAATCTAGTGTTGCTACCTTTTTTAACATGGGAAAATTTGTAAGTAACATTTTGTAAGTCCAAATGTTTGTGTTAACATTTATGCAACTCAAGTAAATCCTGTTTATGGGACACCTTAATTATAAGCAAACCAGAATAATGATAAATTCATTTGCCTGAAGCTCTTTCGCTGCTGGAAACTACATATATGATACAGTGTTGAGCGTATAAAGGTGGCATTTTATAGCTTGTATGCAAAGGACGACAGCTGTTTGACTTTTTTTACTCTACATTAATGCCTTATTACACCAGTAGAAACAATATAATAACATTTCACTTTAGCAGCTATTTTCTTGTACTCTCCATATTCAATGTGCTTTGAGATACATTACTAGGAAGCTATAAAATGTTTATGGCAAAGAAACTGGATTAATTAAATACGAGAAAAGTTTATGCTCCATACAAGGTCACACCAGGGCGTTGCCCTTAAAACTTTTTTCCAACATTAAAGACGAAACAATTAGTAAATCAATAAGCCCATTTTAATCACATCATAATAGAGTACCTACTTATTTTCTTTTATTTCTCACTATCTTGCTTTGTTTGAGATGCATTACAAGGAAGCTATAATTGACTAATATCAAAGTTCTATTGGAAAAGCGTTTATTTAAGATATAGGAAATGTATTCATAATAGGCAGAGGCGAGAGTTTTTGTTTTTAGCAATTTTTTCGTGAATTTTCGCGAATGTTTCCTTTTTCGAGAGTAATAATTCTTTTTAGCGATTAACGAGAGAATGTCTATTTTTAGTCTGCATAGAAAAATTTACATTTATTACAACTTGCAAAAATATAACTTTAACATTCACGACTTCATAGCATGAATCTAAAAGTCACGAAAAAAGTGTTTACAAACATAAGGAAAGCAAGATAAAATGTAAAACTTAACAAAGCCAATAAAGTGACATCATCATACGCACTGAAATAACAGCTAAGCGGTGCAACAATAAACTGACACCACTGTATCCGGCTGGCCTGTGATACGGAGAGCTGTTTGTCGTATGCTAACTAGAAATGTTATTTATTGGATGGCACACCATGCACAGCCAAAAGCTCCTATTATGCTGACTAAAGGTACCAAGAAGGTACTGAACTTCTTGGAGGCTACTTTCAGACGTTACATTAACATGAAAATATTGTCCCTCAGGGCTTAAGAATGTGTTCTGAAATGCCCGAAAGTTAAAAAGTGAATACAAACAATACCTCACTGAAAACCACCCAGATTTAGAAGATAAACTGTTCCTATTACCTGTACTGACACGCTGGTCTAGCTGGTTTAATTCAGTAGTTTACATTACCAGTTATTTTGATGCAATTGTCGATACCTTTGGCAAAAAAAGGCTTTCAGTTCCTGCGCAAAATTTAATTAAATGATCATTTTTGCGATACCAATTACTGAAATACTGTTAAGGTACAGGCAACATTTGTTTTTGAAAATTGCACATAAATAACAGATCCAATGTTAGAATTACAATCTAAACAAAAACCTGTTGCTCATTTTGTTTTATGCCGAATTAACTCGCTGAGAGCCAAATATGAAATATTAGAGAGTGATCACTTTGGAAACAAGAGTAAGTGAACTTGTAGATCATATCATGGATTCCAGTGTTAAAGAAGCAGTAGAAGAGAATCTAAAGTTTGCTGCCTTATGACTTTGTTTAAATTGAACTCCATTGTTTACTTCTTTGTTACAAAGAGCTTTGTAACATTGTTGAACATCAAAGCCATGGTGATAACGATAACGGATTAGATGTAGTAACAGCTCTCTTGGCAATGCAGACAAAAGCTGATTCTTACCGCAATTTGTGAAAAGTCTCTTCAATGTCTTTGGTTGCCGACGTCAATGACAGTGCAAGATTTTACTCTACATATAACTTAGTGGTGACAGACAAAAGAACAAGTATGAACAGCGAAGATATCACAACCTGTTGTATGATGCAGTTTGGCGACGTCTGATGTGTGATTTTTTATTTCATTCATGTTAACCACTGTCTGCTGATTTCAAATAAAATATTTTGATTTGGAAGAAAGGGGTTCCCGCAGTTGTGCTACTCTAGTTACCTGTTACTTTTCATTTAAGCCATGTCAATACTCATTAATTCTTACCGAAAATTTGCGCAAAATTAACGTGCATTTATGGTAAAAAAACACAAAACACCAAAATTAAAATTATTGATGCGCATTTTATAACTGTCACCACAAAATCTTGCCTCTGAGGGCCCAAATGGCCTTGTTGTCGACGGGCCCTAAAACAGCACACACACGCACACGCACACGCACACGCACGCGCACGCGCACGCGCACGCACACACACACACACACACTCTCTCTCTCTCTCTCTCTCTCTCTCTCTCTCTCTCTCTCTCTCTCTCTCTTGCCTCTGATCACGTTCAAGAGGTCCCGAGTTCGAATCTGGGTTAGGGTGAGTTACCTGGATAAGGTTTTTCCGGGTTTTCCCCTTATCCTGATAGATGAATGTCGGGTAACTCAAAGCTCCATGGACCCCGGACTCATGTCATTCATCGTCTGATATGACTTAACGTTGGAGGAAGTAAATTAAAAAAAATCCTTGCCTCTGATAATAGGCATATAGACCAGAACATTGCAGCTAGAAGAAGTAGTAATCCTTAAGTCCATCGTAATGATAAATTTTTAGATATCTGCTAAAGCCGAGACTTTTGTTCATATATGGCATCAAATGTAGAGTTTAGTAACAAATGATCTTCATGCAACGAGTTGTTTAGATGAACTCTGAGACAGCGTCGTTAGGAAAAGCTTTTTTTCTCCGATAATTATAATTGTTCAAGATGGGTGAAAGCCATCAACAAATATAATGTAATAGACTTTTCTTGTATGACTCAACAGACGCTGCTTTAGAAATTCTTTAACTAATTTCCTTATGATTAATAACATGTTGTATAAATAAAACAGCAATTACTGCTAAACACACCGTTTTATCATTTAGACACTTAGCGTACCCTATAAGATACTTTTGAGACAATATTGCATGCTCTCGGAACAAAACAAAACTAAACTGCCGAGTTGCAACATAGGACCGTCCACTTCACACGCCGTCACTGTGAATTGTTCACTGAAAAATAGACTGCCTACCGTTTATTTTCAAAAGAACTGCCCACTCTTTTTATGGGTAAAGGGTTCGAACGCAAAGCGAACGTTCTTGAAAAAGCATTTACTCCAACCGACCAAAATGAATTCTCTGGAGCAGTACAGAGCGGCTGCTTGCTGTTCAGCCAAAGGCACTATCAATCTCACCTGTAGGCGAGCTAGCTAGGTGGGCCGGGCCGCTCCTTCGGCGACCTGTAGTTGATTCGCGCCGCGATGGCCATTTCACAGGTAAATCGAATAATGAAGGAAAGAACAGTGCAGAAATTCGATTCATAAGGATAATACAGATCGTTAAACTGCTCGCCTCGGTAGAGTAGATGGTAGCCTGTCTGACTCACGTTCAAGAGGTCCCGAGTTCGAATCTTGATCAGGGTGAGTTACCTGGATTAGGTTTTATCTGGGAGTTTTCCCTTATCCTAAATAGACGAATGTCGAGTAACTCTAAGCTCCACGGACCCCGGGTCCATTTGAGCATCATTTCACCCATTCCATTCATCGTCCAATATGACTTAACGTTGGAGGACGTAAAATAAAAAAAATAATAAAAAATACAGATCGTTAACCAGAGATAGACAAAAGACAAACGATGTCTTAGCACATGTCTGTACATTCCCAATTGTCTATACTTTTTGGCTATTCTGTATGTACGACGAAAACACTGGATTTCGGTATAACAACGTTTGGGTCGCCATGTTATCTCATTTTGTAGTTTTCATTAGTATTGGAGAAACAACATTACCGGCTAAATTAAACGTAAGGGAATTTATTTTAACGATGTTTCGTTTAAACTATTGCAATATATGTCAGGGAGTATTAAATGCCGCTAGTCTGATCGACGCGCACCACTTAAAACCACATTTGCGTTTACGGTAATCTAATTCTATATAAACTTGATTACAAGTTACGCCTATAGTTAAGGCTCCAGAGTTGGGTGAACATAAAATGCATGTTTGTAGATCCTCGAAGTAATATACTTCTTATTGTACCCGCCCTAACTACTCAAATAACCTAGCCTGGTGGTGAATAAACAATGTTACCTTTGACCAATTTCTGCGAAATATTAACCTAGGCTTGAAATAATTAAGATCAATGCTAGTAATAATGGAAGCAGCATTTTCCAGTCAGCTCTACACGTGCTTAAGTTTTGAGAGTAAATACCTACCGCTCCCTTATAATTTTAATTTACTATGTGAGTAATATTATGTAGAATGTCTTTAATATGTCTAGTATATTACATATTACTCAGACTCAATGAATAATGCCTCCAGCTTTAGTATCGGCTATACGGATACCACACATCAATATCATTATCCCTCCCTTGTTTTGTGTTATCAAATCATTCCTTATTCTAAAGTACATAAGAGTATATCGATCTAAAAGGTTCGTGACCACAATAATTTGAAATTATTGCTCTACTTCTTCGTTGCCAAAGCAAGGACAACTCCCGAGAGATTAATATCCTCTGGAATACTCCTTGATATTACCTAGCATGAGACACAAAATTAGATTGCTTTAAATGTTATAAACATGAATGGTAGTCCAATTATAAGTGAATAAATCTAGGACCTCCTCCTTGATTAAGGATAGCAACAAGACCTGGTAATGTATGCGATAAAGTGCACAGCAATAGGGAGGTGCCGGCACACGCAAATGTCAACTATTAAGACTTAACCACACTTGTCGAGAACACCCCGATAAAACTGTATGTAAACAAAAGAAAGCAGTAGTGCAAGCTTTTGCATATGTTACTGTTTTTTATTGTTTTTCCGCTTTATATTAATTGTTTAACAAGCTAAATTTTTCATGGTTGGACAATATATTGGTATCTTGATCATTATATTTTTTATTTCTATGGAGTGAGTGAGTGAGTGAGTGAGTGAGTGAGTGAGTGAGTGAGTGAGTGAGTGAGTGAGTGAGTGAGTGAGTGAGTGAGTGAGTGAGTGAGTGAGTGAGTGTGTGGTATTTTACGGCCCGTCGACAACAAGATCATTTGGGCCCGGATTTCTGTGGACTAAGGCAGTACTTACAATAATACTTCTGAGCTGCTTCCTTACTGGCTTCACTAAACTCTTAATTGATTCCATATTGTGTCGAAGTGATAGTCAGAATTTATCTATAGGTTACCAATTTCTGCCTTCTATCTTAACAACCTCTAAGATATATTGAATTCCTTTCAAGTACTACAAAGGCTCGCCATAACACTTACTGTCTGTAAAAATTAAAACAAACTTTTTAATTAACAGGTGAAATATAATTTGTTTTGTTTTACGAACCGCTGTGTTAAAGAGGGTACTGACATTTTCCAGAAAAAGGGGCCTCACCAGTAGCTGTGAGCCTGACAATGAAGTTATAGTGCAAGTCTTCTCGCTATAATTTGTGGGGTGAAAAGCCTACTGCCGACATCATATATACCATTTTTTCGTTCCCTTGTGAATAAGGGGATTATGCATCTAGCAATTTTTTCTTCGTAAAAACCAACAAGCTTATACTGAACTGCGTCACGATTAGTAATCTCAGATGAGTCAAGTAAATGGCCAATTTCGAAATACAGGAATCCGCCTTCAACATCAACGATCAATTTTGTTCTCGCTTGTAGCCACATAATCCTTGACACTATAAATTGTATCCTAATAAAGAAGATAGCTTTTAATATTTTATGCGCATGACATTTACCTTACAAGGCCCTAGTAAATACCCAGGCATCCATTTACGGAGTTGCAATTTCACCAGTGACCTCTAGTGGACTCAGGGTTGCCAGCCTAACAGCCTACTCAATGTAACGACGTTACCAAGTTTTTTCTGCTATTAACTTAAACTATTACCTACTAGCAACAAATAAGTTTATTTGTGTAAGTGGCATATTTGACAACAATGGTGGTTTCAACATTTAGGTATGAAAATTGCTATTGCTCTATCAACAACAGTGTCATTGTTTTCTCGACCTCTACAAAAATCAGCTGATGGAATGAGTTTTGATCATACATGCCTTTGAAACACAAATAAGCTCATACATATGACTGTACCAGAACTCGACGTTCCTCTCTCAGTCCATTCCAAGAGCATGTGTGGTATTTACTATTCCAATATGTGACCATACTCGAGGGAAGACTGTTCATTTCAATCAGTAGTGTTGTTGTCTTGTGATGCCTTATACTCAGCCCCAGTTTGGTGATATTTCTGTATGTCGTTGAAGAATGGTATGAGGGAAAAATTAATTAAATTGTCCAGAAGTATCGCTTTGGGTATCTGGATAAAAAAACTAAACAAACAGTAGTGTGTACAAGAGTAGAGAAAGGCATGTGACTAACATAAGATTTCCTTATCAAACCTATCCTTAAGTAAGCAATCGTCTTCTCTTTGATTAAATGGAGTTAGTACTGGCAGCTACATTGCAAAATACTCTAAGATAAAGAAGACCTTTCTGGCACTTATTTATGAGAATCGATATCTCGCAGGGTATGTATGCTTGCTCTATTAGACACAATCCGAGATCAGGTATAGTGGTTTAAATTTGTTCCGCTCCATTTGGAATATCAGGAAATTACTAAAATCAAAAGAACCCCTTTAGCTTCATGAAGAGTACGGAGAACGTTTTCAGAGTTAACACAAGAAAGAAAAAGCCATAATTTCTAAGTCTGAATTAATCCATAATGATGGACAGAAATCGAGAGACGACAAAATATACGTACACGCATAATTTTAAAATTGAATAGTATAAGCAATGTCCTATGGAGCATGGTAAAAATGTTCAATGTGGCCGAGTGTGTTAGCGAACAGATGAAATTTCAAACGTATGTCAGAAAATTGCCCCATAACAATAGCGGAAACATTTCAAATAAAATATATTTCAGTGGAGAAAATAGAATTAATTCTACAAGATAGTGTGTTATCCTGAAAAATGTGTGAGTGATTACAAGTCCGGAGTGTCGAAAGACTATTTTAGCGAGTAATACCTACAGAAGTTGAGGCTAAAAAAAGTATAAAAGCTAACTGCTTGCGGACTATATTACATAACTAATTATACTTTGTCAAGCAAAGCATACTGAAGTTTGCTGCTGTATTACAAATAAATATCTCAAACTATACAACATAATATTATATTTTAAGGCTCTTATGGCAATAAACAGTTAAGTTGTGCAATACAAACTCTAAATAGCTCATTAATATGAAAGTAAATTGAGGCGGATGCGTTTAACTGACTTTTTATATGCATTACTTCTTGTTCCTGGATCCTTGGCATGTAACATTTGCTACATATTTACTGTATCGATGTTAATGTCAAGTAGCTACCTGCATAGATATGTTCCATTGCGAATTAGAACACCTGAATGCAGCAATTAAATCTGTTATAATAACAGTGGTCCGAAACCTTATATTTTCAGCCCAATATAGTGACCATCAGCAAAATAAATATCTGTATACGGTCATTACTTTACATTTTAATTACGAAGAAATTTCTTATTACAGGGTAGCTTGAATTTAAAGCATAGTAAGGGCGATAAATTTGAGTACCTGATCAGCCCCTTATAGAAGAGCTTGTATAGTGAATACTTAATATGCAGCTCTAATCTATAAATGTTATGCAGTAAAATTCAGTTCCAAATATGGGACTTGTGGGAGACCTCTAATTGTACTTATATCAATAACTTATTGAATACCTTATAAAATCGAATTAATAACGGTAATCAGTGAATGAATAAAAATAACCGGGTACAAAATAGGTATTCAATGCATTTCGTGCCCGCCTCGGTAGCGTAGATGGTAGCGAGTCTGTCTCACCTTCAAGAGGTCCCGAGTTCGAATCTCGGTCAGGGTGAGTTAACTGTGTAAGGTTTTTTTCGGAGGGATACCTTGTCATGATAGACAAATGTCGGGTAACTCTAAGCCCACCCACTTCATTCATCGTCCGATATGACTTAACGCTGGAGGACGTAAATTGCAAAAATACATTTCCCTACATTTAATGTATCAGGAAAATGCATATTTACTTTAGTTGTAACATATTCGGGTCCTCTTTAAACTCTCTGAAAGCAATCGAGGCATAATAGCCAACAACACTAATTAAACGCATATTAAATAAATAAAAACCTTTCTCTGCGTAGTACTGATGAATTCACATTAAACAAACCCATGTAAATACGATAAAATGAAAGATATAATAAAATTTGGTGACTGTGATTGAAATATTTTTGCCCTAGTACCTATAAGAATTCCTGAGAGACTTATATCACAGCTGTTGTCAGAGTACCTTTAAAGATCCGCATTTCGTTTTTGTACATCTACACTGTTCTTAGGATTCACTGTGCGTTTCATGTAATCTGGCTACCTATCAGCTGCAGGTAAAAGCGAAAGGAAAGATTTTTATCGCTTAGTTCCTGACGAAACTTAAATACATTATATCTGAAGAGCGACCTCGTGCTCAACGTTAAAGATGATGAAACGAAAGGTGAATTCAATATATGTGTGCGCCACAAGGAATTTAAAATCCCAATAAAAATTGTTGTGGCTACATTGTACGGGAGCTGTTCAATAAAGAATGATCATAATTTTTTTACGGTCATAATTTTTCGCACTAAAATTCAAACTTATTACATTCTGTTAGCTTAATGTGAAACAAACTCGCCGTAGTAGTTTCATTGTTGGTACTCTTGCTTCCCGTCTGTGAGAACCAGGCAAGTTCAGACATGTTCAGTATCGCCTACCGCTGCAATGGAGGTAACATACAGTTAAAGTTGATGTTAGAGGAAGATCCGGAGTTTATTTCAAACATAATCACTGCTGATGAGACTTGGCTATACCATTTTGATCCTGAGAGCAAACAGCAAATCTCAGTGTGTAAATCTCCTTCATTCACCAACCCCTAAAAAAGCAAAAGTGGTTGCTTCTGCTGGGAAAGTTATGGTCATCTCATTCTCTGATATTCATGGAATGGTTTCTCAGCATGTTGTACCTGCATACACATCAGTAACAGGACAATACTACAGGGATGTCCTGAAAACATTGCAAGTCCATATCAGGCGCAAAATACCACATTTTCGTGAAGCAGGCTGGATGCTGCACCATGATAGTGCGCGGTTGCGTATTGCCAATTTTGTTGACGAATATCTTGCAAAAGTCAATGTGAAGTGCATCCCTCACCCTCCCTACTGCCCGGATTTAGCCCCGTGTGACATTTTTCTATTCCCTAACTTGAAGAAACGCCTTCGTGGGAGGCATAATCCATCATCAGAAGCAGTTGTGAAGGCCGCAGAGGCGATTTTGAAGGACCTCTTAAAAGATGGTTTCCAGCATGTCTTTGAAGACCGGCCGAAACGCTGGGACAAGTGCATTGCATTCAAGGGAGGCTATTTTGAGGACCATCAAAATTATGAGAATGAGTAAAGGTGCATTGTCAAAAAAAATGTGATCATTCTTTATTGAATAGCCCTCGTAAATTAGGTACAAAGAAACTCGAAATTACAACCGTGTTTCATAGTTCGGAAATCAGTTGTTTCTTAAGGAATAGCTAAACGCTCGATTTCATAAATTACGGTTAAATAAAAGTTCAATAGCAGCGAAGATAAACTGCACCATCGTCACAAGCCATTAGTAATTATATATTTTGATAAACGGCCATTTCCTAAAATTATTTTTATTTTTGATTCTGGATATTTATATAAGATGGTCTCATAAGTAATGCCGGTTTTTTGATTTTGGTGTGTGGAAAACGTATTGGGTTTCTTTGGTTTGGGAATGCTATTTACATAGGATGCCATGGCTAGTATTGCGTACATTGCGAGTATGTGTCAATCTTCAGTTGTTAATAAACAATCACAATGGAGGTAACAGGGTTTGTACTTAGGAAACAAGATTATAAAGCCACTGCAGCAGCTCGAAGAATATGTGAAGTGAAAGGAGGTGTTAATGAGCGTGTGGCACAACGAAGGTTCCAACTTTTCAACAATGGAGACGAAAACACTAAAGTTTTACCACGTTCTGGAACACCTAAGTATGGAATATTCAGGATACATGCTAAGTTTTCCGAAAAAAATCCTAAAAAAGAAGATACTCGTAGCCTTTCAGAATAACTTGGTGCATCAAAAGATATCATACATCGCCACATTAAGACACTTGGAAAATCATACAGAAGTTGTATATCTGTACCTCATGAACCGACACCTTACCATGCTGAACGTAGGCTAGATATGTGAATTCATTGGCTGAAATGATGCTCAAATGAGTCCAGGGTCCATGAAACTTAGAGTTACCCGACATTCGTCTTGAAGGATAAGGGAAAACCCCGGAAAAACCTTATCCAGGCAACTCACCCTGACCGAGATTCGAATTCGGTACCTCTTGAACGTGAGGCAGACATGCTACCACCACGCTACCGAGGCGAGCATTTGTAGAGGATGGTTGAAGAAACTGTAATGAGGCCTCGACGTTTCTAACTCAGGTAGTGGCAGCCAGCATTGGCGCAGTTCATTTGTCGAGGACAGAGCTGATGTGTAAACGCCTGAGAACACCTCCGGGAATACATGAAATATCAACCGAACTGATGCCATTGATTTAAGCTCCAAGATAGGTAGTTGCAGCTCATGTTAAGAAGCATAATGTGTAATATAAAAAATTAGTAAAACATACTTTGGTTAGTAAGAAAAACGTTTTATATGAATGTAATAAAACAAGCATCTTTTACATCACCAATATGTAAAACTGATAGAGAAGTAAATTATGGCAGATACTGCAACAAATACATATTATAATAAATCCATATAACATTGGTGTTTAAACGCCACACATTTAGTTTCAAAATTCAGTGCTGTCAAAAGACTGCAGGGGAAATGGATGAAAATATTGGTAAGCTCCATAAATCGTAAACAGATATCAATTACTCTATATAGTAAACGGGACTAGTAAACACTAGTTAAAGCCCGTGCCTTAAAGTACTTACATGTTGTAAGTCGCCATTAAGGTATTTGTCTCATGTGTTTAAGAGAACTCGTAAGTGGTTTACCGGGAAAAAACTCGAGTCAGTTGGAGAATTTAATGTCATGTCGACACGTCGGCCATACTAGCTCAAGGGTTAGAGCGGCTGGACGGCAACCAGAGGATCTGTGGTTCAAATCCCGGCTATGGCACTGAATTTTTCAGTCTGACTATCTTTCCATACTTTAGCCTACACACGGCCAGTGAGAATGTTCATTCACCTCTCCTGTTTGCATGGTCCGTCCCCATAGTGTCTTCCTGTGTTGTGGAGAACCCGCTTTCGATGGTACCGGCATGGTATTCCTTTTCGGTTCGAGGTGCACTGAACCTATGATGCCAATTGAGTCTAGCTATCATGATAGAAAGATGACGTACCTGAAAGGTGAAGTGAGTGCCTTACGGAGAAAGGAGTGGGTTTGCTGACCCCTGCCACCCGCATCTTGCACTCCTCCGTGGTATCTGGCTAGAGGAAACAGTGGTCAGGTGAAAAGGGTAACCTTTGTATAGGGTAGGCGCCCAATGGAACGTATTAAGGCAATATGTATCACTGTTTATAAATTAAGGCTCATTTTAAGTGAAGAATTTTGCTTTAATTTTAGAAAACGCTCATATGTTTTCAAAGTGCCGCAAAGGATGTAACTGTGTGGTACTCACTACTTCCGCTCTATATTGAATGCACACACTTACACGACTTTTGTCGGATAAGCACACCAGCTCTGCTGAATATTGACATGACCAATTGAGTGATTGTGATTGTAGAGCGAAACAAACAGGACATACGCCGTTGTAGTGCAACCGTTTACAAATAGTATCGCTCGGTTTTATGAAGTTGCAATAAACTATGTAATAAAGAAGTCCCTGCAAACTTTTATTTCCGTTGATATGAAATAAATAGTAAAATAAGTTTTTTTCGGAATATATATAAAAATAAACCACAATGGATACAGAAAGGAATGTTGTTGAAGCAACCTTTTTAAAAAATGCAAAAGCTCTCATTTGTCTTCTCTAATTTTATAATGCTGCACTAATTTTATGCTACTTCCATTTGCACATAAAAAAGAAACCAGCTCTCTTCCACCAATATTTGAGACAAATAAAGGTATTTTACTGACGATGTCAGTATCTAACATTCATTTGACATTTTTATGCTTAAATCCAGAATATTAGACTCCATGATGAGAAAGAATACACAAAGTAAATAAACCACAAATGAATTTATCTTCCTGGGAAGAACTATTTCATTTTTGATACACACTGTAGTTCTCTAAATACTAAAATACTTTGAGAAACAAAACTGTCCGCTGCCACCAAATTAGCGGAATTTTCACCTGTTGTAGAAAAAGACTAAAAATATCCTCTAGCATTCTACGCATGCACTCGTTGCACCGAAATTTGCATAGTTATGGATCCCAGAAAACGTTTGTGTAAG
Organism: Mantis religiosa; assembly: GCA_030765055.1. Taxonomy (NCBI): domain Eukaryota; kingdom Metazoa; phylum Arthropoda; class Insecta; order Mantodea; family Mantidae; genus Mantis; species Mantis religiosa. The sequence goes on from CM060949.1 coordinate 100,209,764, forward strand.
GGGCATTTTACATCTTGGCTATAAACTAGCAGTCTATGTGCTTTTAGGCAGATGAAAGTGTTAAAATATATGGCTTTTACTGAAACGCATTTTAAAGTTAGCTTATTTGAGATTTCTTCTATAAATACAAACGAGTGTTACTTACATATATATAGGATGAGATAATTCTTGATATAGATGAAACATTTCTCAAAGCTCACCTGAAAAGAAAAATAGAAGAAAGGTTTACTCTTCCATTTGATAAAACATCCATTTACTAAACAAGTTGCACAAACCACATATCATAGCTTAATGCATTCTACGAAAAAGTTTCACAAAATTATTCTTTCCTTTCTTTTTTTTTCTTTCCTTTAGAAAACAATAAGCGCATTATTATCAGAGAATGTCGAGACTGAACCTACTTAAAATGAAATTCCCTCTTCTGCTAAAATTAAAGCATCTCAGGTATGTTTTGTTGTCACTTTCATCTTAAAGTATTTTATTTAAAAAATAGCATCTCTTTATTTTGGATAGTAGGGAAATGTCACTCCGCATTCAGCTCCTCTCCGATTAAAGGAACAAGCTTATTCAATAATTATCTCAGCAAACTGACTCAGATCTACCATGAATGTCCAGACATGTATAAAGTTTGAGCCAGCGAAACAGAATGTTGACCTCATAGGGACATGCGCGCGATAATAGTTTAGCAAGTATGGGAACTTGTAGTAGGCATCATGCTTCTCCCCAGTAAATGCATTACGAGAGTCCTATACAAGGGCCAAGAGCTTCCTCTCACACTTCCATAGTAGGCTCTGCTCAAAACCTGCCTCTCCAGCCTACTACGCCACGGCGTAGAATGAACAGTGCCCTGCCGTAGTCCAATCAAAAACATCGCAAAAATGAGACAACGGATGTATTTCTATTAAAGAGGGAAGAAGGAAGAAAACATAGCTGTTACTTTGAATTCATTCGCTAACGGCACAATAGGCTCCGTTATATAGCTCCCAAGTAATAATTCAACTTTGCACTGTTAAATGTGCAGAAGCAATAAACAGTACCTCAAAAGCTAAGAGTCCAATGAAAAACTTTCTTGTCGCATTTAGATATTTACATCATAAAAGGAGCAAAGTTGGGTGCATTATGGGCTACAAAAGCTGGTAACTAGCACAACCTCAACCCTTAGGCGCACAACAAAATCACATATACAATCAGAAGCCTACTCTATGACATGGTTGCTAAACTAGTCTTAAAGATTCATTAAAGATTTCGCTTGAATGGATTCAGGACAGAGAACACTGTTCCACCAGAAAACTGATCGGTGTATAGACATTTCAAAGATGAATGGTTGATCAAAACTGGAATTTATGAAGGAGCTCCGAAATGTGATCTTTGTTTCTCCGAACAGCAAAACTACTGTACTCCAGGTTGAAGTTTATGCGATATGTGGGAGCAAATGCCTCTAGGGGCGCTAAATGTAGCATTATGAAATTACTCAGATTAAAAACAACCTAAACACATCTAACTGCCAACGAACCCTTATAAGGACACAAAAGCATAACGAGTGTCACTTGGAACGATACCAGGGCATGAGGGAGTTGCAGACAATGAAATAGTACACAAGACACGATCTCGTCAAAACCTTTTAAACTCTGAGCCAGCATATAACACTTTCTTAATCACATGAAGCTGAACAATCTCAAAAATGGATTACAAATAACCACCAACAGCAATGAAACTTAGTGGAAGCCCATAAACATAGTAAAAGAATGCTGTGGAGATGAATTGCTGTTTCATCCCTCATATTTACCCAACTTGGCTTCCTGCGAGTTATTGCTCCAAAACATTAAGAAACGCCTTCGGGAACAAAATTTAGCTTAAATGATGATGGGATTTTGATGCGTTTAAATTATTAAATTCCTATTACTCATTTATTATTTTAGTAATTTTCATTCTTTATAGGGTGTCACACGCCTTTTAAATGAACTGTACCCTGCCGTTAGGAATTGTACACGGGGAGGGCGTAATTAGTTACTTCCTTCGGCATGCTTACCATTTAAGTATTTAAGGATTAGTGGACAGAAGTCGCCATTTCAGTATAAACGAAATGGCTTACCTCCAAGCCGAATACGACAATGAAATTGAGTCATAAAGAGGAAAAGAAGATATCATAAAGAAGAGGCCCGCCTCGGTAGCGTAGATGGTAGCATGTCTGCCTCACGTTCAAGAGGTCCCGAGTTCGAATCTCGGTCAGGGTGAGTTACCTGGATAAGGTTTTTCGGGGGTTTCTCTTATCCTGAAAGACGAATGTCGGGTAACTCTAAGCTTCATGGACCACGGACGCATTGAGCATCATTTCACCCATTCCATTCAGAGTCCAATATGACTAAATGTTGGAGGACGTAAATTAAAGAAGAAGAAGAAGAAGAAGAAGAAGAAGAAGAAGAAGAAGAAGAAGAAGAAGAAGAAGAAGAAGAAGAAGAAGAAGAAGAAGAAGAAGAAGAAGAAGAAGAAGAAGAAGAAGAAGAAGAAGAAGAAGAAGAAGAAGAAGAAGAAGAAGAAGAAGAAGAAGAAGAAGAAGAAGAAGAAGAAGAAGAAGAAGAAGAAGAAGAAGAAGAAGAAGAAGAAGCCCTCAGACCCTGCACGGATATAAAGCAGCGGCAAATTGAGAGGCAAATTCTCTCGGAACCCCAGTCGATCCATACGTCAAACTTGCGTGTAAATTACAAATCCTGAAAAATGGAAGAAAAATTTTGCGATCAGATCTCTACTTAATATGTACAAATGTCGGTGGTGGGCAGCTCAAACTTGTACACTATGCAGCTCGTGAACGCTTCACTGTAACATTCAAGAGGTTGTGGAAGACCGGTCAAATGCATTAGTGATGATGAGCAATGAAATTAATTTTCAGTTGCATGATACAGTAAACAAGCCCATTGATCCCTCTCCAACATCCTAACAACACTCACCAAATATCTCTTCACTATGATCGTGTGACAGTTTGCTGTACCGTTACTACTTTTGGGGTATAACTTGGTCGGACTTTTTTACGGCATAACGGTCACAGTGAACTAACAAGGTTCACATGCTGAAGACACGACGAATAATTAAGGATTATTAATCATTCGCATTTTTTATTTTCATTAAGATAACGCGCCCCCCCTCACTCATACCGCTAAGCATCCATGGAAGTTACGAGACATATGTTCTCTAGACGCCTCATTTTGCCTTTCGGTGACGTGCCATGAACGGCAGTATTCCTGGTAATACATGCTTGCGACTTCTTCCGGTGGGAGCACGTGTAAAGGACGTGTCAATGTACACAAATCCACGTGCGAGTTGTGATAAAAATAATTGGGCTTATAATAAAATATACGAAATGAATAACATACAGTTAAACCTGTAGAAAAAATATAAAAAATATATAAACATATTTAAATTTCTGAAATTGCTTGGAGAAAAAGAATTAATCCTATAGATAGGTAATGGATGATATAAAAATAAAAAAAAAATGATTCGATTTTCAAAATTTTTCGCCTTCGTTTTAGTACAAGAGTTCCTGGCATATCTTTGCATTTTCAGCTGTTTTGAATGTTTAGCTTACTGATAGGCGAAAAAGTGTACGTGTTTTCGAGTGCCCAGTGAAACTTTACCTAATTTGTATAAAAAAAATTCCGTGTACGCCGACGCAGATCAATTACAAACGACAATGTGAAAATAGTAAAAAAAACAACACCCACCACCACCACCACCACCACCACCACCACCACCACCACCACCACCACCACCACCACCACCACCACCACCACCACCACCACCACCACCACCACCACCACCACCACCACCACCACCACCACCACCACCACCACCACCACCACCACCACCACCACCACCACCACCACCACCACCACCACCACCACCACCACCACCACCACCACCACCACCACCACCACCACCACCACCACCACCACCACCACCACCACCACCACCACCACCACCACCACCACCACCACCACCACCACCACCACCACCACCACCACCACCACCACCACCACCACCACCACCACCACCACCACCACCACCACCACCACCACCACCACCACCACCACCACCACCACCACCACCACCACCACCACCACCACCACCACCACCACCACCACCACCACCACCACCACCACCACCACCACCACCACCACCACCACCACCACCACCACCACCACCACCACCACCACCACCACCACCACCACCACCACCACCACCACCACCACCACCACCACCACCACCACCACCACCACCACTACCACTACTACTAATAATAATAATAATGGTTCCAGAAGATCGCTGAAACACTATAAGAGAGGTTGACCAGGATTATGAAAAAAACACTCGTGGAAACTGTGTCACCATAGCGCTCCTGCTCACTCAATACTTGCTCATGAATTTTGTGCAAAACAAGAAAACATCTGGCTGGCCCCCGTAGCTCAGTCGGAGAGCACCTACCTGCCGTGCTAGAGGTCCCGGGTTCGATTCCCAGCGATGGGGGTGAGGATATTTCTCCGACCAAGATAATTCCCCATCTTCCCCAGAGTCTGGAAGTATGAATTAGAGTGTGAATGTGTGCGTGATCTAATGATTAAAAACAAAAGATAAAGAGTTAAAATCTTCGGTATGTTCCAAAGGAGAACGGCCGCCGATATGACCATAGGAGTTAAAGGCGTGGTATAAATGGAACAAGAAACTATCTTTATACTGCCTTCGCCACCATATTCACCGGACATGGCCTCCTGCGACTTCTTTCTGTTTCCGAGGCTTGAAAGAACCACGAAAGGAGTGGCTTTTCTATTCTTGTTTTATTTAACTGCATTTATATTGAATTTCATTTAAATTACCTTTAACTGCAATGGTCATATCGGCGGCAGTTCTTCTTCGGAACACATGGCCTATTGGCGATGCTGTTAACACGTAAACACTGGGTTGCACGTACTTTGGATTTATTAATCATTAGATCACGCACACATTCGCACTCTCATTCATACATCCAGCCTCTGGGGAAGATGGGGAATCCTCTTGGTTGTGCAAAAAGCCCCAGCTCCCACCAGGAATCGAACCCGGGACTCCTCGCACGGCAGGCAGGTCTTCTACCGACTGAGTTACGAGATCAGCCCAGGAAGTTGTTTTGCCACCACTGTTGAGATAAAAGCAGAATCGCTGAAGGAGCTCAAAACTATACAGAAAAGTAAGTCAATTATTTACAAAAGTAGGAGTAAGCTCCCAAGATTGGAAATAGGTTTTCCACAACAACACTATATCTGCTTCAAAAAATTGTTGAAATTTTGTCATCTAATTCCCCTGGTGCGAATTCCTGCCTTGGAGTTAGTTTACTTTCTTCGACTGATTAAGTTTCTAACCAGAATGTATTTACCTAAACGTCTTAGAGTATCTTGGGAGAAACAAAAACACCACAAGAGGTAAAAATACTTTTTATGCCTCATGAGGAGACCCATCGACTCTATGGCCATACTTAAGTTTTATTTCAGCCGCAGATATAAAACTTTCTTCGAGGAAAGTAACGGGAGAAAATTTGACACATAAGACGCATTTGTATCACACCGGGTGCGGTACTGAAATATTTCTGCATACGTAAGAAAGCTTTTTTCTCTTTCGTTCTTCTAACGGTACTTCGTCGTGTTCAGCTCTTTCTATTCCTGGCAATTTCCTGCGTCGGTCTGCGCTACAAGACAGAGTTATAAAAAATATTCGTGCAGGTTTTTACTTATGTTTTGACAAATACTTCTTTATCTTCTGCAATTTTCATTCCCCATACTTCAGGTTTATGCCCGAATTTTTCTACTGTTGAGCCAATAAAAGGGGAAGCCTTACACAGATACTCAGACAGTGAAATGTAAATACCAATTCTTATCTACCTATAACAAAAGTCACTTTATATAGATCTTCCTTTCTGTGGCAAATAGTTCATATGGTTTTAAATCTTGTACTTCTTAGGTTTCTATGCGTTATCCTAATTACATTATTCTCATAAATTAAGAACGTTCCAAAATGTAGGAAACGTGGAGTAATGTGGAGAATCTGGTCATCGAAGTTCGTGGTCTTTTGTTTTCACTTCGTTTGGAGCATGTTGCCTATAGACAGTGTTGTTATTCTATATACAGTTGGATTTGGGACTTCAGGGTTTTCACACATTCTGTCACACAGGCACGCACGCACACACACACACAGACACACACACACACACACACACACACACACACACACACACACACACACACACACACACACAAACACATTTACACTCTCACTCAATTTTCAGACTCTTAGGAGGAATATCTTCGCTAGAGAAAAATTCTAGTTTTTCAGTCGGGAAACGACCCCGGGATCTCCCTCAGAATAGTTTTATGATGTAGAGTATGAACTACACGGCCACCCGGAATTGAAGTATGCCCGCAGATTGTTTAATGTACTGCGTAGAAGTCAAAAGAAAATACAAATGTGAATGAACAGACTGATACCAGGGTAATACATCATGAAGATGTGAACTCGATATAGAAACGTACCGCAATAGGCGAATATTATCACAAATTCACCAATTCACGAATTCTTCGTGGTTGAACAAATCACATTAGAGATCAAGAATGGTGAATGTCTATGTGAAGGATTAAATGAGATAGAATTGTAATTTGTTCATGCAGTTCTCAGCTTCACTTGTGCACTGATGATGCTAGATTCATTTATAGCGTTATCATTGATTTTCATAGTATGTATTTATAACAAATCATTGGTTTTCATTGATAATCATTTTCTAATCTTTAACCACCTTATTGGCGGCTGTTTCTTTCTTCCACACGTGAATGAAGAGATTATCTAGTTTCTCAGACGTAAGTTGCATCATTTAAATGTTGACGTGTCTCTGGATATACGTGGTTTTTCCACGATGATGTGCCAGAACATTTCAGTCGGATTCTACGTAATTTCTTGAATGATAAATTTCCATATGAAATGATTGGTCGAGGGCGATTTACTGCATAACTCACTTGATCTGATGTGAATCAAATATATTTCTTCGTTTAAAGACATTCAAAATCTCTTGTTTATTTGACTCCCATACCAGTACTCGTAGATATTGACACACGGAACTTAAACAAATGGGGATGTTTATTACAATGCACCAAAGCAGTATACCAGTTAGAACAATTTTTGGAACCTTCAATTTTTTCTTATTTCCTTTGTTCACACTATTTATAATTTTAACAATTTTCTTTTGTTACACAATTACTTAGATGCTCTGCTAAATAATTGTACTTATTATTCCATAAGTACAAAGGAAATAAATATATATTGTCCTACGTGAGAGCTAAACTCTATTAGAAATTTCAGTGCAAACATATATGGAATCAGCATAAATTTTTGGCGGTATCTCATTACGTACACATCTGCAGTGTCTGATAAGTGGAAAATAATTAAATACATAAAGTATTTAAATAAGTATATTAAGTTCTGTAACTACTTCCTTCTCTATGGCATTCTCAAGGAAGACTTTCCAAATCCTTTTCAGTCATTTAGTAGTTTAGGAATTAAAATTAGAGAGTGATGAATCAAACTAATTTTGAACTATAGAAAAAAATAGCGCTTGGCAGTAGTCAAATCAAGAACTGTGCTTCATAATACAAGTTCCTTCCATTAGATGCAAAAGACACCCTTTTACCTGTGGAATATGTTGCCATATCCTGAATGTTGTTAACTCTTTCGCACGCACACCTATTTCTGGACTCTGGGGAGGAAAGGAAATAATGATGACCAGAGAAAAATGTCCATCTCCAAGGTGAATCGAACCCAGGATTTCTTGCACAGCAGGCAGTTACTCCGGCTAGCCAGTGTACCATAAACTAGAGTACTCTCGAACTTCGGTTTGCTCCCCATGTTTCTACTTGAACCTTAGCTGCTCACGACTAAGTCATTAAGACAATAATAACTTCTGAAGAGGAGCAGAACCTTAACAAAAGACTAGCAGCACTTCCTTGTATCGAAACGGCTCAAGCTGTACAATAACCTCTGTGCCATAATCAGGTTAAGCTGCTACTTTCTCTAGGACCACATTCTTCCTCCTCTTGACACAGTACGAGAAGATGAGAAAACAGTAAACACCGCGAGCTCCGCACCTCTAGAGGTTCTTATGCGTCGAGTACTCCACTCAGTGGGCAAAGTAAGGAAGGTTGGAGAGCTTAATCTTAACTTCATGTTCGTTTCATTCTGTCCATTTTTTCTGTTAATTCCCAAACGTATTTTCTTGCTTATCTTCCTGAATTTTCCCTTCTGTTCCTTTCCTTTCTCGCATTCTGTGGTTCCAGGTCTACTAGGTCAAATGTTACTTTGATCTTACATAATAAACATTTCCATTGTTCTATTAATGGACACATTACTTACTCTACCACCAAACATTAACTTATATAGAAAGTAAGTGTGTAGTACTCAACCCATAATATGGCATGGATATTTCACTAAGAATACACGGTTTGAGATCCACAGAATTCTCACAAAGGAAAAAAAAAGTTTGTAAAATCGCCCGCAACCAACTACATATGCGTGTTTATGGGGCTCATAATTCAAAAATAAGTGCTTACTTTGTCAGTCCAACATCTCCTGTATCTTCTTAACATGCGATACGCATATTTAGCAACTTCTGTCTCCCTGCACCAAACTGGAGTAAAAATGGCCTTAACTTTTTATTTCACAATTGTAGGTGTATTATGTAAATCATTTCCAAACTTCCATTTATAGTTTTGAATATTTTATAATTTTGTAAGAAATAGACAAAAGTTTACAAAGAAAAGCGTAGAGCTCATTGCGTATACATTTATGATCTATAGATTTCTAGAGTGCATTAGCTATTTTAGAACCAATTCACGTTATAGGCTTACATCTAAAGGATATGCTTGAAAGTTTATCACCTTTTCTTCTTCTTACCAGCAGTTAGTTACCGCAAACACATATCTGTACACGCTTCCACATGTGTTGATTAGAAGTTATTGCTTACTTTGAATCCATTACTATGCAAAAATATGTAGATCGACAGAATGTAAGTAATCTGGATGGAAATACAGCTTGAGTAATTTGCGAGATTGTAGGCGGTAGACAAATCGTATAAATGTAACATATTATATCCATTTTGGGTTCTTTGGGTCTCTAGTTTATATATAGAAGAGATACTGGAGAATCTCTTGTAGGTAAGAGCTCATAAATGCTGCAAAGTTTTGAGTAAATATGCGTAGTTATCTCCTAAAAAATCATATTATCTTACTCTGCAACCGACTATGAGCAGAAAAACTTTTTGTGCTTCTTTAGAGCTGTATGAGTACTTTCAGTATTTAACGATGCTGTTTTTAATTATATGAAATTATGTTGAATGTGCTAAATTGCTGTTTGAGTAATAGAAGGAACCTAATCGTTAAAGGCACGTGACCAGTACTCTATACATGCCACTGCTTCTAGTGTAAACACTACTGTATGATGGAACTCCATAAAATATAAAGTTGAATAACTATCGCATCGTTTCAAAAGTAATCGTAACAGAAGCTATTGCTTTCTTTTAAAAGGCTTAGATACATTTTCTTCAGAGAAGGTGAACAGTATTAAACTTCTGAGCAGGTCATAACGTTATTTTGAACATTTGAGTTCCCTATGGCCAATGTCATGCTTTTCCTGTATGCCTAGGCCTACATTTCAATAATTCTAAATCGTCTAAACTCTGAAAAAAAAATGTTACACGTTAAACCATATATCTTAAATTCCCGACGTAGGAACTGCTACGTAGCCACAGCATCCCAGGTCCGGTGTCGACAACCATCCGCTGCAGAAGAACAGCGATTACTAAGGCCGCCCAACGCCGAGGACGGCAGTTACCGTCGTAAGCATCCGTTCCATTTGTCCGACACCACCATACACCAAGTCCACAAAGGAAAATGATGGAAAGATAGAGTCAACATGAAAAATTCAATGCCATGGCCGGGATTTGAACCACGGATCTCCTGGTCAAATCCCAACCATGGCATTGAATTTTGCATGTTCACTATATCTATCTAAAACCTTAGCCTATATATGGCTAGTGAGAATGAAATGGAATGTGTAGTGTTTAACGCCCACTTTTACTACATACGGCACCGCAGGCGATGACACTGATGACACATGAGATGAAGACGTAGGACCGGTGGAATGAGATGGCAGGGGAAACCGGAGATCCCGGAGAAAACCCGCCCCAGAGCCGTGTTGTCCACCACAAATCTCACTTTGCGGTCGACTGGGATCGAACCCGGGCCGCCTTGGTGAGAGCCAAGCGATCTAACCACTGAGCCACGTGGCGGCCGGCTAGTGAGAAGAAATTATTAAAGTATCAATTCAGTTTGATACTTAGAATGTTTCAAAGGTCCCTATTTGAGTGAGAAGCGGCAACTATTAGCACTTTCAAAGCTACTTTGGTGGAAGTTCTTACATACTAATGTAATGATAGCGTACAACGCACCTTTCAGCTTACTAAGTTATGTTTATGATGCAAAATAACAAATGGGATCTAACCATTGTGGTACGTATATAATACACCACATTGTGGTTTTGGCCCATACCTTAACTTCTTCTGCGTAAAAGAAGACTAAGTACTTAACATGTGATGAGTACATATAGTCTTTCCAAACAAAATTAAGTTCCTTTAAGATCCCGATATTTTTCATTTCGTTAATGCTATTACCAATACTTTGCAAGGATTGACAAGACCTTCGGTTCAGAAAGTCTTGTGCCATACCTCCTAAATGCAGATTCAAGAAAAGCAGTAAATTATTTAAAAAGTTCTTTTGACGATAATAGTAAACAATCCATAATGTTAAGGCTCAGCAGTGGTCCATCAAGGTTTGTGTCAACCAGCTCTGTGTGCATAGTTATAAGTAACTGGAATTGAGGCCTAAGCTGTCCACCTTGCTGTTTTAAAGCTCGAGCTCGAAGACGAACGAAAACCCTGGTTACAATCAGTAAAGCGTTTGCTAAACCACAAACTGAGGTACCTTAAATTGCACTAGAGCCGCAATTTTGGTTAGTGCCCAGTGTAAGCATGATTTGAAATTCCTCTTGATGCAGCATCAATCGTCGAAAACCTAGACTGAACTGATGTTCAAATTGACGAATAATGAGATTCGGGTGACATGATGCAGGCAGTTCATCTACTAGAATGTCCGGAAAATATGTCTTATAAGGTTAAATGTAGATAAGTCCTACGCAGCAATCCTAACTCGCGCAGAAGTAATCCATTCACTGCAAATCAAGTAAATAGCCCAAAGGATCTAAACAGAAATACTAGACATCAATTTATTGCCATTTTTTGTTTCCGTGCTTTTACTTCCTACCTCTGCTTCTTTTCCCTTAATGGTTTGCACCGTTTTTTCCTTTCTGAATATGCCACGTTGCTCCTTTAATCTTCTTGGCTAGTTAATTGATTTCGTTTTCATTTGCTCTTGTTAATCCTGTTAATCCTTACTTACTCCCCTCCAATATCTTTCTCGTTCTGGTTTCCTTAATCTTAATGGTTTTTGTTCTATTATTACTCTACGCTTTCTCCCAATCTTCTATAAGCCATAATGGCTCTCAAGTTAAACTTTCCTTCTGAATGCTCACTAATGCCCTATAGTCTGTCATAAATGGAACCACTCATAGTTCAAGACCATCCTATTATTATCTTTAAAGAATAATTAGTCGGCATGACTAAAATCATATAAAGCGCTGGCATAAACTAAGAATGAAACCTCATATTTCAGATCTTATTAGCGTTATTACAATTAGTGTTTAATACCGTGTGATTTTCGATACCAAAATATATAGCAAACATTATACAAACGCCTGTAGACTATCTCATATTTACTTCTAAAATTAGCTTATTATTTTAAGTTTTATATTTATTCTTTGAATACTATTTATGGTAGTACATAGGTATTTAAAATAGAGCTGTTATTGTCGTTTCATTCATGTCACTATTTATGCCGTCTGCCACGTGTGAGGTACCTTAGATGCCGTCTTTGATGAGTCAGCTGCCGTGGTGAATATGTCAGGGTATGCGTGAGTATGATAGAAAACACCACTTACGTTGACTAATTCATTTGATGGAAGCTAATAACTATATACTTAGGTCATTCAGTAATTAGTGGCAACATTTTAATTAACAACAAATACAACATTTATGGAGCAGTCACATTATTGAAGTGCTTTCAAGTAATCTCCAGCAACATAAAGAACTCGCCTCCTTATATCAGGGATGCCATCCACAGGTCTTGTTGTCCTAGTATTCGAACACACTGCTCTACTGTTGCTATTATTGTCTGTCTGGTTCAACTCCTCTAAAGTAGCAATTTAATTTTTGCAAAAAGGTCGAAATCACATAGGGAGTACTCATATCTGGAAGGATGGAGGAAGTTCCTGAATTTCCCAGTTCCATCTGCGAAGTAAATTTACAACGGGGGCAGACGTGTGACAGCCAACACCATCATGTAACATAATGGGTCGAGAATACAGGAGATTTGGACGTTTAAGACGCTCAGCTGATCGTAAATGCTGTTCTATAAAGTGAATGTATGAGGGCTGTTCAATAAAGAATTATCACTTTTTTTGACGTCCGTTTACTCATCCTCATAATTTTGATGGTCCTCAAAATAATTTCCCCTGAATGAGATGCACTTGTCCCAGTGTTTCTGCCAGTCTTCAAAGACATGCTGACAACCATTTTTAGAGATTCTTCAAAATTGCCTCCGCAACCTTCACCACTGCTTCTGACAATGGATAATGTCTCCCACGAAGGCGTTTCTTCAAGTTAGGGAATAGAAAAATGTCACATGGCGCTAAATACGGACTATAGGGAGGGTGAGGGATGCACTTCACGTTGATTTTTGCAAGATATTCCGCAACAATATTGGAAATATGCGGCCGCGCACTATCGTGGTGCAGCATCCAGCTTGCTCCACGGCAATGTGGTCTTTTGCGCCTGATATGGTTTCGCAATTTTTCAGGACATCCCCGTAGTATTGTGCAGTTACTGATCTGTGCGCAGCTATAACATGCAGATAAACCACTCCATGAATATCAAGGAATGAGTTGACCATAACTTTCCCAGCAGAAGCAACCACTTTTGCATTTTTGGGGGGTTGGTGATGGAGATTTCCACACTGAGCTTTGCTGCTTGCTCTCAGGATGTAGCCAAGTTTCATCAGCAGTGATTACGTTTGAAAGAAACTCCGGATCTTTTCTCTAATATCAACTGTAACTGCATGTTACCTCCATTGCAGCGGTAGGCGAAACTGAACATGTCTGAACTTACCTGGTTCTCACAGGCGGGAACCAGGAGTACCAACAATGAAATTACTGCTGCGTGATTTTTTCACATTAAGCTAACAGAATATAATAAGAGTGAATTTTAGGGCGAAAAATTATGACCGTAAAAGAATTATGATCATTCTTTACTGAACAGCCCTCGTAATATGTACCATTCACACGACTTCGTTGAGAAACTGAATGAGTGATAAGAACACCGTCAAAGACATAAGCAATAACGAACATAACTTTAAGTGGATCCGTTCTTGCCGATACCTTTTTCACCTTTTCGGTGAATCAATGTGCCGCCATCCATTCAATTGTCTCTTTAATTTTGGTTGGTTTCATCTAATTTTATATGTCGAAGAAAACGCTCGCCTTTACGTCCATAGCGTTCTAAGTATGATCTTGCTGTTTCCATTCTCTACCACATTGTTTCCTCTGTAAGATTGTGTGGAACCCATCGAGCACAGATTTTCCTCATCTTTAACTTCTTCCTAAGTACGATATGTGGAGAATCGTACCAGGAGAAACTCCAACTTCCCTTGCTAGTCCAATACAAGTCCAACAACGATGTTCTTCGAGCAGTGCTCAAACAGCATTCACATGCACATCATCACTTGATGATTGCGGTCCACTAGCTCCTCGTTTTTGATGAACGTCTTCCCTTCCTCTACGAAATACATTCGCCACCTATCCACGGTACAATATGGTTAAGTCTGTGTGGACCCTGCCGTGGCTCAGTGGTTAGACCGCTTGGCTGTCACCAAGACGGCCCAGGTTCGATCCCAGGCGACCACAAAGTGAGATTTGTGGTGGACAACACGGCGCTGGGGCGGGTTTTCTCCGGGATCTCCGGTTTCCCCCACCATCTCATTCCACCGGTGCTCCATCTTCATCTCATGTATCATTAGTGCCATCGCCTGCGGTGCCGTATGTAGTAAAAGCGGGCGTTAAACACTACACATTATTACACAAAAAGTCTGTGTGCCACAAGCATCCAATAATTGTATATGGTATTGTTGAGCATTGATACCTCTTGAATTTTAATGAAGCATCTTTGTTCATATTCATTATACATATTTAGAGCATTAAAGAAAATAGCCTATAATTAAACTTACTATAAATGTCTTATTAAAAATGGTCTTCAAACTCTCATCCAACAAATATTAGATACATTTGTTTTTCATTGTTATGAGGTTATATGATTTATCGCTAATAGCACCAAATGCAGGCAGTGTTGCCACTAATTTTTTAATGACCTATGTATCTTAATTGAGTTGCCGACTGGTTGAGTCTGTAGTACTAAACGTCTCTGAATCTTATAAGGTTAAATTTTAGCCACTGAATTAATAAATATATTAACTTTCGGCGCATTAATATTTTAAGGTGTAAATAATTTCCTCTAAAACTACTGAGAAGAGTAAGATGTCATGAGTAGCAGAAAGGCTAATTGGTGGTGCAAATCTCACGGTCTTCAGCGCTGTGGCTACTGATAGATCATAGCAAAAAATGAATATAAGATTAAAAAACACAAAGTTAAATGTGCGAATTTTAGATATGCATACTCTTTTATCAATTGAAACCTAGCCAACCCCTCCAACGTTCCTAGTTATATTGTCAACTTAAGCTGCTAAACTGAACCCCAATTTTCGGTAACTTTCTAAATGCTGTAAATCAGGTTCTCTCACTATATGACATAGCAACGTAACTCTGACTTATGATTAACTGAATTTCAGGTGTGCTTTGAATTAATGGACCTTTTATGATGAAAATTTTTGTCAAAATTCTATGTTTAACTTTTCCTTTGTCATTCAACACCTTTTAATTTGTTACATCAATGTTCTTTGTTCTTTGTTTCCTAGAAATGTACTTTGTGTAGTACCTATCCTTTTTTCCGGGAGCAAATGATTTACAATAAGTAATACGTGAGGATACAGTATTATTGTTATTAAATGATGATGTTGATGAAGTGATTTTCACCTCGAAATATTTCAAAATCAATCTTACTTTGGCTTTGTGCAGTACTTTAGCCTTGAGATATATAGGAACTGCTGAAACGCTCAATTTTAACCCAAAAGGTTCTAATGAACTTCAAAGTTATCTTTTTAAATGATATAAGTTCCAAAAACAAAACAAGAAATATATTTTGTAGTTATTTTAATTTTATGTTTCATTAATAGGTAACTCTCACATAATAGATGACAAAACACACTGAGGTGGTCATTTTAACACGATTTTAGACTTCTTCCGCTTCTTCCTTCCAAGTTTAGGCCAATGAACTGTTCCGAGGCTAATTCCAACTCAGGTGTGTTGGTCACTTCGTCTTCTTGTTCGTCGTATGTATCTTGTGCCCTTAGGTGTAAAATACATTGCTAGCCTAGGAAATCTACAGAGTGGCATTCTCATTACATGTTCTTACCATTATTTCTGGCAGTTAAATATTTCATCAACTATCTTTTCAACTCCCAACTGCTTTCTTATATCCTGGTTTATAATTGTATCTCTTCTAGTCATTCCCACCAAATGGCGCATAAAGTACAATTCCAGGTTTCACTCCCATATTTTAAGGCTGACATTATACAGTCTCCGCTTTATTTTTGTTCACATATTTATTCCAAAATATTTCTTAATTCATCCACTTAGTATATTGGTTACTAGTTATTTAGTACATTTTATTATGTTATTTAGTATATTTTACTATATTGGTTTCCAGCTGTTAATTCATTCGTTCCGTATTTATCGTTCCAAATAATTAAAAGTGGATATCTGTTCCATTATTTTGTTGACTATTACTATTTTGCCGTCTTCTATTTTAGACTACTATATGAACTTTAATAATTCCTAAATTCGTAATAAAAGTTAGATTACAATACCTGAGAACAATTTTCATACATGATACCATTAAAACATTTTGTTTCAAAAAAGTTACATTAGTTCTAATCCGTTATGCGAACTTTAGTGTTAACTGCAAACTACTACACCGAAGCTGCCCAATATACGTTATATAATATTTAACAGTATGTAATCGTTTATGAATTTAAAAGTTAAGAGACTTTCTTCAAAGTGCTGGTAATGTTTCAGCTCTGTATGCGCATTGCTTTGTGAAATCTCTCACGCGTATGGATAACCATTTACATAAAGTTCTGCTAATGGTTTTATAGAAAATGTGAATATACCTAAAAATTACATTTTAGCATACGAAACGTAACTCTCCAGCTGCATGTTGTGATTCTTCCAAACTAATGAGACACGGCGCCCACGCCGTATGTGTAGCGTTGTTAAATTATTTCCACCATAGCTTTCAACTCGGCTGTATCGTGAAAACAACGGGACATATAATCCATTCTATAATTAGTCTGAAATCGCAACTAAGGGTTCACAGCAGGAAAGTGAAACTAGCTCCTATTACGTGACCTATTCTGAAGTTTCTGATGGACTAAATTGTAGCAATTCCTACTGGATGGAAGTGCAGTAGACACGAACTCTACTCCAGCCAATGAAGGATCAGATCACCTGCGCAAGAACCGATTCATGTTTACCTTTAGCCAGAGACATATCATTCCCACGTGGAGTACATCACGTGATAAGCTCTTTATTTCGTTGAGATATCCGCCTAATTATAACATGTCTTTTTTTTAAATTATCTGTAACTATTTCCGTTGTACAATGCTAGAATACCATCCTTGTATCCATGCGCAGATCCAGCAATATACTAGAAGTTTGTTCACTACGTAGTTCTAATCGCAGTTAGAATGAGACAATGGCCAACAACAAACATTAAATACCAATTTACGAAAATCTCATAAAGAAGTCGAAGTTCTAATTAAATAACGTATCACAGCTTTTCTCCATATAGAATAAACATTAGGAGTATGAAATATGTCACCAGTCAGAGCTTCTTAACAAAAGAAAAACGAAGTAATGCTCGGCTTCAGACTGCAGTCAAGTACAAAGGGAGTCTTCTATGTGCAGAGTTCTTTACAACTCTCACTAGCTATTGATACCCCTATACGAGCTCATTAATTTCTGTTTTCTCCTTGAATAAAATAACGTAAGAAATAGGGAAGAGAACTGTGCTGCAGCTACAAATAGAAAATTAGGCAAAAGAATCATATGTGCAAATATGGTTCTATATTTAAACTATATTGCTAAATTTAAAACTATAAATTTCATCATCGATTTCCTGATGTCAGACTACATTATTTTTTAATGTTTATGTCTTCATCTGAATCCTCAGAAATCGCCGTTAAGCTATCTTATTATGAGACCTCTCTTTCTTACAGAACTCTTTCTCTAGGGTATAATATTCGGCACAAGTGGTCCCATCTATGTAATTTATGTACAAATTTAACTATATATTTCCACTGCACTAGCTACTTTAATATATTTTATTCGCCGTCATTACTCTATTAATATTTCTTATAGCTTAATGCGGAACATGTCTTCTGTTTCACTTTGATCAACGTGTAGGTTTCTTCAAGTCTGTCACCACTTAAGGGGAGATTATGCGTTCAATTACCCGCCTCGGTAGCGTAGATGGTAGCATGTCTGCCTGTCGTTCAAGAGGTCCCGAGTTAGTATCTCGGTCAGGGTGAGCTACCTGGATAAGGTTTTACCGGGGTTTTCCTTTCTCCTAAAATACGAATGTCAGATAACTCTAATCTTCATAGACTCTGTGCCTATTTGAGCATCATTTCATCCATTCCATTCGTCCGATATGACTTAAAAATTTAAAGGATGTAAATTAAAAAAAGTCCAGTTTTTTATATTTTAGGGTTATATTATTATTTAACATTTTCTAGACATGTTGATACATCTTTTACTGTTAGGAATGCATTAAAATATATTAAATATATTTTTGAACATGCTGCTGCATCAGATCCTCATTTTCATTACTTGAAAAAAAAATTGAACCAATTCGATTAAAATATGTAATTTAGTTCATTTTACAGCGTAATTTATGCTGCAGACATTGGTACCGCTACTGCTAAAATGGCTTCTGCCTGTGCGAGGGAAAAATAGTAAACATTGGAGCTTTAAAACTGATTTGTTCTTAAATCGCCTTTTATTTTTCCATTTTTATATTCCCGTAAAATACATTTTCTGTTACAAAGGTTCTATTTTTTCAAAAACTATGAAAGATAAATGTCTCAAATTTTAAACACATATCAAGCCTATATATAGAGCTGCGGATCTACTATTGTGTTGATCAATGAAATATTTTAATTACTTTTTGTATAGTAAATTAGAGAAAAATTGCTGTGGAAATAAAAATTCTGACAATTACATAAACTGACTGTATATTTAAAAACTAGATCCACATACTTGAAAATATTGAAACAGCTGCAAAAATGTCACATTGATATCTGTAGTATTCCAGT
Organism: Mantis religiosa; assembly: GCA_030765055.1. Classification (NCBI taxonomy): domain Eukaryota; kingdom Metazoa; phylum Arthropoda; class Insecta; order Mantodea; family Mantidae; genus Mantis; species Mantis religiosa. Next base: position 100,228,477 of record CM060949.1, read on the forward strand.
GAAAAGTGCGCCTTGAGACAGCAATTTTAATATTGGCGGGATAAGGCTTTTAATCTCCCCGTAAGTCTATCATATCTTCATTTTTGGCGATAAGCCATTACAACAGTAGCAAGAGCACATGGTTACAGTATCTGTCGGTCATAGTGCTTATTTGCATGGTGCCCTCAAAAGTTGTGTAATGTTTGTGTTATGGTGAGAAAGGGGCAAAACCTGCACGCAAACACCGTTGTGATACAAAGCTGGAAACTCTATCCAAGTTTAGAAGTTTAGTTTAAAATACATTTGAAATAATTCTCCAAAATCTTGTTCACTGGAGATTTTATACCGAGTTAACATTTGCTCCTTTCACAAAGATTCTATACGGGGAGAAGAACTACTTATAAATCTTTTGTGTCTCGGATATTTGTACGCAGGTGAAAATAAAATTTGCTAAAAATACAAACAATAAGAAGTCTGTTCAAGATCGAAGATTGTTTGGGAGATTAAAAAGCAGAAATATGTCAACACTGGATAGAACGAAAACATTGTTTCAAAGAGAATTATATTGCAGGTGGTGAGTGTCGATGATGCAGCAGCGAAGTGCTGTCGAGCTAAATCTCACGTGATGTAATAACTCTTTCTTTGTATTATACCGAGCCAAATATTTTCGAGATTATGTAAGGTTGGCTTCTCCACCAAGCTTGACATTTAAATCAACCCAGCAAGACTAATGAAGAATCGCAGCAGGTACGTGAAAGGTTATTTCACTTTCTTGCAGGTCAAGTAACAAGGCTGTCTGTACAGCTATGTCACACTTCTCTTTCTTTCCTCGCCCTTAGCCGCATTCGATGGAACACGTCTAAATGAAAACAACCATTTCGGGAAGATCCTAAACAGAGCATGAAAACCTGGCATTTGCTGAACAAATAGGAGAGTGCACATTCTTTTCCGGTTTCTCATGAAATCAGAAGCATTATCAGGCATAATGGACTAAGTTCTAATTTAATCTAAAGTCATATAATCCAACAGAATCTTAGCTAACCTCTTATCGATCGCTTTCCAAACTGTGGGTCGCTACTCCTAAGGGAGCCACGGATTATATCGAGGCATCATAGTAAATATTTGAAATATTAAAATATAATTAATTTTATTATTTAAAATATTACAATTTCACAATAAATTTACGTTCCTATGTTTAGTTTTGACATTTGCCAATGACGAAAATTAATTTTGCAAAGACATTAGACAAAGAAAAAAATAAGCACTTTTAGCTTGGCAGACATCATGTCAGGTTAATCTTTACTTCTTGCTAGCTAAAACTGATTCACATCTTTCTTAAGGAAAATCAGTTAATAAACCCTGTAACTTCATAGTCAAGTCTGAACATTCAACACATGTTCCATTAAATTGTTTGATCCATATATGACAAGCCTAAATTATTACTCAAAGGAAAGTAGTCTTGTGTTTAATTCACTATTTACGGCAAGTGCATATTAATTTAAGTAGGGTAACAATTTTAAATCAACTATTTCGTCACAAAATTTTGAAGCTGAATCAACAAATTCAGATACAGATGGGAAATCAACAAATTCTGCATTTTCAACACTTTAATCCATATGTTAATTCTTTTGTTAAAGACCTAGAGGTTATTTACTGTTTTTTTCTCTTTCCTTGCAAAATAAGATTTAACTTGATTATATCAGTAGGTCTGTTAGTGAAGAAAGGTAATTGCGACAGTCAAAGTACATTTCTTCACAGTTTTGACACTCAGGGTTTGTATTTGTTGTTGTAATTTACGTCCTTTAACTTTCTTAAGATCAGTGTATATTCTAAATAATATAGTATAAAAGCATAATTTTAAAATATCAGAAGAAAAAACAAAACTTATGACTTTTAAAGGAAATTATAATGTAAGATCAAAAATCGTTTTAGGAAATAAGATTTTAGAAGAAATACTGAGTTTTAAATATTTAGGATATAACATAAGTTTTAGAAACAATGCTGATATAGAAGAAAAAGTAAACAAATTCCGAGCAATATGTGGGACAATCCAAAGAACTTTTAAAAACAGAGTGAGAAGGGATACAAAAATGAAAATGTATAAGGTAATGGCTATTCCAACTTTACTATATGGAAACGAAACCTGGGTGCCAACACAAAAGGATTTAAATAGCATTGAATGCAGAAATGAAATCTCTAAGAAGTGTTAAAGGCTGTGCAATATTGGACAAAATAAGAAATGAGGATATTAGAAAGGAATTAGAAATCGAACCAATTCATGACAAAATATCAGAACAAAGGCAACAATGGCATGAACATATATTAAGAATGGAGGATTGAAGATATCCAAATGCAGTATTAAACTATAATCCAAACGGAAGAAGAGACAGAGGACGACCCAGGAAACGCTGGAGAGATCTATGAAGCCGGAAAGGGCGATATGCACAAACCATGGAGTGAAGAAGAAGAAGAAGAAGAAGAAGAAGAAGAAGAAGAAGAAGAAGAAGAAGAAGAAGAAGAAGAAGAAGAAGAAGATGAATGGAGTGGATGAAATGATGCTCAAATGGGCCTAGGGTCCATGGAGCTTAGAGTTACTCGGCATTGTCTTTTAGGATAAGGGGAAACCCTGGAAAAACCTTATCCAGGTAAGCCACCCTGGCCCGCCTCGGTAGCGTAAATGGTACTAAGCATGTCTGCCTCGCGTTCAAGAGGTCCCGAGTTCGAATCTCGATCAGGATGAGTTACCTGCAAAGGTTTTTTCTGGAGTTTTCCCTTATCCTTACGGACGAACGTTAGGTAGCTCTAAGCTCCATGGACCCTGGACACATTTGAGCATCATTTCACCCATTTCATTCACTGTCCGATATGACTTAACATTGGAGGACGTAAAATTAAAAAAGCACCCTGACCGAGATTCGAACTCGGGAACTCTTAAACGTGAGGCAGACATGCTACCATCTACGCTACCGAGGCGGACTACTCAGGATTGACTAAAGAAAAAGCAGGCCAGGATTCGAAGCATCGATCAGCTCTTTCTAAGCTCTGTGCAAAAGCTATTATCATTTAAAGGGTTTACTTGCATTTCACAAACAATCTTGGATTTCTTGACCACTCCCTAAGTTCAAAGCATAAGAGAAATACATCGTCTGCCAATAGCTGTTACATCTAGAACTGTCACGGGACAGAGCACCGCATCTATCGAAAATTTCATATGAATTATTTTCCTTTTAGCTGGCTAAATTTGCAGCCCCTATTGCGAGTCATATAGATGTGTTGACTGTACGTTAACTGTAATTAGCACAAGATGTTCGGACTTGAACAAATTCTGAAATATGGTTCATGAACAATATTATTAAATTATGATTAATGCAAAAAGTCACACATTCTCTCACATATCCTTAGAAACGTTTCAGAAAATACAGAGGATTCTAGCTCTTTGCCGATAGCGCTTATCGAATTTACACTGGGCAACGAACGTCTTACCTTGTTTATCATTCCGAGTGCCCGACGCCGCCGTCCTGATAACCTTGAGTTACAGCTACTGCATCACAGTATATCTCATCAGCTACAAAATATAAATTGCATATTTTAACCTCAAAGACCTTCCATCAAATCTTCTACTGTATCTGTCCACTGGTGTTTGTATATAGTATTTTGTCAGTGTGCGCCTTCGGGGTTTTTCAACTTTTATTGTAATTTCTCAATTTAAAGCTACCGTTAGAAATGTTAATTCTCGACGTACATATTTCTTTTTAAGAGGTGTACTGAGCACGTTTTAACGCATGAAACTTATTTCTAGTTTACAGAGCCCAAGGAGTCTAGTGAATCCGGTAAAGTACCGCTTTAAATCTTGTATTTATAACTTCAAATATAAGTTTGTCCTACTTAAAGAGAGATTTCGTATTCATAACCTTTCTTTGCCGAAAGGGAAAGCTTGCTTCCCAGAACTTTCATTCTGCGTTCGCCAAGTTTAAGATGCGTCTTGGAATTTATCTTAACGATGAGGTAATGTTCCATGACTTGGCATGGACATCGAGGTCTTTCTATACTGCAAGGTGGAAATAGTCATCACATAACATGGTCACAAAATTATACATACCAGAAAACTTCATGAAACACTAATTATATGTATCTCTACCCCATCCCAGCTTCCTTCCATGTCAGGCAGCGAAGTTTCTATATGGTGCCTTTAATAAAAGCGAAATAATGAGACCACGAATACAGTAGCACAGTCCTTTGTTATTCCATTACTGCGCGCTCATTAAAGATCCGATAAATCGCATCTGTGGAGAAACAAAGCTATCACGTGAACTTCATTTCATTATTGAAATCTAATCTGCGGTGACTGTGACCTAGATAGATTTAATGGAAATACGTATATCACTGCTCAATGAAATTTCAGTTCATAAAATCTTACTACTCGTATATTTCAGAATATAAGCCGATCATGGTACGCCAATTGTAGCAGTACCTGATGGAAGTAATTATAAGCTCTACGTTCTAGCCATACTGATAACGAACTTAGCTCCAAAAACAAGAGGAATACAGTGCATCTACTGCTTTTATTTTCTAACTTTAAAAATAAGTATTACTCCAGTATATGCAAGCTTCATCTGTTTTATTATGATTGAACACTAACGAAATGCATTAGTTCATTTTATCTTTTTAAGAGTTTTAATACCTATACTTTCCACATTGCTCTTACTAAATTATTTGAATATCAAAAACTATCACTGCAATCCTCACCTCACCCCCCAAAAAAACACCTAGGTTTAAGCATTGTCTAAAATATATACATCTGATTTGAGATTAACCACATTACTTCTCTTGGTGGTAATGTTAAATTTATAACACGGAAAAATAAAATAGAATTTATTAGTTCTAGCCTCTATAAATGATTTGAATATTTAAGCTTTTAAATATACTCGTACATTGGCCTAATACAACTACATCTATAGAAAGGTACTCTTTGGAAGTTATTATTTATCTTGCAATACAATTTAACTTATAACAGATTTTACTTACACAAATTCCATATTTGTGTTAAACAAGACATTTTTATTCACCTTTTTCTCAAACAAAACAAATTTTCTCTTTGAGTTTTATATAATTTTCATTTCACCAAATAAGTAGTTATTAAATTGAGTTTCTGTTGCACTCAATAAATTTTCATTTACAGAAAGCCTCACATTCTAATACATAAATGTTCTATTCAGTGAATGTACATATTTTGACGCAGCTCTATTTAAAATGGCTCTGTAGCGCAATTTAAAATGAAAGAGCAACCCGTGATTAAAATATTTAATTTAATATTATAAATCAAGAAAATACGGTGTTTTCGTGGGTATGTGAGTGAGTGTGTTTGTGCAGGTAAGGTAACTTTATAAATAATCGAATTAACACTTCTTTCATGTTTGAAAATCACAATTTTTCGAACAGACATGGAGCTATAAAGTACTATCTAAGTTTATTTCATAAATGACTAAAACATTTATGCCTCAGTTCACCAGAAGATGTTAAAATCGACGTTAACAAATGTAACGTAACAATTTTCACGTTAACAAAACTGTTAAAATTCTTCAATTTCATCAACTTGTTTTCTGAAAATGCTAAACACGTGCTAACGCCAAGAGACTTGTAAATATTACAGATATACAAGGCTGTGGATGAATCCTACTATATTCTGAACCTACAGCGATGCACATTTGTTTTATTTTACATACAGCTGAAAAAATGGTAGGTAAACTAATCAGAAGAGAAGCCGTAGGACAAATTTCTCATCAATCGAGAACGAATTGTTAGTTCAATTAATAACTAAATATAAGGATATTTTGGAAAATAAGAGGAAGGATGCGGTAACTGTTAAAGAGAAAGATGTGACTTGGGAAAATATTGGAAATGAGTTTAATTTGAATACAAATATCACAACCAGAAGTACGAATCAAATTCGTCAATATTACGTACATTTAAAACGAGTTGAGACGGAGGTAGTGTAGATGGTAGCATGTCTGCCTCACGTTCAAGAGGTACCGAGTTCCAATCTCAATCAGGGTGAGTTACCTGGGTAAGGCTTTTTCCTGGGCTTTCCCTTATCCTTAAAGACGAATGTCGGGTAACTCTAAGCTTTATGAAACCTGGACAAATATGTGCATCATTTCACCCATTTTTATTCACCGTGCAATATGACTTAACGTTGGAGGACGTAAAATTAAAAAAAAAAAAAAAAAAAAAAGGACCAAGAGAATTGAACGTTTCAAGTCGAGAGGTGGACAGCACATTATCCATAGAATTCAGAGAATTATAAAATCGCAAACTTTTTAATACTTCATAACAACTTGTTTCGACAGTCTATACCTCAGGAGAAAATTTTCTGATAGATCCTTAAAATCATTTCTCCCCATAGGCCGTTCTATATTACGAATGCAATTTATAAGGTCTAAATATAGCAAATCGCATCAAATGTTCCGTTCATGTCCGCCATCTTGACAATTCCACAATTGCTAACGTGTTAATAAGAGTAATATGGCTTGTTAGTTTAACAAATGATTTAACACGGATGTTAAGCTAACATTTGTTGGTGAAATGTAATTTTTGTTATAACTATTGCTATATAGACTGGTTAGACCACTTGACTCAACAAGCTGGCCCTGGTTCGCTCCCAGGTAACCGCAAAGCCAGATCTATGGTGGATATAAGTGATGGAAAGTAATCATTTCTTCACACTAGCCGTATATAGGCTAAGGTTTTTGATAGATTGTTTTGATAGATTTTGGTCTATGGGGAAATATATACGAGTCGAATGGAGAATTTAATGTCATGAGGCAAGTTGGCCATGGTAGCTCAATGGGTTAGGGCGACTGGACGGAAACCAGGAGATCCGTGGTTCAAATTTCGGCCGTGGCATTACATTTTTCATGTTGACTCCATCTATCAAAATCCGTGTTAAGTCTTAACATCTGTTGGTGAAATTGGGTATTAAAATATTTACAATGAATTGGAACAACTGGAGGCATAAATGAACATAATTACAAAGAAGGCTTTGTTTTTAAGTTTAAAATGACATAGCAGAAAAACAGAATATAAATATTTGCAGCAAATTCCGAATGCAAAACTAAAGCCAGCTGCATTTTATTGCAAGGAATAATATAAGTTTAAAAAAATGGAAGACAGGGTATAAAATGAAACAATCTCAAGGACTCTGACAATCTTTATTCTTATTTTTTAGATATATGCACTTACGTTTCTGGATGTAGAAGTCTTGAAATAATCCCGGTGTAAGAAATGTTTATCTTCATCCCTTGTTTTACTCAGGTTTATTAACAAATCAAATAAAATTGCCAAGATTATAAAACCCATGTTCTATATTAAAGTGAAGATGGTTGCAGACTATGTGTTTTCCAAAAGAGATGACCTGGGAGTGATCGATCTTACTTAATTGCTTATGTTAAGCTTCTCTGTGTTGTATGAAAATGATGTAGTTTTTATATTATTAAATCACTATAGTAGGAAAACGATGGTACAGCAGTATAAAAGTTAATTTTAATTTTAAAACCTGCCATAATCAGGTAAACATCATAAGATTATTCCAATTAAAAGATTCTTCCAATGCTACTTTATGCATCATTTCTAGAATATGGAAGAGGTAGGGGCATTGTAAATGAAATTCAAACTCTGCCAACGTTTAACATATCTTTTCGCAAATATTAAGACATGAATCCTCCATTATTTGAAATAGTTGTCATATACGAAATTATAATCACAAACGATACACTAAGATTCGCCGAAAGAAACTCTAGATCGTTCTTTATTACTGTTAAGCCTCCTCATATGGAGGACTTACACCCTCATTAACCCATAAATGGGCGCTTTTGGAGATGCATGTTGAGAAGGAGAGACTCTGGATCAGATAGAGTATCCAGGATTGGTGATCAACCTGGGGTCTGGTATTAGGTTGAGGTAGTAGATAACATAGAATGACGGCGAAATGAGCGATAGAAAATATGGTAATAGAGCAATTGGTGGAACTATGGCTGGAACTTGGACATTCTGGAAAAGAAACCTCCCCTAGCCGTGATATCTACCACAAATCTCACATGCGTTCACCTGGAATCGAACGCGGGTCAGCTTGGTGGGAGTCAAGCGGTACACTCTAACCGCTCGCCCATTCGATAATTATATATCATTAAATCAAATTAATGAATTCGTCACTTAAGTTTAAAGATCTAACCTAGAACGTCAGATAAGCCGGCTTAAGGCGCTAACTTTTTTCAAAATCAAAACAGTTATTAATTAGTATAGTCCTCTTTTAAGAATATACAACTTCTCCAAACGTTTGTGCCATTTTTTTTTTAAAATAGAAAATACCAAATACTCCTCTATTTCGAATATGACCTCACTTAATATAAATTGTATCCGGGAGCCATTCTTTGAAGTTTGGCAACAAGAAGAATTCCAAGGAACATAGATGGGCGAATATGGGTAAGCGGATACGACAGCAATTCATTGCGCAATTTATGCAGTTTGACCACAACGCAGAATGAAATATCGGTGTATAGTAGTGATGAAACAGCTCTTTCTTCTTCGCCAAATGGGGTCGTGTCTCTTCAAATTAATAATTCAATATACAGTTGTCCAGTAATCGTTTTTTATTTTACAAGTCGTAAATGTGAATGATACCCTTCATATTAAAAAAGGAAAAAAGAAAACAAAAAAATAAGGTTCTTTCCATCTTCTTTCCGGCTGCTGGTATCTTCTCTGCCTTGGAACTGTTTCACCAGAAACAATTCATTGCTTTGTTTTTATTTGCTTTGTAGGGTATAACATAAATCCAGGTTCCATTAACGGTGACAGTTCGATGTAGACATTGCTCAAATTTTTTCAAAGTTGAAAGTCGCTCCTGTTTGTTGCTCAATGCGCGCAAACCATTGGACTGATACACTTATGACCCCTCCCACTTAGCGAATTTTCGCTCGACAGTCATAGAAAGTCATATCGTGGACTTTTTCAACGACTTCCTCTGTCATCGAAGGAGAAAGGTCTCAATGAATAGCATCCTTTTTATTTTGTGTTCACACGTGTTTCCATTCAAAGGTGTAAAGTGAATCGTTTCATTTTAGCGAAATACGTTGAACGACTAATAAAATGGGCTGCCAAATTCAAATTAACCTATAAATCAAGTAACAGTTTTTGGACGACGTGTAACAAATGACAATACTCGTTGCTAACATCAAATTGCATTAGTAACATAATTTATTTAGAAACACGAGTCGTTATTGAACCACCCTCACATAATGCAGAATAGTTCTAACCACAGTTAGTTAATGCCATTAGTCCTGGACCCTTAGGACCAAGGACCCGGGCCTCCTTCGACCAGGGAGTTACCGAGCTGTCCCAAAAGGGCGCCCGGCGCCTCCGTGGAGCTTTCCATAGGACAAGCTAAAGACTAACAAGCCCCCCCCCCCAATCTGGTCCTGTGGACTCAAGACGGGATGGAAGTGGATACGCCACTTACGCGCGCCAACTCCAAAACTGGAAGGCTACCGATATGACCTAGGTGGGGCCGCCTGGTGATCAAGCACACCTTCTACTAGCTATGCTGGCTAGTACTCGGGAATATTAAAGGCTTCTCCTCGACGTCCGGGGAAGTACCCGATCTGCCACGGGTATCGGGAACCACTGCCCCCTCAAGTCCAACCCAATCCGAACAACTCCCCATAAGGGAGGGGCTCGCATGTTCTGCCCGAGGTTCCTCTAGTAACGTCAGAGGTACCACGAGTGCTAGGGGTCTGCAGCGCCCGCACCACGGCAGCTGAAGAGGACGGATCCCCTCCCCTAAGGGGAGTTCTAACCACATCAGTTGTCATATTTATAGAGATTTTACAAGGGAAACTGTCTTAAACTATAAGTGATCATTTAATTCATGAGTACATTAACGTACGCTGATAAAATGAAGACTCTTAAGCGACCCATCAAGAGGCCAAATTCTCAAACTTACTTCTTTATAATTATCATAAATTATATTGTGGAAAAAGTATATTTCTTCCAAATAATTTACTTTAATTGTTTAATGTGTATGATGTTATCCTCCACAAGTACACAGTCTCTCTGCAATTTACAGTCGCTGTCATAACTACAATTTTGACTTTACCTTTTTTTAAAGTTACTTTCAACTTTGGCAAAATTGTTTTCTTATACAAATTATACATGAACATTGGTGTTGCTCATGGGGAAACAAATCAGAAGAATTATAATTTCAACGAACTCACCACGATTGCAGTCAACACTTATGATACGACGGCCGCGCCGTAGCTCAGTGGTTAGACCGCTTGGCTCTCACCAAGGCGGACCGGGTTCGATCCCAGGTGACCGCAAAGGGAGATTTGTGCTGGACAACACGGCGCTGGGGCGGGTTTTCTCCGGGACCTCCGGTTTCTCCCGTCATCTCATTCCACCGGTGCTCCATCTTCATCTCATATATCATCAGTGTCACCGCCTGCGGTGCCATATGTAGTAAAAGCGGGCGTTAAACACTATACTTACGATACGACAGAAATTACGACCGGAGTTTCGGGATGTAGCGGAGCTGCTTTGTCACCGGTGACCTTCCACTTGCCTTGAAACGGGGTGTACACGCAATTACATTCAGTTACGTATTATGACGGCTTACCAGGTGCAGTACTGCAGCTGTACCTTCTTTAGGAATGATTCACTCTACGAATACGCATCATTGCTCTCACGCAAAAGTAAAGTTAATTTCTCCAACCTTAAGTTATATCTAGTAGGTAAAATCTCATATGGGAAATTTATCAACAAATTTTCTGTTCCGTTGAACTCAAAACAGACTTTCTGGGGAAACAATCTAGCATGTGTAAGAGCCAGAAATAGAGTAGCATAAAACAACCAAAAGTTTTATACGTACCAAATTTCAATCACTACTTAACATGACACACGAGGGCTTTTGTAAATACCAGCTACCTTTTAAATAGAAAATGATTTGATAATTTTAATTTTCTCAGAAAGCCTTAATGACCCTAGTAAAATAGAATTCAGATACAAATATCACACATTAAACTGTCATACTGAATTGTCTACGACCACTGGCAGGCTCTTAATACTCATACTTATTAAGCTTTGTACAACTTAGTATAACTTGGATATCCTAGGAGTTATGAAAAGGCTTACTGAAAGAAAATAAGTAATTAACTGGAAGTATATTAACTCTTCTTCTTTTTCCTCTTCTCTTGGTATAGGACACGTCCTATTCATTTATAGTCCTCTACCCCTTATGCCATTTTAGTCGTCGAATGAGGGAGCCACAGCTACACATATTTGTTAAACATAATGTCGCGAGCCATTACTGCAATAGCGCGGCCGGCGCGTACAAAGGGACAGATAGTGTAACGCGTAGATAAAAGGCTTGCCGAAACAGATAAAGTTAGATGACTGGAAGATTCGTCTTTCGTCTATTGCTGTCTTAATTGTTAGAGGACATTCCACAAATGTCTAGAAATATGAGTAAAGGTATATAAGGAAGTCGCGACTCGCCAGAGAGAGAGAGAGAGAGAGAGAGAGAGAGAGAGAGAGAGAGAGAGAGAGAGAGAGAGAGAGAGAGAGAGAGAGAGAGAGAGAGAGAGAGAGAGAGAGAGCGTCGTAATCGGAATTGATATCGTGTGTCTGCAGATTTGATTTGAAAGTGAACCGTGTGCAGAAGTGTCGAGAGATTGTGTTGGTTTATGCTACATCTTGCTGCCAAGGGCGTGCAAACAGCGTGTTTCTATGGAAATAAAGAGCATTTTGAATTTCTGCAATTGGACTTTAAATTTTACGAACCCACAAAGCCAAAATATTTTTATTTAAGTTAATTGATGAAAATTAATTTCCATTAAATAGCTTAAATAATAAGAATTTAATGACGAAGCCTGGGATTCGATAGTAAGTCACCACAAACTGTGTATCTTGTATACGAGAGTCCCCAGTGGTTACCGGGAAAACATATGAGTCAATTGGAGAATTTTTCAGGATGGCACGTTGGCCATGGTAGCTCAATGGGTAGGAGCGACAGGACGGAAACCAGGAGATCCGTGGCTCGAGTCCCGACCGTGGTATTGAATTTTTCAGGTTGACTATCTATATTTTTTATTGTTTTGTAAATATTTTGCAATGTACATTTCTCCTAAAGAGTTGTTTTAATATTTTCGATCCTTCATCATTCATTGCAAATCAATCGCTTATAATGACAAATAATCATTTTAATTCTGTTTTCAAGTTTCAGATGAAACTACGTATCTATTGCTTAATGTGAACCCATTCCTAGCTAAAGCTGCATCTTCCATAATACAACAGTCAAAAGGAATATCTTTTGTGAATACCACAATGCACAGCGGATGTAAATGAAGTGGTTAGGGGTGATTGTGTCACTAAGAACTTCAAATGTCCTTGTAATGTTTGCCAATTTGGTTTTTATGTTATCTCATACAAGTTACGACAAAGTTCATAAACGGGGAGAATAAGGAATTAATAAATATTTAAATTGTTATTATGAAAATAATATCATGAAGAGAACAAATCTCTTCATTCTGTTTGTTTCTGATCCATTATGGGAGCAAGATATATTTACAGCTGACTTTTGATATTGATATTGATATTTTGATATTGATATTCAGAATTTGCACACTCTGTGTTATCCCCTACCTGTTTTCGTAATAATTACAAAATGTAGACATCAACTTAAGAAAACACTTCATTATGGCAACTCTGTACAAAACTCAAACAAATATCTACGCACCATGCTTTCCTTCCCACACTTATAGGGACGCAGAAAAACGATTCTTGTCATTCAGGCGAATTTTTAGTTTCAAAGTTTGGTGGATATTTGTGTTCAATATGCTCATATGTCACATAGTTTTCATAATATGGTCCCTTTCTGCAGTTATTCATTAATTCGAGATGAAATTTTAGCACTTAAGAGACTTCAGAATGATGAAAACTTGGTTGTCTTGCCGGCGGACACGTGTAATGCCACTGTGATCCTCTCCACAGCCCAATTTTTAGAGAAAATGAAGCAACTCTTAGATGATCCGGCCTACAGAATTCTCGATAAGAATCCTACCTCTTCCATCAAACGTCGGACTGCACAACTTATTAAAAGGTCCTGCCTTACTTCAGAAATTAAGAAGGCGGTATCATCGTCAGATTCCAGGCCTCCTAAAATGTATGGACTTCCAAAGATCTACAAACCGGACGTTCCTTTACGCCCCATTGTGGACGCCAGGAGCAGCGTTACATATCGGCTGGCACGTCACCTGGCTGATCTATTACAACCTCTGCAGGAGATTGCCCGCACCATGTGAGTAATTCCACACAGTTTGTACATACACTTAGAAACATGACCATTGGCCCTTCTGATCTTCTTGTCAGCTTTGAGTGGTTTCCCTATTTACAAGAGTACCACTTCAAGAAGCCATCCAACTTCTGAAGGAGCATTTTCCGGTTGATATCATAGAACTCTTCCGACATACCCTGATGTCCACTTTCTTCTTGTTTGGTGGTACTTTCTTTGAAGAAGTAGACGGAGTAGCAATAGGCTCCCCTTTGTCACCAGCTATAGCTAATTTATAATTGCAACACCTAGAACATGAAATACTTGCTACAGCTCCACTTAAACCATCTCATTTTTATAGATACGTAAATGACACTTTTGCAATTTGGCCACATGGATCAGACACTTTGCCTAGCTTTCTTGCGCATCTCAACAGCCTTCGACCTCAAATACAGTTTACCATGGAAGTGGAGAAGTATGGAACTCTTCCATTCCTGGACATTCTTGTTTCAAAAAACAGCAACGGTGCACTGGGGCATGCTGTATATGGCAAGCCTACACACACAGATCTCTATCTGAACGCTCATAGTTTCCATCATAAGTCTCAGACTGGAAGTTCTCAATACACTGGCCCACAGAGCTTTGTCTATCTCTGATCCCAGCCACTTAAAACAAGAATTACAGCACCTGAGACTCACTTTCCGTCAAAACGGCTATTCCCAATATTACGTTGAAGCCTCGATCCCAAAAGCTAAAAAAGGAAAACCTGTAATATAGCAAGCGTCAGATAAGCCTACCGCTACAACCTGCATCCCGTTTACCGGCAATCTATCCGGCAGAATCAGCAGAATTCTTGCCAAATACAACATCAGGACCATCCACAAGCCACCTCCGAAGATTAAGCATCTGTTCAGACCAGTGGAAGACAAACTGGTCTTCCAAGTTCCGGGAGTGCACCGCATTCCCTGTGAATGTGGGACACCGTATATAGGACAAACTGGAAGGACCATCGCTACTAGAATAATCGAACTGGAACGGAGCATTCGTTTAATGCAACCTGAGAAGTTTGGGCTGGCAGAACATTGTTTTGATAACGGCCATAGAGTCAATTTTCGGGAGACGACCATCTTGGCAAAGTGCAACAGTTACTGGCAGCGGAGATTTAAGGAGGCTTTGGCGATTTCCTCTTAAAGGAGCACGCTTAATCGTGATGCTGGATTTCAGTTCAGCTCCTCTTGCAAACCGGCATTAAAAATGGAAATCCGTCAAATTAAGAAGCAAAGATCAATACAGCTTGATAATCAAGTTAAATAGTTACGTTTCTTTGACACAATTTTCTATACTCACGCCATCTCCTGACCTGGCATTTATTTACTGTTCAGTAAGGCGAATTTTGGTAGTGTTTTGTCTTTCTTCATAGCTGTGTTATATCCAGTATTTCATTTGTGGTTATATCATTTTATAAATATCGTGATGGGAGAGATGCACACTCCCGAAACGTTGATATCTAATCATCATTTCACCTGGCTGGCTGCCCGAGAAGAAAGTGAGAAAAAAAATTATGTATTACTTATATTTTATAACATATATGCGTTATTGTCCTATTTAGTTACGCTATTCATGTAATTGGAAATTATTTCAATTGATGAATATAAACTGAGGGGATTTAATAGACGGAGTACACATTTAACTGTTTATATAGCAAAGAGCAAGCAACATAATCATGTGAATTAAAACAACCAGAACGTAAATTTTCACGTTGCGCCAAATTACACGTATAACACAAAATACACGACTGGTCAAAAGCTATAAATGCAATTATAAAAAACTACTTGACAGAAATCGCTTATTTCATGTGTTGTAAATATTTTCCGATGCGAGTTTTCAGTGAATATTTACAGTTTACTAGCTATACACTATTCAGTCAGAACCGTTAGCATTTCATCGTCTAGTTATTAAAATTTCAAAGTGTACATTTTATTGGTGATAACAACAGTTACAATAAATTGGTTTTTAATGAAAGCAGAGCCTATTTTTAATAAAGTTAAAAAAACAGCGAAAACGTTTGCCATGTAAACATAGTTGGGACTGGATACAATTTCTTCATAATTTGTTGCTGGTATGCTTTAGTGATATCGTCTCAAGTACAAAGCAAATGTTGCTCACTGACAAAAACATCCCGAATCGAAACATTTCTTAAAATGCTCCAATCTTATATAGAATATAGTAATCGCGTAGCGGGAATGACGTTAAAAATGTAACTTAACACGTTTTGCATCTTCTTTTGTCAACAGCGTTTATATCAATGAAGATGACTGTTGAAATATCTGAAACACGAACATCTGAACTGCACATTTAAATGACAGTTTGCAGTAATATTTTAGTCGCTTGATTTCGAATGAAAAAAGTTGGAATTCTGTATAACTCTTTATGTAAGACGAACATTTTTTTAAATATTTTCTTATGAAGCTTCTGAATTAATTCGGGAGAAATTCAATTTGGCACATTTACTCATTTATTTATTTATGGCCGCTACCTAAGTGCGTCCAAGATACAGCTCTCAAGAGTAAGTGAAAAGGAATGTTGTTTGTCTTGAAGTTAGTTGAAAAAGAAGATTCTTGCTGAAGATGCACCTTAAGCGTCAAGGACATGACGTAATTACATACTCCGTTCACTTTTAACTGTCTTCAATGTTAAGGCACTGCAACTCTAGCACACCTGCTCCTTTCTTGCAAAACAGTTTGCAATGACTCAAATTGGTCAATCAGTAATGGGAGTAAAAAGAAAAATATGGTTATGGATGATTATTTTACAATGAAAACAAATATTTACCTCAGCTTAGAAAAATGAGTGATATAACCTTGGACACAGAAGTATAAAAATCAAGAAGATTTGCAATTTGTTAATATTACCTGAATAATATTTGAATCATTGTCTTCTATTTACTTTGGAAACGTCATAGAACAGTGTAAAGGTGAATTTTGTTCAATAGCAAAACTTTATTTGTGTTATTTTTAAATAGTAAGCGAACGAAGAAATCAACGATTTTCCTGGATAATGTCTACCAATTGTCATTCAACATTATAACCTTCGTAAGTATTAAGCAAGGGAAATGCCGCAATCCATACACAAATTCGATACTCAGAAATCAGCTTTAAACTCACTTGAACACAAAAAAGAAAACTATTTTTTAGGAAAATATCACAAAGGTATGTGTATGGGTGTGTATTACCAGGAGAGTGTATCTTTCTGGACAGTATGATTAAAATGATAAATATTCAACTTACTTTAACTGTATCAGATAGAAGCATTCTGTATATTATTTTTCCAAAACTGACCAGGAGATTGTGATTAAAATCTAATACTTCTTGGATATTTGTATGGAAAATGAAATGTAGTTAAATTTGCACATTTTCAAAGAAACAATTTCAAAGCCATTCACTTTCTAAACACCTGGTTTCCGGTGTTTGTATTCTCCTTATGCCTCCAACAGAAAATCTATTTACTTCATTGAAACGTTGACTAAAACATAGCCAAACCAGAATGGAAGTTCCAGTGGCACAGTTAATGAAAATATCACAGAGATAATACAATAGACAATTAATCAATCTATATTGAAATTTATAATTTGGAAAGTAACGTATGATCCAATCCCACCAATTTTTTAAAAACAAATCCAAGTTTAAAGTACTTTGTATTGGAAGGCTTATAATCTGAGAAAGTAACCAAGGAAGTCATGCCATCATTGCTTACACTATGACATTTTTGCATGTCCTCATTCTGCCTTTAAACATTTATTTTCTGAGTGTACATAACTGTCTGCATGTTCTTTTGATTACGTCAACTGGTAATGCAGCTTTCTCTTTACATATTCTTTAATTTTATTTATGGCATTAAGAAGTGCGCATAAACCTCACACAGAAATGTCACCTTATCGGAATACTTGTAATTTAGGGAGCATGCATTAGCTATGAGGAAACACTCAGGGAGTTGGCGAAACATATATTAGAGGTTTGTGACATGTGTAACGTAAATGTCCGAGCCATTCATTTACAAAAAGATATAATGCACACAAGGAATACGTTATCATTGTAGGCATTCTGGGAAATAACTACAAAGTTACTACTCATTCCTATCATATTTTCTGTACAACATAATCATTAACTCCGTGCCGATTACCTCAAAATTCAAAGCGCTATTACGGCTATTTAAATTTTGAAATCTGTTCATGAAGCGGTTCTTGAATTCCTTTATTCATACAAACCGATAATAAAGCTAAATTAGTGGTCTAAATGAGATAATAAGTTTTCATATTTACAACTTTAAGGCCTGGATTCTTCTTGATAGGTACATACTTAAGCTTTGCTTTCCTGGAACGTTTGAAATATTACTTTTTTTTTGTTGCTTGCAGTAATTAGAGAAAGTATTATATTCCATTAAAAATCGATATCGTGATGTTAATATGGATTTCGATTTGTGTGTGTGTCCGCGCGCGCGGAGTGAACTGTATTTGAAGTACTACTCGCTATTATTTGAATTGTATATTTTTCAGACGTGAAGCCGCCCTACCCAACTCTTGTGCTCGTACAATGGGAATGGAATTTCAAAGCCATCGAATAGTAATCATCTCTTGAAGGATTTCACTATCCGTTAAAGCTTAATGTATTCAGCTGATCTCCCCTTATTTACATAGAAATGTGCCACAAGGCAATGTCTGCAAATTTTATATCTGCTACTATGAGTTCGATATATGAGCTTTATTTCTTAAATTTGTTTCCGGATCAACAGTTCCTAACTTTTCATTGTTTCTAATTTGAACTTTCTGATGTACCATGTCATGCTTTCAAGGCTTTTCGAATTCTAAATTGTAGTTATTCAGAAACTATAAAATAGTTACATAGTAAATAAAGACACGAGCACATCAATAAATAAAAAGGATACACAGTGACTTCTTGCAACATTGTATGATTTTAGGAGATTATGGTAATACTATTTAAGCTGCAGAAGCTTCAACTCTACCGCAACTTCGGTACTAGTGCGGGCAAATGAAGAATCAACTGATTAAAATGATTTAAGTAGGAAAAACAGACAAGTACCTACTTCAAATATTTTTCAAAATAGTCTAAAACCAAAAATGTTGACCTATTGTTTGATATTCTTATTGTTTTCATCGCTATATTTTGTACTGATAAATTCTGAGAAGTAGTACGCAACATTTCTTCCATTAAATTATGTATTGTGCTAATAATATTTCATGTACACCACTGTTTTAAATTATTACCTAACTCATTTATAGCTGCCTGCCAAGTCATGTTTTAAATCATCTTCAATGAACTTCAGCTGTCAAAGACTTCGTCGTCCTTTTAGTTTATCAGATCTATCCAACTTTTATCCATACTTGTTCTCAGAAACAATACAAAGGAATTCCTTTATAATATCAGATTTTTGTCTGTTACTGAAGCAGAACAATGGGGTTTTAGTGTATAGAGAGCTACTGAGCGTGAAGATTGAGGTAGGATAATTGATTACTCTGTTTTGGAACTGCATGGCAAACCACTTAAAACCATAACCCCCATATAATGCAACGTCCAACTTATATCATGCTTGACTACATTTTTCTTTAGCTAGAACAGCTTCTGTTTATCTAAATGTCAGATAGTGCGGAGCAATGTGATTCTTTTTCTCTAAATAGTGGCTGGCATGTGGGAATGTGGTTCTTTCAAGTCAATTTGTCATCGGACGCTGGTTCCAAACTTTCTTGGCAGAGGTTGCTAATGTTGGAAACCTCTCCTCGGACAAACCTTACTTCTATCGAAAGGTTAGATGCTTTCAGCAAATTGCATGAAGCTTTTACCTTTGTCGTATTAAACTTTCATTTTGGGATGTACACATAGTATTGCATGTATAATATTACAGAGCCTATGAATCAAGTTAAAAGTTTTTAGCAGTATATTCTAGCATTTGCGATGGTTAGTAGCAGCAGTAGCAGCAGCAGCAGCACTTTAGGCCACTGCTTAGGTCATTAGTTAGTTAGATTACGGATGACAATTCAAGGTAGGATACATAGCAGAGGGTATCCAACACACAATGTTATCCATAAATCGGCTACCACCCATCTGGAGGAATGGGTGAAGCAAGCTTCCTACAGAAGGGTACAGGTCCCAGACACGCGCGGAAGTCAAATTTTTTAAAGCTAGGGGGCATTAGCCATTAGCCGGAAATAAATGAATTGATATCTTATTTAATAATTTTCTTGATTACCTTAATTTTAATGTTTATTTACTCAAAGAGCTCTAATACCGATCCACCATTTGAGCTGCTCAAAGAGGACGATGAATGATCTATGCTACCAGGCAGCCTTCTGGTGTCCACAGGGAAGCATTCTTTCTTTGAAGCAAACACAAGTACCATTTCTCCGGTACCTGCTAAGTGACGCCACGAAACAGAAACTAGTTCAAAAAACAAAAGGAATGAAAAAAATGGTGAGGAAATTGTCAAAGACGCTGTCAATTGCAATGAACATATAGGCGCGCCGATGAGCCGGAGTTTTGTTACTCAGGAATTCTTTACAGGCCAGTAAATCCATTGACATGGGCTGTCACATTTAAGCATGCTTAAAAACCGTCCGTACCGGCCACGTTTGAAGTCACGACCTTTCGGTTTGTATGACAGCGCCTATTCAACTTAGCTATTAAGACTAAACCTTCCGATCAGGGAAATCACAAAAGAACCAGGGTCAAATTCGGTGGTCGAAACCCGAGAGCTTCCCAATAGAAGCCCCATAGATTACGTAGTCTCCTCACTCGGGTATCTGATCATTCATCATCTTAACGTAATATCAACTTAGTACTCTGTGGGCCTATGAACCCTCCTTTTTGTCTCGGTTAATGGCAACAGAAACTTGCTTCATTGTATCGAACAACAAGAGTTGATGTTTTTTATATTATTCAACCCCCAAGCACGCTTACGTTTTACTTTTCCTTAATCAAAATCTTAATTTTAGAACCGACAAACCGTACAAATAGAAAGTTCCCATGCCTGATATGCTAATATAAAAGATGACTATCATTAGGGCTCTACTAGTTATTTGAACGTGGCTCTAAAGAGTCTCGGTTTTGGTTGATTGCAGGAAAATTATTTTAGTTTTATTATTAACATTGATATACCTCTATTTTGGTTTCAATTGACTATTTAAGACATGTTCCAGTATCCTCGGTTGTAGGTTGTTCTCCTGTAATGAGGAGAAAATTGATGGCAGAATAGCAAATTCTATTTTTCATATTTCAGTGAAATCTGATTTTCTTTAAAGTTGTCATTTTCGTAGCTTAATTTCCTGTTTTTTATATTAACTCTCGTCCTTCATTTCTTACAATTACCCGGTGTTAAAAATTCTAAATGAGTATCCGGTAGACATGTAAGAGATCGTTTAGATTTATCTGTGTTAATGGAATCAGTATTACCTATACCGAAGAATTCGCGGTTCCATTTCTGAAGAACACGCCACTTAACCCCTTTCAAAAGCTACTACAAGCTATCTGAAAACACTTGAGAACTTAGGTTGTTAATAACTAGGCGAAAGGGCTGTGTTTGAAACTCTACAAGCGCTCCCAGAGCCGGTTATAAATAAATGTATTTAATGCAACTTGGAAACAAAGCAGGTGGCTGTTAAAGAGTACATTTCGAGGCACAGTTATATATCAAGACCTGCTTTAATTAGAAATTCTTATACAGCCTGGCTTTACATGTTTTAAAGATATATTTACTTCAACCACATTTTAGTTTCTTACATTTAGACCAAAAGATTAGCGCTCTGAGGTCTTTTAAACTTACAAAACACATAATAAAAGGTTAAATACTGATTCAACAAACAGGAAAGTAAATGATTAAAGCTTCAAGGGTGATTAGCCATGTCAAAGTTATTAGATTCGAGCTTTTGGCCATTCTAAGCTCCATGGCCGTCTTCAGGAACTATTGTAAGTGATCAATTTACTTCTACAGCTATGTGATCGAAACTTGGGACACACATTGGATCCTCTTGGCTTTTCCTACATATTCTTACTGTGATGGAGTGTAAGTTTACCCCACCAATGCTACTAATTCAACTTCTGTTTAAATAAAGCGTTAATGTATTTGAACTTAAGCTTCAATGTGTCGAATTAAATATACATATCGTTCATGTAATATGAAAACGGGAATACTTAAAATTACATCAGCGCAGCTAAAATTAATTTCGGGAAAGGAAACATTTCTGGCGAAGGGTAATCCGAAAGTGTGAGCAGAATTGGTCCTACTTAGCTACTGTAACTACACATAGGTATAGAGGTTGTTTCAAAACGACACAGAACGATTATAGCCGTTGCGTAGTTTATAACTTAAGTAGTTCGAATTTCGGTGTCGCAGCTTTGAAGTTCTGTTAGGTATAATTTTATGTAGCATTAAATATTACATGATTTCGAGATTAGGCAGCGCAGGGACAACTGGTGTGTGAACCTCAAAAGTTGTTATTGGGACGCACCAGCCACGAAAACAAAAACATTACTCCTTGCTCTTTATCAGTGACCCTAGCGTCGGTTTAAGGTAATGGGGGAAAGAGCAGGTACTTATGAAAAAGTCGACTAATAGCTTTGTGAGTTGCAAACTTGTTTTATATTGTAAAACTACGCATTCCGTCCTAACAGGGAGGATTTTGCGCGTACTTAGCAGATCCAAGCAATATGGAGGGCTATACGAACGCCGAAATGCTCGCCTCGGTAGCGTGTCTGCCTCACTTTCAAGAGGTCCCGAGTTGAAATCTCGGTCAGGGTGAGTTACCTGGATAAGGTTTTTCCGGGGTTTTCCGTTATCCTGATAGACGAATATCGGGTAACTCTAAGCTCCATGGAGCCCGGACTCATTTGAGCACCATTTCACCCATTTCATTCATCGTCCGATATGACTTAACGTTGGAGGAAGTAAACTGAAAAAAAAAAAACGCCGAAATGACGGATATTGTTTTGATGGATGGAAGAGCTAAAGGGAGTTCAACGAACGCACAATTAATTTTGTTTCATTAAAAATATGAATTGTAAACATAGTTACATCAATGATAATATTTATCAGTTTAACTTCAGAGCTTTTTGTTATGATCTTAATTCTACAATACTTTCAACCACTTACTGCAAATATCAACAGCTTCCTTTTCAGTTACAAATGTTTTATTTAGTATTATCAAACACGTGAAATAAAATGCTCGTCTCATTCCATAAGGCATTTAGTTTTGGTTAATTTACCTAGAATTCTTTGATGTTGCTTTCTGTTCTGTTTATCATTTAATGCTTCCATCCTCAACCTCACTAACATTAACTTCCTTCTACAAGGTATAAGTTACATATGTCCAGCAGCTTCTTTGCCATCATGGACTGCTATAACGTTAAACACTCATAAACAATAATTAATCTATAGCTTTTTATTGCAGTTTAATAAGCCAAAGAAATTCTTAATAGTAGTAAGGAAGCTACTGTGGAGTAAGCCGGTATGTTTACAGTTACGGCACGCAACACAGCGTGTGACCTATACCTGCGAACTCCGACAACGTGAGGCACGCATGGTTGTTCCTGCCACTGCCTAATTCACACTCATTCTGGAGCATTTTTATGCGGCTCTGTTGGCGGTAAAAACTATCTATATGTGTCACACAGAAGCTGAGCAACTTCTTCTAAAGTTCGTTCGGTGTTGTTTTGAAACAATCTGTATATATACTGTTTGCCCAGGACAAGAAGGCAACCTAGAGGAATGTGTAAGGTAATCACTTTTGCTGTCTCCAGGATGTATATTCCCCCTTCCGATTATGACAAGGATGGAATATTCGTTTAAAATACACAAGTGTTTTCACATAACTCACCCATACATAATACCTACGCTGCATTTACTGCAACTAACTTTAGATCTGACAGCATGGGTGACTCATATGCACTCTCATACTTTTATTTCCTAGTAAACAGATCCGCTACCGGAGCACACAAACAGTTCAAGCTCCTCTGTCCTTCATTTCCCTCTAGCCTTCTTGTCGTGGACATACTGTACATGAGCTTGCTGGAACCCTAGCCCTAGTGGGTTTTATATATAGTCAGAATAAATTTTCTTTACGTTAAATAAAATTTTAATAATTTCATTTTTATATTAGCTTTATTCCAATTTACCACTAAGCACGTAACAAAAAACTTCGTTGAAATTGTAATTGTATAATTACATATATATATATATAATTACAATAAAACATAAATGTTCTGTTTCTATACATTTATATGCTTTGTTCTACTCGATCATCTCTTATATTTTCCACAACTCTAGTAATGTGGAGCCCCATGTTTGAAATTTCTTCTCAAATTCACCTTCAGAAAATTGTCCCATTGCCTCTGCCATCTTCCTCCTAATTCTGTAGCCACGAAGCCCGCATAGCCCCAGTGATTTTTGTAATACAGAAACTTGTATAGTTTTGGCCATGTTTTACTTTCGCCTTCAGTACGTGGAGAGCTGTTTGTGCATCTATCTCCGATAGTTTACCAGTTCCATATAAACATTTATGCTTCGATATAAAATGTAAGCTCATATTAAAGTGTTGAAAAAGTTTCAACTGTTGTGAACAAAAATGCAAACCGCTCGTATGTTGCTTTTTATAACAAAAAAGACCGTTTTTCATTAACTAATGATTCATTTTGTACACTTTCTGTAAATTATAAGTGAAAGCATCAAAGCTACTGAACCAGTCGCTACACTTTGGTGGTTACCATGGAGGGGGGGGGCGAATTAGAGGAATGAGTTGACGCCGTAGAAGCACTGCACCTCAGATCTTTTTATAGATTATGTTTTTCTTTAACTTACTCTTCCTTTAGAGTCATCTTCCATTACTGGTTTTATTCTATATCGTTTTTAAAAGTTCATATTCAGTCAAGGAAGAAATTGCTATAACCGTTTTCCTTACAGAAACTCCTTTCTCAACCACATATTTATAGAGCTAAAGCAAATATTGCAATTTAATATTGAGATTCGCCGAAAATAAATGCCCCCTAAATAAAAATACGAAATAAAAAATAAATAAAAACATCCGAGTGCTGGTGCATATACGACGTAAGTTCAAAAAGCTGATTAGTTGTATTTACACGATCTTTTCTACTCATGATCGTTTAAATTTACATGGTAATTCCAATACGAACTTAGTTTCTTTTACCTCTGTTTAGAAAAGAGAAACCCTTACAGAAATACATTCACGTAATATTTAGTTACACGTGATGGAGCAAGAAAACCAAAGCGATTGTCCAATGTTTCAAAGCCGTTTATTACATTCTGAACTTACAATTTCATACTCCTTCAATAACTTCGTGAGAAAAAATACGTAATGCAAAGAAAAAATGAATCACGACTATTTCCATGTCGTGCGTATACCTATACACATATACATCGAAATGTCACATACTACAAAATTTATCTGAAACATTTGTTTTAAGTATTTAAATTTTCTGTGCAATAAGCATTTGTTTATCTTTATGTCACACCAGTTATACCAAACACCACAAAATTCTTTACGAAGAGAGCTTAACAGACTATTTCCAAAGCAATGAAGACGAATATTTCATCTCCATATAAATATCTTTAATTTATATTTCAATTCCGATGTTAAATGTCATTGTAAGGTCATAAATCATAACGAAAAAATTCCTATAATCTGCACTTTGTGGCTAGAATATTTTCTTGAAAATATTCCTGCCACATCTTTTGGAACCTAATAACTTAAAGTTTGGTGTTTATCTCACATATCCTGTCAAGTTCCCACCTACCCAACTAAACATACACGCACGCACGCACGCGCGCACACACACGCACGCTCGCACGCACACGCGATCCTATTATACTAAATTGTTTTGTTTGGATTCATGGTATCTCAAAAGATTTCTTTCCATTGAAATATGGATTTTGAGAGGACTGCAGTACTTTCCCTAATAATATTTACGTATATGGCCCAAAACTGTTACTGTTTTGAATTAGAGATACCCTGAGAAAAATCGTCCAATATGCGTTAAACACGGTAGGTATCAAGTCTTGCACACTCTGATGCCATTCACAATTTAACAAAAGTAGAGCTAGAAAAAAAAAAACACGGAAATATTGTGGTAACTATCACTATGTAGCACACTACATTCAGGAAAAAGACATATTGGGATAGTGCATAAACTATTAATTTTCCTCTATACAAGTTCCGCAAAACTCGATGAAATTGATGTTAATGAATCACAGGACATACTTTTAGATAATGTTGCCATTAACAGCGAGGAAAACAAAAATTCCCATTTTTTCCCGGCAATTCCTGTACCAAAATTCAAATTGACGTCGTTGAAACATTTCTATTGTTCTTTTTTTCCGTTTCCTTACTTGAAGCGGTTTATCAACACACAGAGATTGGATTACTCATCTTCTTAACAATGATCGTAGTTCCCAGAGAATAACATTGCATTATCTGAAAAATTATATATCGAGAATTCACGAGGAAACGTTTGGAATTCACTGAACCTGTGATCGATCTGAAATTCTTGGAGATGACATATTTTGGCCAATTTTACATCACGTACTGAGAGAAAGTATTGCATTCAATATCGACTGTTTACCTAATTACAATTTCGCGGCACCCTAGATAAAAAAGAAACTAGAAACAAATAAGCTATATGTGACCGTGCCTTTGATATGGTATGCGTGCGCGCGCGCGCGCGTGTGTGTGTGTGTGTGTGTGTGTGTGTGTGTGTGTGTGTGTGTGTGTGTCTGTGTGTGGTGTACACATGTATCTGTTTTAACAGAATAACAAAATCAAAAAGTCAGTTAAATAAAACAATATGTATTTAAGTTCAGAGCGTCCTAAAGATGCGACAAAGATGAAAAGAAATCACCCCATCCCATAACTATTTTTCTCCAACATACGTAATGGGTGATGTTATTAAATTTCCTTATTTTTAAGATACTTTTATTAAACAAAATGTGTATTTAAAATTCCCGCTTTTGGCGTTATTATATTCATCCTCACTGTTCTTCATAACAGTTAAACCGTAAGAGATAAAAGTGAAAATTAAGCTTATTCTCTTCTCAAATGGGAAGTTATTTTTAAACCTTTTTTGTTGTTTGCTTTCTCTGTTATAAATAGTATGTAGAACGGTTCCACTACTATAAATGTATTACAGCTATTTAACACAAAATGCTGGTTTTGAGTTCCCTTGAATAAAAATGTGATTTTTAAAAAAATGGACGGTGTATGTGTGAAAATAGCATTACTCAGACACCAAAATACTAAATACATAATTTGCTATTTACGTCAGAATTTTCTAAGGGATGCCAGACGTATTTCAAGGCATTTACCCATCCCAAAAATATTGTACATGCGCAAAATGTTCAAAAATGTTGATTAACATAAGAAATGGATAAAATGTTACTACATAGAAAATGTGTATCTCATTAAAGCTCACAACTTGTCAAGTATCTTTTTGGAAATAATCATTTTCGAGGTAATTCACTTTTATTGGTTTGAATTTATTTATTCTTTTATAAAACAAATTTATCCTCTTCTCAAACAGGAATTGTTGTTGTTAATGTCCCGACATCTAAAGAAGCGAACAGAAGAAATAGCTTTTTCATATCGACCACCTTTTGCTGTATTCCCCTATTTCCATGGCACTTACACGGAGATATATAAGAAATTTATATCTGCATACACGTTTTCTCAATATACATAAAGTAGATAGAAAACTAAGCTATTATAAGATTTGGGTGTTGAAAAATTGGTAGAGAATGTCATGGAACCACCTTCATGAAGCATTGCATCTAAACATGCAATCCTCTACGAGATATAATTGATCAATTTTTTACATGTTGCTAGAAAATTTAATCAACAAAGAAAGAAAAAGGGGCTTGATGTTTCTCATCCGTGCTTGTAGTACCTCTTTATTATATAAGTGAAAATATTGCAACATGGAACGACAGGAAATATGCTGAATTGTTGTTTTAACAATACGACATTTTATATTTCTTTAAAAAAATGTCTGCTGGAATGTATTATCCATTCAGGTATAAACTCTCCGTCAGGTATAAACAGCTTCTGTTTTTAAAGACGTACTACATGATCAGAAGAATTGCTAATTCAATGTATGTATGAAAGAAGCACTTCTTGTCGGTGCTTGTAAAACTAATACGAACTAATGATACTTCGCATATAGCTCTACTGATTGAAAGAACAGATTTTTGCAATAAATTCTTTCTTGCTGTCTATCTTAAGTATTGTTGAATGCTCTTCAGTGTGCTTCGAGGTCAAGCAGAATCCGGAACGAACAGGAATATTGGAGTGATCTGTGAATATTGATGATTATCCACTCGTGTAGCACGATTTTCTGCTGCACAGCGACTAAATTAAGATGTAGTGATCAGAACACAGATATCGTATATTAAATCAATATCATGCTTCTATCTTATTTTGCTAGCATTTGGAAAATAAACTTTCCTGCTGCAGTTACTCATTTTAATAATAAATATTCTATTGAACACCAATATTTTATGATATTGAAAACGAGCTCTCTGTTATATAAAAGCTTCATTTTTTACTGTAAAAGCCATCAGCATGGAGAAGCACGCTTCCCTATTGTTCCAGAACATTTTTAACACTGAAATTAGAGTTATTTTAACCAGAAAAGAGAAATAATTCAAATGATTCACTCTTATTAAATTTTCTCAAAAGAAACACAAAGTATGATGAAAATAATGTTGTAAAATCGGGTCTCATTAATTGTATTTAAATACTTGGCATAACAAGCACGAAAAGAACCAGGACAATGACAGACTATAGCAAAGATTGAAATGTGAAAATAACGTAATGCTCAAACTTGAGTGTTCATCATCATCATCATCATCATCATCATCATCATCATCATCATTACATGTATTAAATCGAAAGGCTAGCATTATCCCTCTGTAGATTCGAGTAATAGCCATTACTTGCATCACAAGTTCTAGAAGTTCTACGTTAAAGCTCTAAATTCAACGTTAAGTTTACTCCAACATTTACCATTAGATGCAACCGAGTGTCATTTTGTGAACATTTTGAGCGAAATGCACTTAATAAATAATGTGTTGGAAGGGCGCTACTCAATCTATCTAGTCTATGTATGGTAATATAAAGAAGCAAATTCAATCAGTATTACTAGGACTATAGGTTTTCAAGCATATTTCATTCTTTATTCCTTTCTCTTTGTTTTATTTTCTATGTGTGGCCCTGAAACAAATTTACAACCAAAGCTAGAAAAACATTTTCACTAGCAATGCACTATCTTTGAGGAAACTAAATACGAACCATATACTTTAGAGTATATTTTTCTACTGCTAAATATAATTCTTTTTCGCGCTGTATTGAATAATGGATTAATGATTGAACAGCTGGTTTATTCTGGTTATTTCCGAATAGATTATCAAACGCCATTAAAAGTATTAAAACGGAGAATTATGGTAATATGTATTCGGAGTTCAGGATTAAAGCTCCATTTATTATGTGAACTCATGAAAACAGCATAGCAAAAGACCCAACTTTTTACTCCAGATATAAATATACTCTGCTGTAAAATACGACAAAGCATAACACGAAAAGGTGAAATAAAACCTCGGTTCCGTGTATTGCATGGATATCCGTGAATTAAATGATTTTCATTTGCATGAAAGAGGAACGAAAAAACAGCATCTGGAGGTATTTTAAAACACAACTTTAGAACGCACAGTGCACGACCAAAGTAAAAAGTATTCATGGATTCCCTAAGTAATAATAGCACCTTAAAAATTCAGAGTGCATTATAAAAGTGTGTTCATTTGTGCTGATATACCTAGATGTAGTAGTTAAAAACAAAGCAATACCCTGAGTTTCGATAAATGGTTTCCTCCATCGCGATCTTATATTATTTATGCATAGCACCATTGCTCAAAAAGTATAGATCTTGTTTTATCATATGACGTTGACAAAAATGCACTAAAAGAAGACACGTACAACCAATTCAGGCAAACGCCAGCCATGATTATTAGGGAATGCCTTGATTGGACATTGCCAAATCGTCACATGTACGCTGCCTTGAACCCAAACCGCAACTTAATCCTAGCTTTTACTTCTTATCTCTCATAAAAGTAGAAGTAATATGACTCTAAATATTGCATGCAACCTTCATATGTCAACTTTTCGCTCACATTCTACTATTAGATCATGCATCTCGTAACATGTCATTCTGAGAAGGCTTTATTTGTTGAGCTAAATAATTTAAAGTGTAATTTAATAATATTAATATTTTTAATTATATATTTTGTAAAATACATTATTATTTGCAGCAGCAGTAGCGTATCATATCCAATGGGAGAAATATATATGGATTGAGTGTGGAGGAAAGGGAGAGAAAGAAATAGGAGTGAATAGATGAGGAGGGGGACATCGGATAAAACAAAGAAAGGGAAACAAAGAATACTTAAGATTACTGCAAAACCAGCTTTAAAATTTGGGTATTAGTTAAGGGTCTTAACAAATGAAAGTGGCGCAGATGGTACTTCCTGATCATACGGTAGAAGTGAAAATAAGAGACGCAAATAATTGTGAAATAGTTACGGAAAGGTGGAAATAAAATGTATAGCTTAGGAAATTAAAGAATACAAAATAAATAGTGAAGACAATGCAAGGATGAATAAAATAGATTAGTATCTAAACCAGCATAATCACATTGCTGACCATAAAAGAGGTCAATTAAGATGGAGAGATGAGTTCTGATCTATAATGCAAATCATCATGATAATAATGATCATGATGATAATAATCATGATGGTAATCATATAATAATAATCATGATAATGATGATAATTTTGATGATGATAATGATGATAATGACAATGATGATAATGATAATGATGATGATAATGATGATAATAATGTTGATGATAATAATGTTGATGATGATGATAATATTGATGATAATATTGATGATGATAATATTGATGATGATAATATTGATGATGATAATATTGATGATGATGATAATAATAATGATAATGATGATGACGATAATGATGATGACGATAATGATGATGATGATGATGATAATAATGATGATGATAATGATAATGATAATGATAATGATAATGATAATGATAATGATAATGATAATGATAATGATAATGATAATGATAATGATAATGATAATAATAATAATAATAATAATAATAATAATAATAATAATAATAATAATAATAATAATAATAATAATAATAATAATAATAATAATAATAATAATAATAATAATAATAATAATTAATAATAATAATAATAAAATACAAGAACAGAACCACACATACACAACCTGCCCAAGTATACAAAACTAAGGTATTAATTGGCTTAATTACAGTGACAATGTCGTACTCCATTACCAATGTGCTGTTGCGACACCGGCACATCTTTACGACGGTCAAGTTCCGTAAGGTTGTACCAAAGACGTTGCTCAACTGCACCCTACCGTTACTATAGCTGTTTAGTTGAAGCTCTTATCAATGACCTAGTTCTTAATTATATTAAATGTTCCGTTTTATTGATCTCATTAGACAGTCTTTGTCGCAGTGGCCTTTGAGCTAAACTGTGATGGGGACAGCGCAGCGCGCCTATTAAAAACCTGTTTCCCGTGACCTTAACATGCTACTGAGGTCTTAGTGGGTCAGGTACGGTGGATGTAGTCCAAGTGCGTGTCTGTGTTACACGAGATTCTTATTGATTATTACAACTGAATTTTCGACATTAATGCTTTTCTATGCATTCTTTTATCATTTTCCCTTTTTTACCCTATTCTGTATTCATTATCATTATCCATTTTCATCGTTTACTTATGAGCCACACTTTTCATACAACGGAATTTTCTTTCTTTACAGTCTGGGCCGTTATTTAATTTAAATTGTTTTTTTTTTTTCGTAAGTTACATCCTTCTATTTCAGGATAAAGGAAAACCCCTGAAAAACCTTATCCAGGTAATTGATTGAAATTAATCATTTTTTCCACACTGGCCGTATTTAGGCTAAGGTTTTTGATAGAGTCAACATGAAAAGTTCGATGCCACAGCCGGGATTTGAACCACGGATCTCCTGGTTTGCGAGAGCCCCTAGGGGTCTACCGGGGAAATATAGGAGTCCAATGGAGAATTTAATATCATGATGGCAAGTTGGCCATGGTAGCTCAAATGTTAGAGCGACTGGACGAAAACCAGGAGATCCGTGGTTCAAATCCCGGCCGTGACTTTGAATTTTTCATGCCTTGTCCAGGTATCTCACCCTGACAGAGACTCAAACTCAGGACCTTGTGAACATGCTACCACCATGCTACCGAGGCGGGCTAATTCCAATTGCTTTTAAGTAAACCTAAGTCAATTTAGATACTGTAAAATAAATTAAAATTGGCATTATGTGCATTTGAGGAGCAATTTCCTCCCAAACAGAAGTAACTGGAATAAAATCACTACTAAAATGTTTAAATTTAAAATGATATTACATTAATGATATATTCCACTCATTTATCGTGCATCCTTTTACTTCATACTTACTCATTTTAAATCAAAGAGGCTTACTTATTAATAGCTAACATGTTTAAAATTTGCTTCATTATCAGAGATATGTATTTAACGACGTTAACTAGCCTTTAGCTCCTCCTGAACCTCTTGGAATGTTTCGCTGCCAATCGTCTACAATTTTTGTTACTGCATAAAATGATAATTTTGGACGGGTGTTTCGAGATTGTGGAAGCTATTTATTCTTGAATATTTATTAATATTTCGGGTAAAAGCATTCTGCCAGCGCCACAAAGAATTCTCGCAGCCGAGTAAAAATCTGATCGTTATGCTACTTTCTCTTCTCTTGTACCAATTATTCCTATAAACGCCTATCCCTCTCACCAATTTACGCTATTTGTGGTGTACTATTATAATTTTCTTGTAATAGGAGAGTAGCTTAGAAAATATCAGACCTTAGACAATAGATGGCCATGTGTGATATCTTTGAAATCCTATTCTCCCTGCATGAACAAGAGATGAGAAAATGAATGGACGCTTTCCATTTGAGAAATCGTAAATATTGGAAATTTTCTATAAATAACAAGGTATATCTGGGAAATGTTTCAATACACGAAAAAGCATATGGTATATATTAGTGACTTAACAAGATTTATATTTTTAAGTACTAAGATTTTAACTTGCTTTTATAGTTTATCAGTAAGGCGTACACCATCCAGAGTGAAGAGGACCTCTGAAGACATTCCCATAAAATTCAAGATACATATTTAATTTATTTCACAAATATCTTTTAAAATATTGTATTTTAATTCAAATCATTATAGCAATTTTCAACAAAATTAAAATTTTAGAAAAATATCGTACGTGAATCTTAGTCTGCGGTGCAGAGATTTTCCTAAAATTCCTAGTGTCGCATTCTTGGAAGATAAATAAAAATTTATTATTTAACCGACTTCTCGTTTTTTAATTATATTTTTCACACACAAACAAACAAACATATACACATACGGTAATTTTTTTTTAAATTGACCTTTTTATTCAGGGGATCTCAGAGCCTGTATTTTCTAATATCTCGTTATCGAAATTTTAAACCGAATGCATTTGTGCTAAAATTGATATTAGATTCGTCTAAGACTATATCTCTTCACTGACTTCGTATTCCATCCCCTTTAAGTATAAATATACACTTCAGTTGTTCTATAGCCCTAAAAGTAAATCTAACTCATTTGTCTTTTAAGGAAACTGTGAAGATGTAGATTTGCTACAGAAATAATTTATAACATTTGAACATATCGAAGGTGTTAACTTGTATTCGTATTCATATTCAGGCACACATTCGCACTCTCATTCATACTTCCAGACTCTGGGGAAGATGAGGAATCACCGCCGGTTATCGAACCCGGGACCCCTAGCACGGTAGGCAGGTGGTCTACCGACTGAGCTACGGGGCCAGCCATATCATTATTGAAATTATAATCATATAATAATCATATAATAATCATCTAATCATATTTTTATTATTATTATTATTATTATTATTATTATTATTATTATTATTATTATTATTATTATTATTATTATTATTATTATTATTATTATTATTATTGTTGTTGTTGTTGTTGTTGTAGTTGTATGAAAGATAATAAAGATAATAGGAAAGAGAATAAAATAATTTGGATGAACCATAATAAACAGGATATAATGGGAAAGAAAATAATTTTGACGAGCCATATTAAATAGTGGTGTACAAATAATTATGGAGCAAAGGGTTGTAATTACAGTATCCTTTATTTTGCTCTGTAGACAGATTTCGAGTGAATAGTTCCAGGAGCATGCAGCATGTGTTTTTCTTGAGTCCATATCTACTCAAGGAAAAGGTATTGAGAGATCTCGTATATTTTTCTTCTTTAGTTTCTTCTCCAGATAGATATTTATGAGTATGCATTCGACATTTGGATATATTTATATATGCCTTTTTATTGTTATCATGTATTGTAGTTGAATCGAGACTACGAAATTCATATACTCGTTAATTGGGTATTCTTGAATCGAAATTTAAAAGTCTCTTACGTGTGCATCTGATAAACTAATCACATTAATCTTCAATAAAACTGCATGATTTAGTGTTTTCAGTGAACAGTTTGCTTAACAAGGCTATATATAGAGTAGATATATACAATACACTGCCAAAGAAATTTTTTACTTTAAGTGCTACGAAGAAAAACCTATTTGAAACTATGATTTCAAACTCTTTCATAGATGAAAATAACATATCATAATCGTCATAACAGTGCAGTTTTGGGTGTTCTAAATCCTTTTTAATTGAGACTTTTCAAATAAAACTGACTCTTCTTTCATCTTTATGTCCCTTTTTATTTAGAAATGTAAAGCCCCAACTTGGTCTTAATTGGACAAAAAATAAATATCGCTTTTCCAGCTGTGGCAAAATTTATGTGAACGTAAACATTACTCAAAGAGGTTGGTTATTCCCGAAATGACTGTTTATTACGTA
The DNA here is from genome assembly GCA_030765055.1 of Mantis religiosa. NCBI lineage: Eukaryota > Metazoa > Arthropoda > Insecta > Mantodea > Mantidae > Mantis > Mantis religiosa. The sequence goes on from CM060949.1 coordinate 100,262,861, forward strand.
ATATTAAGTGTGTTTTAGCCGAGTTTTATCAGACAATATCAGTTTGGCGTGTATACATAACGTCACGCTCCTTATTTGTATCCAAAATAATAGGCTTCACAGTATTCGTGATCCTACGTAATTAATCACATTGTAGGCGTACGGCACAGATCGTTTATAAGCTCTCATTGTGATGCAGTTGCGTATTATAACAGCAAGCGGTTCCTTTACTTGATTTACTTGTCTCTGTCACTGTCACAAGCCTAGGAAAACAATAGTCTTAGGTTGCACAACAAAGGGGGACACCTCCCGTATTTCCACTTACATCTATTGCGGCTAACACCTTCCCACCCAGAAGGAAATGTTGAAATGAAGAAACCACAGCAGGTTACAGGCCGCCAAAGACAGAAGAAGCGCGGAAATCCTTAACAATTCCAGGCTCAAAGACCCGTCGCAGCTGGAGCTGCTTCGAGGAGTCTATGAACGAACGGTCGGCCAAGCAGCCAGATAGAGTTCACTGGAATAATCATCCCCATCATCCATCTCACACCACCTTACGGTGTGAAACCTAGAAACATGAAAAGGAAAGGGAAATGATGCAAAGGGAATCTAGGTATATGAGAAACCATCATGCATCCATCCACCAGGGTACATCACGAAAACCCAAGAGGAATTGAACTTGGTACCTCGAATTCCTCGTTGAGAAAAAATGATACACTTTTAACACATTCGACGTCACCTTGTTGAGGGCATCTGTGTCTACATTGTCAGTGGATCTTCAATCATTGGTTCTCTCTGTTGTCCTTGTCCAGATATTCTCCCTTTTGGCATTTGTTATAGATATTCAATTAACTTTCTTTACAACATACCTGTGTTAAGCACATGAAGTATTGCATTCTCACTGGAAATGTATTTGTATGTATGTAAACGTGTGCTTATAAGTCACAGAATAAATAGTAAGCTTGTTTGAATTCAGTTACTTTCAAGTACGTGCCATGGAACATTTCCCTACCACAGCGTACATGGAAAATATTAAATTACGGCAGACGCAGAATTCAATGGCGGTTGGAAGAAGTTGGTTAACACAACATCCAATCAGATGTTTACCACGCCTTTCCTTGTTCAACAGATAAACAAGCTCTGAAACGCCGTAAAACCGGTGATTAAATATTATTTGTACTGACAACATTTTCGCAACAGGAAAGAGAATAACCTGATCATATAGTACTTTATTTTGAAACGACCAATCTAAAAACCAATTTTCTACGTTAACCGATTGCAGAGATATGACCGTGCATTGAATTCTTCTTTTAACAGAGGCTCTGTTAAGATGCTTTCACGATCTGTCCAAATCCTTTCCTTACTGTTTTGTTTTGTGTGAGCTTGTGACTCGACAAAGATAACAGAACTGCATGGCTAGGATAAGGAACTAAAGTTTCAGGCTTCAGTTCGGATTTCTCTTTTCTGCTAAACTCAATTATAATGATTGTGTGAATTTGTTTTATTGGTGTTTAATATATTTTACCACATAGTGAACAAGGGGCGAACAGTAAAAAGGAACCAATAATACATAAACGGGAAGTGTTGCGTCACCAACGCAGGAGTATAATTTACAGTGTATAATGTTTCTTTCAAACGCTTTCCAAACCTGAAAAGCGTGAGAAGACCAACTTTACCTGCCTCAAGAGCTGAATGCGGAACCTTGTGACATTGGAAGTTTGGGTACTATACAACGCATTTGAGCAGAAACAAAGTCTTTTGTTGCTGAAGGATAAACTCGCATCTTTCATCACCCGGAGAAAGGCATTACATGCAGAATTTTTCTGCTTGGCCTGCGTACATTTTTGTTACCATTGTATGGTATGACTTTCAAATTACTTGTTAAATTTGCATGCAAACCAAGTTGATGTTTACTTGACAGCTACAGTAATACCCTATAAAATGTTTTCGTTTCGTCTTGTTACTGCATATAGCTTCTCCCCGCCCTTTTACATAGGTATGGCAATGTCGCGCTTCGGTGCTAGTGGTCACCTTCTGCCACCATTAAATTTTGCGTCTACCATAGGTTTTATTGCCACGAAGTGGAAGAAAATGTTATTAAAACAGCAACCACACATAGCCATCTTACTAAAGCATTTGTTTTCTTTGGGAGAGCTTAAAAATTATTTCCAGTGAAATTGATTTGAATTTTTGAATCAAATGCAATACCTCCTGTACTTGCTAGAGAAACTAAAAATTAATAAATATCTTATTAACTTCAAAGTAAATTCACAAGACTATTTAGCTCAGTGTAGTTTTCTCATTCTTAAGTGTTACTTGGTTATATTCAGTAATTTGTGAAATCGGGTCATTGTAGAAGAAAAGGTCTGTCACAGCATAAATTATTCAAGTAATATAAGAGGGAATAATAACTCATATGTATTTAGTATGAAATAAGCTGTTTGTCTTTGACATACGGAAGCTGCCATTTTTAACAGAATTACAAATATTTATAACACACGTTCTTCTATAAGACGACCCAATTAAGTATTTCGACGGATATAGCCAAAGCTTCGAGAGATCTACTGCGGAAGATAGATAAAGACAAGTGTCGGCTTTCGCCAAGGATGAACATCTGAAGCCCTATCAGATAACCATGTTTTTCTGGACGTTTTCCTTCTAGAACGTTGTGGAACCAAACAGCAAGTGAGAGCACTCGCGAGAGAGTCTAGTTGGAGAGTTAACGAGTAATTTAGCGAGGCGTCTCTCATACAACAGAAAGTGCTGTTCTCCGGGCAAGTTTGTGAGGACTGCTGTGTCGTGCGGAAGAGATTGGAGATGTCTTTTGTTTACTCTCCAGCAGGGGAGCCATCCGCTAGGAAGGGCAGCGCCGTGGCTGAGTGGTTACACTATTCGGCTCTCACCAAGGTGGAGCGGTTCCAGGCGACCGAAAAGTGAGATTTGTGATAGACAACATGACGCTGGGTCGGGCTTTCTCAGGGATCTCCGGTTTCCCCACCATTCTCAATCCACCGGTGCTCCATCTTCATATCATCAGTGTCACCGCCTGCGGTGCCGGATGTAGTACAAACGGGCGTTAAACATTACACTAAACAAACATTAAACACTTTCCTTTTTCACCAGGAGAGGCTACAGAGTGCATATTTCATTACTCTGCTAGATCGCAAAGAAGATAATCTGACAAGGAAAACTGAATAAGTTCACACGAATAAAGTGTCAGTATGGAATAAGTCTTACTGTAAGTTGATATAGATCACAATGGTGACACTGAGAATGAGTGAGATGTCAGTAAATACCGCAGAAAGACACTCTATTGTCGAAAACTACTCGCAAAGAGATGTAGAATTCAGAGTGCAAATGCAGATCCACTGTTCACGACACTTAGTTTTAAAGATTGCAGGCAGATCAGTAACTAAAAATTAGATAAACACGTTATATAAAAGTAAAACAGCACATATTCTGTATTCGAGTTATTTATGGTGAGTGGTTTCTGGCCTACCTAAATAAACTTAATCTTTAACAACACAAAATGCCCCGAAGCTGCAATCCTAAAATTGTTCATTGTGGCGAATCTGAGCGATCGATGAGGCATATTGCTGGGAAAGTTTAATTCGCACCTGCTGGGCTGAGTGCATATTAAAGATTCATAAGCCCTTAAGCGATTCGCGAGATCTCCACTCGCCTATTTCTATGCAGTCTCGTAAGGCAAAATACAAACAGTTTTACTCTGATTTAAGAACTTCATTTCCTTACCTGGTTTATTGATATACTCCAAAATACTACTCTGGGAATTACAGATTTTTAAACCAATGGTTGAATCACTCATAACCTTTTAGCATTTGAGGTTATCATCGTCATCGTCATCATCATCATCATCATCATCATCATCATCATCATCATCATATACGTAACTGCTATGGCTGTATTTATATTAAAATGTGTATATACATACATCCATGTTACTATATCCTTATTTTCGCATAGGAATTATTTAAGTTTAAGTAATAAATGTTTTATATATAGCTTTCTGAGTATTAAAATTTCCAACCATGGTAACGAGATCTTGTGTTTGAAAAGCAGTCGCAACGTTTCAAGCATGACCGTTGAAATGAGGCTCCTACAGAAGTGAAAAATATTGTTTAAAAGGCTAACCATATGAAAATTTATTTGAATAAACTGATTTTTCTACGACAAGCTTAATGTACGGCTATTTTCAATTATAATTAATTGTAAAGAAGTCAAGCGGTTTCGGAATATTTGCTGGCTATTTGATAGTTTGTTCATATATATTGTCTATATTTTTACAAAATGCAAAATAATGAAAGTGCAAAAGACAGTTGAGGTTAATAGATTGACATGTTTAATCAAACGAAATATGCCATTCGTTCGAATTTTTGACATAATAAAAAACCTGGAGTACCTAACTGGACACATAGCACTTTGAACTCGCGTATCTTACTGCTCTGGAGGGGAAGTCGCCGATCTTTAATTTTCCTCTTTTCATCTCCTCTGCAGAGTACTCAAAACTGATGGAACTCGGGTAAAGCTGACTCTTTCCAAGTCAGTCTTTTCTCTTTCTTTCTCTGTTTAGTGGCTTATCTCATCCACCTTAGTGTATGCTTCCAGCTTGTATAAGGAACAGCACAGAATGAGGAATGTGAAGGATCTCGATATTAGCTTACAAAGATAACACTGACAAAATACTACAAAAAACTAAAAAAGAAATATACTACTAGTATCTACCTAAAACATCCCTTACCATGTATTTGCTGAAACTGAAGAAATAAGCTTCTTCGTCTAGTTTCTGCTTAATATAAAACTACATGGTGACCAAGAGCTCTAGTCGTGCCCCGTTATCTTCCAATGCCCATCACTTACCTGCAACAGAGAATATTGGAATTAGTACTTATTAAAATATAGAAATGAGATACAAAGTTCATGCTAAGCATTCGTTTAAAATATGTATCCAGAGTGGCAAATGAAAGCTGGTAATTTTTTTGTAAACTTAAAATAGTTAAAATTGTTCGATTTTTATAAAATCTATGGAATAAATCACAACCACCTTTACAAATGTGAGAATACATTCATATTTCAAAGCAAAATTATATTTGTTTTACTTTTACTCTTTTGAAAAAAGTGTTTGGTTTCAAACTGATACCTTATTGAAACAAATACCTTATTTACTGTGAACTCTTAAGTATCCGTCAGAATATAAGTTAGTGGAAATTTTAAAACTGATTCTAAATCTTCGACTATCTATTTACTATATAGGATTTTTCCATAAAAGATGTCTTTTCTAAGTGTTTTCCCTACAATCCGAGTGGAAACTGAAGTTTTAAGAAAACTTTAGATATCTTCTCACTGTAACTGCACAAACACTTATCAAAAATGCACTATCCTTATGGATGGTATCTTACATGTGCTAAGTATGGATTTTATAAATAAACTTGTGGAGTTCTAACAACTAATTTTATTCTGTAGATTCTGATTTTCTGCAATATACGTTGGTGCTGAAGTCACAAACCATAACTTCCTGCTATCGAATTCAACAGCTTTCTAACTGCATGTTGACTATTCCTTCTTCATAGGCAAATGGAACTAAAATAGGGAAAATTGGCACTAAATATGTATTACCTTATCGAGGTTTTGCATCCAAAATTCTTTCTTGCCCCAGTTTTGATAGGATTCTACAAGAAAGATCCACCCTATGCATAGCTACTCCTCAATTTCCAATATGAAATTGAGTTTGTATTGGAAATGGAGGCTGTTACAAGAAATAAAACCGTGGGGCATCGTTCCTGCAGCCTCCTGCTTCCTCTCCTATTCAGCTTTCACTCTCGGCAATGACGTATATTACAGTAAAAATATGATTGTGCAGACTTTCTGAGAGGCTTCTGTTAACAATATATAAAAGAATGAACCTTTGTTTTTCTTATTATATCCTGCCGCTTAGGTTATTCTCCTTTATAGTGAGAGATGGCAGAGCACGTTAATAATAAAATATGGATGTTGCATTTAAGAAAGCGAGATATACGCGAAGAAGTCAAAAAGCATTAGTTTCTCCAAACTCAAGATACCACTTTAAACATGCCTTATTGCTGCACACAATTGTGAGGTAAGATTCTACTTAAGACAGGAATAAAGGACTTTTTTATTATTTCGTTTTCGATTTTAAAGGAAACTCTTAATGGCCTTCTGCGTGAGAGGTCATTACGTGCATAGAAGGGAAAGAGAGAAATAAACTTTGGAAGAACAGAAAGAAGCATACGTGTGCGAACCCAAGAAATATTTATTCTGCTCTTAATATTAAAGCACTTTGCTCCGGTAAAATATATTCCTGAAGATATAAAAATGCAATATTTTCCAAGCTTATAGGTAGTGATCTACAAAGCAGTTTCGTCAAGGACTACGCTTGGCATCTTCAAGATGATGCTTATTCGTGGTATACCTAAGTTTATAGTGTTTAGCATATTATAAATTTGTGCACAACAGAATTACAAGTATGTAAATTAATTATTAAAAGTATCAAATGCACACGTATTAAAACAATATGTAGGCATGCCCTCGATTCCAGCTGGAGTAACAACAATAATATATAATAATTATTATATTACCGTCATTACCATTACCATTACCATTACCATTATTATTATTATTATTATTATTATTATTATTATTATTATTATTATTATTATTATTATTATTATTATTATTATTATTATTATTATTATTATTATTATTATTATTAATCATTAAGTACTATAAGAAGATTAAGATTAAATCTCTACTACATATTGATTTGAAGAGGAAACTACATATTTTGTTTCGCAATCAATAATCAGAACCAAGAGAAAGCTATCAACGCATCTTCCTCTGCTTGGTATCTCTTCGTTCTTAGTAAATGAGCAAGCATTTGCATTCAACCCAACACTTCGACACCGAGATTTCACCAGAAATGTGTTCTTTGAGACATCTTGAATGAAAGAAAGAGCAAAAGAATTTTAAGAAAAAAACTTGTATGTGAATCATGGCTCATAAACGAATACTTGACATTCAAGTGAAAATGTGAAATGTGTAGTGTTAAACGTCCGCTTTTACTACGTACGGCATGGCAGGCGGTCACACTGATGATACATGAGATGAAGATGGAGCACCGGTGGAATGAGATGGCGAGGGAAACCAGGGATCCAGAAAAAAAAAAACACGCCACAGCGCCATGTTGTCCACCACAAATCTCACTTCGCGGTCGCCTGGGATCAAACCCGGGCCGCCTTGGGGAGAGCTAAGCGGCCATTTAAGTGGATGCTATATGGACATTTAATTTAAATCTCGCAAGAAATGATATTTTCACAACTTTAAGATTACTTAGAAGACCTAAATTCAAAATGAAATCTAACTCTTACATTATACATTGCTAGATGTCAATAATGTAGGATTAAAAATCCGGAATAACTTCTTCTGTATTTTTAATTTTGATAAGTTAGGTGTTTAGAAACCTAAGCACATAACACTAAATCTAAACTGGTCTTAACCGCATGAAACCAAATAATTGCTTCAGTTTTTAAAAGTTTAAACAAAACCTTGCTATTTTATCATCATTACTATTATTATTTTATAGCACAATTAATGACCAATATTATGAAATTCTATCAGATTTAAAAGGGGTATTGAATTCTGCAGCTGAACTCAGATCACAGATCTCAGCTTAACGGATTCACAGTTTAGGTATAGTGTGAGTAACCAAGAGGCAGAGATGTAAGTACTTCAAGAGATTAAACCGCTTTAAAGGTACAATAGTTTAAAATAACTAATGAGACTTTTCTGTACCTACGATATGAACCACGTGATAGCCCAATACACGTTCTGGGGTATCGAAACTGTGACTCAGAGTTTCGAAGAACGAATCCCATGTTAGGGTTAAGGTATGCGAATTTTTCATATAAGATTCGATTTAATTACACTAAAAGGACTAAGCTTCATGGAATGCTTCCCCATATCTCTTAATTTGTGCCCCTTGTGCCCAGGGCCCCTTGAGGATAAGTAAACAATAGGTACACTAATGCGGATCAGTCTGTGTTACGAGTGCGTTTTGTAGTTTCATCTGTGCAGATGCTTAACGCCTTTACCATGTCCTGTCCTTAATAAAGGTGAGATGTGTATTTCTGAGTGAAGTTAACAGTGGTCCAAACAACAGCCTGGCAGAGGAAACATATAGTAGAGTAATGTTGCGGTCCAGGCCGTAGATTGTTTATTAGTTATAGCAGCAAGCAATCCGGGGATCCATTATATCGATAAATATGATTTAATGTATTTAGAGGAGGTGTCAGGCTGATATTTCCTGCCATGTCAAACAAGGTGACATTCGCAATGATGATGAGGCGAGAGGCTTCCATGACATAATGGAGAGACATTTGACAAGTTGCCTAACGTTATTCAGCTATTCAGAGCTATCCACTCTGGCACTATGATGAATATTCTCATGTCGTCAGATAATACCTTTATCAGAGACGTTCAATATGCCCACACTGGAAGCAGTTAACATTTTGATTTAGTTCAGCTGTTCACTTTAGCAGCTTAGGCGACCAAAGATATAGAGGGAGGCAATAGATTTTAAATAGTTAATGAAATATTCAGATGAACTACAAAGTTCTGAGTAAATTCTAAGCCAAAATTGAATTTCGCAGGTGTTGAAGTTCTCTACAAATAAAAAGCGATAATGGTTTTTAAAGGGGCAATTCCTGTTAGATCGAAATCGTTTATAACTAAGACAGTTTTAGAAAGCTTCTAATATTTAAGATGCGATATTAGTCTTACATTTGATAAAGGCATTCTATGCAAGTTCACAAATTCAAAGCCATTTACAAAAGAATTAGATTAACTTTGAGAGAGAAAGAAATTAAGTTTTATGTGATGTGCGCTTTTCTACATGTGGTTCCTAATCATGGACATATCTGACTATGGAGTTACAATTTATGGGTTATGTAGGTGAATAATATATGAAACGAAAGTATAACATCAGATTTGAATGTACTTTCAATTAACGGAAGGATACATTGTCACAAGTGACTGTTTTGTTTAATTTAAATAGTGCGTTGTCAGTAGTTATTTTGATTATGGTGGTGCGTGTGACGTCATGTCACGTGACATCTGCCACCTCTGATGATATACGTACAAAGCGTCCTCGCAGTCTTGGTGTGCCGGCCATCGGCCGTGCTGTTTGTATTGCCTCCCCTATAACAGTTATGATGGTCCAATGGGCCCATCTTTGCAATTATTTAGTTTAGTAAATATTCTTATCAAGGTAACTGTAGTTTTATTAGTGTTACCCAACCTTTTATAGAAATGTATCAACAGAAGATTGCAACCTCTCCGCAAAGCGTGCGAGTCCCACGTAAGTCCCACTGAATTTTGGTGGGATCCTATACTTCATTAATTCTCTCTAGAAAGAAGGAGAAACAGCTACTACCATTTCAGAGTAGTGCTTATTTGTTATTTTGTATTTCCTTAAGGAATTTTAAGTAGTTTTGTAGCAACGTAGAAGTTTCTGGAAATTAGATAAATCAGATTTAGAAAATTCCAAAACAACTAGCACTTGACATAACACCGAGGTGAAAGACAGAGTTCCCTTAAACTAACTGATGTAACAGAACAAATGATGCCCTTTGAATACGCTAACTCACAAGACCTTTGAGGTCTTCTCCAGTATGGCCAAGTAAGTTTCATATAGTAACAATACCGCGCTATTGTGGTAGGATCTACAGGAGAAAAATGGCGTTTTAGGGGTCCACTTTTCCTTTCTCTTTTTTACACTAGAAGACGTGGTTATGAATCCGTAATCTCAAAACAGTTAACGGGGCTCATGCTTCCCCAAGGAGCAATCCAAGAGCGTAGAGATCTTTCAACACTAATCTGCAAGGCGTTCGAGCTGGGAAAACAAGTGTTCTTCTTAGATAAAAACGAAGTCCACCTTGCGTCTTCTATACTCCTTTTTCACACATTAATTTCGATAATAGAAAAGTTATTTCAACAATGTCACCTTTCTCTACGCCTATTAAGAACAATACATAGTGCTTCTCAATATTTTCTTCCCGCCCTGCTGAAAACGCATGATTTGCTACTTTGCAAGTATTTGAAAACTTGCAGAGTAGGTTGTTGTTCATAGAAATGAAATAATAGAACATTTAAAATTAATTCATAATGTTAAGTCCATTTATTTTAGCAAGGAAAAACTATAATTAATTTCGAAGCCTTATAAGTTTTTATTTCAAGAAGATGAAAGTTAAAGTGATAAATACCTCTAAAATCATCTTCTCTAACCCCTACTTGCGAATGAATTTGGATTTATACTTCCGGTAACTTCTTCCATTTGTTTCAGATGTACTCTTGTAAAAAAATGCATTTAGAAATGCATATGATATGGAAAAAAGGATACTTGAAGCATGTTTGTTTATGTCTAGGACGGAAACTACTCCTATGTTTATGTGCTGCTAGAAGTAAGATTCCAGAAATCCTGTAACAGATTCAATATCTACTTTTGCCATTATTTAATTGCTCATTAATCTTATTCAGGCCGCGCCATGGCTGAGTGGTTACACTGCTTGGCTCTCACCTAGGTGGACCGGGTTCAATCCCAGGCAACTGCAAAGTGGGATTTGTGGTGGACAACAGGGCGTTGGGGTGGGTTTCCTCCGGGTCCTCCGGTTTTCCCCACCATCATTCCCAATTGCTCCATCAATCATTAATCTCAGGTGTTGGGCCGACCTTGGCTCCCTCGCTCTGATGGAACCTAAGCTCCTCCTAACGTCAGCATTGACGAGAAAGGGAGTAAAAATTATTGTTATTCATATTTGAATATTTTATAAACTCTTATATTAAGAATATAACCTTGGACATGCAATTTGGTCCCAATATATATCTATTGCTCGGGCAAGATGCCGCAAATCTTTCTTATGTAAATGTGCAGTAACCACATGTGTGCGTGCCTGCGTGTGTGCGTGCATGTGTGTGTCTGTGTTAGCGATATCGCTGATGACATTGATCCGTACTTATTGCTTTTGGGAAAACACAACCTGTGGTTGCTGACCTAAGACAGAAAACTTAGCATATTTTTGACGTTCAGACTAAATATCAGGTTGGCCTTTGCTTTGGGCAATGCAACGGAGCAGCACAAACGTATAGTACAGAGCGTAAAGCAATACCATATACTGACTGTTGGTAGACTAGGGCTGTGACGTGAGGAATCCGAAGTTGCAGATACTTTGTAGTAGGTGATAAAGGAAAGTCCTTTAAGTCCATTTAAAATATAAGAAACTAAAATCATCTACTAAAATTTGACATATCCAGAACTTATAAGACCACCTTGAATAAAAATGAAACATAATTACTCTCCAAAATTGCTTATATAAAGTGCCCCGTCGCTAATATAATTTAATCGCTTATTTCAGAAAGGTCCAAGTCCAATTTTTAAACTTTTTGATGTATATACACTTATGTGTTCCTTTGAAGTCGACCTATCGTTGAACGCAGACAGGGCCTTCGTATTTAACGAACCAGTCACAAAATAGAGTTGATAAGTTCCTCTTGTTTTCAAAAGAGCCCTATGTCCAGAATATCAATGCAATACTGCAAATAAGATGACAGAAATAAACCTGCTTAAATAGTGCAAGAAGGTATTCTAGTCTTGGAACGCTATTCTTCAATGGCTGACAGTTTTGTGGGCACAGGATACAGAAAATTACGAAGTACTTGTTATATATTCTATTTTTTGAACAAAAATGTATTTTTATGTGTTATTTGTGCCTTCCCGTAGGAGAGGGGATCCGTTGCCTTCAGCTGCCGTGGTGCGGGCGCTGCGGACCCCTAGCACTCTGACGTTACTTGAGGAACCTCGGGCCGAAAATTCGAACCCCTCCCTTTGATCGAGGTCATAGCGGTAGCCTTCCCATTTTGGAGTTGGCGCGCGTAAGTGGCGTATCCACTTCCAGATGGGTGACTTGTTAGTCTCTAGGTCTTGCCCTATGGAAAGCCCCACTGAGTGGGCTGGGCGCCCTTTTGGGACAGTTCGGTAGCTCCTGCTCATTAGACTCCCTTACACGTTGCCTAAGTTCTATGTTGATTAAACAGATTTATTGCATATCTGAAAGCTTTAACTTTGTTATTTCTCACTTATTTCAGAATGGCCCTATGTTCATTACAGATATTTAACTTCTACTAGAAAACAGGCAAAAAATATATAAACAGAATCAGTCACAATGCTAGTTATTATCTATATTTCTAAAATGGCAGTCGAAAGAAAAGGAAAAACTCCTTCAAAAGCAATATTTTTTCCTTCAGTGTTCTCAAAACTATACCGGCTAGACTTAGTGCCTTTCTGAAATAATTTATTCAGTTATAAATAATTTGTTTAGATGAGTTGAAATAGATTTGAATAAATGAACGCTACCGTGGTACCTGAACCAGAGCGTAAATATTTATCTCATCCTTAGTCTAGGGATAATATGCTGGCCTCCAGTTTCAAGGAGGAAGGAGATGGATTTTTCTCGGGCGTTTAATTATTGGCTAGGTTTCCTTCAAAAGGGAAGTAAAGACGGTGATTTCATGTCGTAGACTTACACGCAAAAGAGTACCGAGTGTGAAAAAAAGGTTCTGTGCAAAACTGAGCGGTCTTTAACGCCCAGTCGGGAATGGGACGTTGACTGCCACAGCAGCAGAGCGTCCATAAGTAAAAATTCAAAATCATTTTTTCCATCCGTAAAATTCCATAACCATATGCTGTAACTCGTATTCAGAATTTATGTATATATGGTGCTGAATCACTTCATTACTTTTCATCCATTTATTTTGTTTATTTTACATTCGAACACAGTCTGCCACATATTAGATCACTCGCAACTTTCCAGTGTGTAATTTAAGCTCTTGTAAAATGTTTTACCGCAGTAAAATGATCGTGTCAGATTTTGAGCATTATTTCTCTAGTTTCGATGTAGGAGTTAAATGTCTTCTCTCCAGCTGTAGTTGTTTGACGCTGTGAACTGCACGAGCATTCGAAAATGTTAAATTGCCCATTAAAGACGATTCATGTAATTACAGAACAACAATTAATGGAAATTTCGAGCTGCAGTGAGAAAAATAAAATCCATTTGTTCCTAATCGACCTCTTCATGGGCAAATACGGTTGTAAATAAAAGTACTGACCCAAAACGATTTTTTACTATCTAGTATAAAATGTGCTTTTATGCTTTAAAACCCAGAAACTCTTTTCCTTTCCTACTCGCTATAATCACAACCCATTAATGTAGAGCTTCCTACTTTCTCCTAATATCTTGCGAGAGTAAAGTGTGTACTCTGATTCTAGAGGTCAAGGCTTCGATCCCCAGCAACCATCCACGGTTTTTCTTGGTTTAGACTGGTCATGATTTTCCTGTAACATCATTTCCTTCATTACTGTTTATTTCGGCGGGTATCAGCTGCGTGGTGATGTGCACTATGTGGAGATATCTTCCCTATCATCGGGCGAACTCCACCAGGTGGAACAGGCGTGATTCGGACTTGTAGTTGGTATCGGACAAGTTCAAACTAGAAACGTTTGAGACCCTACAGCATTCGGATATTGTTGTGTTTCGAGTCATAGTATCTGCATAAAATATATATCATGTTTCTGCATCTCTTAAACACGACTAATAAAACTAGTTCACTAACCTCAGAGTTACCCGGAATTTGTGCTCCAAATTGCCCCATCATATTAAACTGTATTCGAAAACTGAAACTGTGGAATATGTCTCACAGTAACCTCTTACTATTCTTATTGGTTTGGTAAAAAATGAGTATTTTAAGTAGAACATATGGCAAACTTACTTTGTGACTGTACAGAAATTAACCCGAGTATTCCCGAGACCGAGCGGGATGGCTCAGGTGGTTTCTTCTTTGGCCCACATCCGGGAGGCTGAGGTTCAATTCCGGTGGCCAGCCTACCTGACTGGGTCTTTTTCGGGTCGCCAAACGAATGCTTGGTAATTTAATTACATACCCCGAATTTCCTGTCCGTTTCATTTCACATCATCTTACCTTTGGTGGTTTCATTCAGAGTAGAAGTGTCGACGGTGTCTCGGCGGTGCATGGCAGGATGATATGCTCTGAGTTATGATGATATGCTTCCTCCTCCAGTAGGACAGTCTTTGAACCCGGTCTGGTGGGACCGTTTCCGGACCGCAGCTCCGTGAGCTGTCTGTTGTGCTGGCCTACTGGAGAGTTTCTAACTGATAAAGTGTGTGGACCCTGCCTTCTGCACTGTCGTGACTTCTTGAAACTGCCGACCGTCTTCTCTCGCTTCATTCTTCCTCCTGGGGATGCCCTACTTGGGGACATAGGTACAATAGATCAAGACTGGTCGCAGTGCCGAATCCCCTCCTTACTAAACCAAACCAATCCCTCATACTAACCCTTTACTTAAGGATTTTCAATAAAATGTCCATGAACATAAACCTCTTACAATGGAGAGCTGACCTTATTCCTAATTTCGCATAATTACAGCTTGCCATTTAAAATATCATAGATATGAATTTTGGCAAGATGGATCATGTATATAGTTGGAATAAGTCGTAAATAATCAATAAGCTGACATTTATTCTTATTGAATAGATTATTCTGAAAACTAGTGAAATAATATATTTACATATCATTAATATATAATTTACACAAATTAATACACCTGTGTATTAATGAAGTGTTTCTCGAGAGATTAGGTATACACTATGTAATATTGTCAATAGATCCATCTACCGGCTAGACATACTTAGCTTTTGAGTATTGCCTCAACCTAATTAACTAATTGAAGTTAATTCCTACGTATCAGTGATATATTTAAGAAAAAATAGATGGAATAGACTTATAAAATTTCTATGAAAACATATAAAAATTCATTCGAAAGGTAAACTACTTTCTACACATAACCTCCTCCTCTTCTTCTTCTTCCTCCTCCTCCTCCTCCTCCTCCTCCTCCTCCTCCTCCTCCTCCTCCTCCTCCTTGGTATTAAGCGCACTAAAACAGAAATTTGATAGCTGCTCTTTTTAATACAACATGGACAATCTAACCAACTTCATCGCGAAATGTTGATTAAAACAGGGAATCTTGTTTCAAGTTAGGCAACATTGAGTGTGGTCAGTAGTGGAATGAGCAGTTGGTTCCTGTGGTTAACCAAACTAGAACGGTATCTGGTAACCGCATACATGGGTGTTTATGTGCATTGTCCTATTTTGTATACTGCGTAACGCAGTGTCGTAAATCTGTACTACGACATTACAGGCTTTACAATGCAAAACGAAGTTAGTATTCACTGCTCTCCACAGCTCTAATGACAGAATTACACAGCATTTCCATTCTAAGAGCTCCTCTTCTAAAGTAACAAAGAACTCTCAGTAATCATAGTTGCTAAAAGAAGCAGTTACGACAGGTGGAAAAACGTGACAAAGGAATTAGGAAGTTTTACACTGAGCTATTATACATTTACACTATCACGGGCCATTGGAAGGCTTAAACAAAACAGAGGCAAGTTCCGAAGACTTAGTAACAAACCACCGCATTGATCACTTCACCGCAGAGGCACCCTGAGTATTATAGTTTAACCTCTATTTTCTTTTATATGACTTATGTTGCATATAATATAATTCCATGCTAGGATTATTACCTAGGTCTAGAGATTTTAGGCCGTGGCTCAGTGGTTAGACCGCTTTTCTCTCACCAAGGCGGCCCGGGTTCGATCCCAGGCGACCGCAAAGTGAGATTTGTGGTGGACAACACGGTGCTGGGGCGGGTTTTCTCCGGGACCTCCGGTTTCCCCCGCCATCTCATTCCACCAGTGCTCCATCTTCATCTCATGTATCATCAGTGTCATCGCCTGCGGTGCCGTATGTAGTAAAATCGGGCGTTAAACACTACACATTTCCATTTCTAGAGCTTTTACTGCATAGAATGTAAGTGCATATAATCTGTATATTTTATCGTATTTTAATTCACATTTGGATTTATTCTTTAGTTCTGATGCTCATAATTGTCTGTACGTTGATATTAACGATGGAAGAAGGTAACAAGCAACAATGGAAAGATAATTAGAAATCACAGTGTCTGTTGTAGCTTACCTTTACAGTAATCTCATATTAGAACCGGAGAATCTTTTTTTTTTAATTCACATTTTAAATCACATCCAAGAGTCGCACAAAAAGCTTAATTAAAAAGTTGTCCTGCGGTCTTTCGAATAATGATCTGTTATTTTGTGGTAACAGGACATGGAGAGGGAGAAACAGGGGCACATTGGGCATGTTATTTGAATTCTGTGGCTTTCCGATTGAAATGTCAATAATTTGAGAATTGCTAACAGATTTTGATTGCTTTTTCCACTCTGAAGCGAAGCAAAGATTAAATAATTCGATACAGTCGAATACGATATTGGTGCTCATGATTTTTATAGAAGGGTAACGAGTGTCATATTGCACATTTCTTTAATTAACTCCACATATATTTTGCTCCCTACTACACTGAGCAGCATCCGGTTCACTGTTATGGCATACAGGAAACTCAACTTACATTAGAGATGGAGAAATATTTCCTTCACAGTTAATTTTGCAAGTGTATAACCAAAATAGGAAATTGTCTACAATTAAGTAGACGGTAAATACGGTTGAAGCTGTAGCACACAGCCGATGCCAATGATAAAGGAGAAATACTATGGACTATCACTAAAAGAGCTATTTGATGGACAAGGATGACTCTCTCTATCCTAGTTTGGAATTATTGCTTGCCTATACTGATGTCATGGAGGCCATGTGTTCAAAAGTGCTACACTGTGAAAGGGAAGGGTAGTTTGTGCTGCGTATTTGAGATTGAATTCCCGGTTATTCAGAGTTTGCCGGATAAATGACATGCAGCTTAGTTTAAATAACGTAGTCAATAGATTGTATTTTAAATATACCCCTATTATCTGTTTCAAATGGGATGATGTTTGTCCTTGAGCGCTATTACACGAGCAACCAATCAGAGTCTTACGGTGTTGTCGTATGGCATTTCCCCTAAGTGGTGTGTGAGGAGCGCCAACCTAATCAATTTCTAATAAATAGTATTCGCGTTAAGACAAATATTCAGATTTTGCAAAACCTGATCCATGAGGTAGGTAGAGAGTAATGTATTTAACATAATCGTAAATACCCCATATTTTTAGCTCAAATAGCTTTCCTAATACAAATAAAGTAATATTTATTAAAACAATGCATCGTGTCGTAAGCAATGTAATAAATCGCATTATTGGTGGGCATTTATGCGTGTACGTATATTTTTAATTAATCAGAATTGAAACGTAAACGTTTTACATGACGCGATAAAAGAATTACTTGGAATAAGCCAACATGTTTGTTTAATTCGGTGAGAGGAAACAATTCACTTCCTACCGGCCCAGCAGAACGTGCCTGGTCACATTGTATCTTTGTTTTGTGAATGGTTTCGTAATCTCTATTTACTGTAGTTTAGAGAGTACAAAGCAGCATTATTTGTTCTTCCGTTTAAAAACCAGGGGAAGTGTATCAGCTGAATGAGCTTGCAACTGAAAGACATGAGGTATTATAAACCATCTTCCTCCTTACCACTGCCAAAACAATCCAACTCAGTCAATGTTGGCTCAAATTATGTTGCAAACAGAAATAATATTTTTAAACTGACTGACGTTGAACGACCTATTCACAAAAAATTGACAAGGAACACAAGACTGCGAAAACTGCGTGAGACATCAGATAAACTACAAGAAGACAACTTTTGGAAATAAATAACACGTGAAGGGATTTTGGAACATATCATCATAAACTTGCAATACTCAGACGATGAAGACGTTGACATTAAGAATTATCCTTTAACGTAAGTAACATTCACAGCTATATGGATGCACCGCTGGCATTTTCGTTGGATTAGAAAAATAAGTAATTTATAAATTATAATTATTTTTAAATTATATTCTTAAAACATATACATATATAACATAAACATATACGAATGTCCATGTTGTAATTGTGATTTCAACAACTGCATTATTATAAAACTCTGTAAAATTCAGTTTGCGTTCCCTTTACGTTTAGTGCCAAGACGACTCGAAAATTTGAGAGGGGGGGTAATATAAAAAGATTGGGGGTAACGAGGTGGCAACGCCGAAGGCTCTAATGGAGTAAGATATTACCTGGCTAGAACAGTTATTTCCATAACCAATTGCAAAACCAGTTGTATAAGAAACAGCATCCATTCAGAGATACAGTTGGTCAAACTGCGGGAACAAAAGAATGAATAGCCACTCCATAGTAAAGATAAACAGTCCTCAGTAAAGCACTGGCAGCAGATGTTGAAGGACTACTTTTAATTTCAAGCGACTTGCTTATGTATAGAAAATAAAAATAATGGTAGATACGCGCAGTTCTTAAAACCGCAAACCAACAAAAGTGTGTAATTTGGAAAGGGGGAGCTTTTAAAAGTACGGCTAATGAATAACCTACTACACTGTGCTAAAAACGACAAAGGTTTTGCTGCGATAAAACCTTGACATCGCTAACAAAGAGCTTTCATCTAGTTAATTTGTTTAGGTACCTAAGTATAAGCGTTGCAATTCTGATAGGCCGTTGGTAATTTAGAACGAAATCTTGTACGAACTTGTATCTTAGCTGTCCATGTGTGTCCTCAGCACAATGAGAATTCTTTTGGTTGTCGCCCAACTGTTCAACCGCTTTACTTAAAAGAGAATGCTTTAGTTTCTATTCCAACATAGAGCTGACATCTCAGATTTATAGTTGTGAGAAACGTTCTGTTTCAATCACACTTATTACACACTTATTATGTTGAGATATACATGGGTCATTAAACAATTAGTTGCGACACTGCTATCAGCGGTAAATCGTGTGAGCTGAAGATATGAACATATGTAATACCGCAACGAGTTACTCCTCAAAGTTCAGTTTGTAGGAGAAAGGAAGGAGGGGTAGTAGCACTTTATTTATTTATTTTTGTTTCATTTATACTTGTCTTTAACTTCAATGGTCATATCGGCGGCTGCTCTGCTTTGGAACATTCGATGATGTTAACTCGTAAACGCTGGGTTGTATCATTAGATCACGCACACATTTGCACTCTCATTCATAGTTCCAGACTCTGGGTAAGATGAACAATTATCTTGGTTGGAGAAAACTCCCCACTCCCAGCCGGGAATCGAACTCGGGACCCCTAGCACGGCAAGCAGGCTCTACCGACTGAGCTACGGAGCCCATCTGGCACTTTATTGGCTAACACAGCAGAGAGATTGCCACTGAAAATACTCCAAGAAAAGTAGAAGTCTCAAGTTGTTGAAATGGAACCACATTGGATCTATCGGCAAGAGTGCCCGCCTTGGTAGCGTGGTGGTATCATGTCTGCCTCACGTTCAAGAGGTCCCGAGTTCGAATCTCGGTCAGGGTGAGTTACATGGATGAGGTTTTTTAAGTTATCCTGTGTTAAATTCAGTAACCAGATATCTATATTTTGGGTGGAATACAATGTCTGAGAAACATGGTAGAGAAAATAAATTGCAAGGAAAGGTTTACAAAATTCCTGAAAGATGTGCCAATGTTACAAGTAAAACCTTCCATAGCTTGAGGTTCATTTGTTCGTTTCATATTTTACTGAATGGTACTTTCTGCTTTCCTCGTTCCGAAACCTTCAATGAATATACCAATTGAGTTTCTGGGATCGTAAGTGCTCGTATGTAAAATGGCAATTTGTTCGTTCGAATATTCGCTCGATCACATCTCACATTACTTTTTTGCTGTCTGGCCTATTGTTACAGTGGATGGCTGTAGTGTACGCCACTGTTGCTCGACTTTGGTTTTACTAACTTCTTTTACCGGATAACGACACAAAATATGTTTTCTCTTCTGCAATGACTCTCAGAAAAGCATATATTAGAATAGGTGTGCTCCAAAATAAACAGCATACGAGTTTTGTGTACAACGACTATAAGAATTCCGTAAAAGGAAGAAACTACTGAGGATCATGTGCATAAAAAGTTAATTAAAAATTACACTTTATCTATAATCCAACAAATTAAATAATAATTATTCTTTAAATTCAAGAAATGAAATAGCTGTACTTAAAGCAAATATGTTATTACCAAACTTTAAAGCAAATAAATGTTAATTAAATATAAAACTGTAGGTTTAAAAACAATTAGACGCAATACCGAAAAGAAAAGTTTATATTACTTGTGTTTTGTGTTAAGGCTTAACAAGCTTTCCAGTAAAACTGTCAATGGAAACTTAAGAATAATTAAGAGCACTTTACATTTCATAATATGAAATCCAAATAGTATCAAAATAAGGTTAAAGAGAGTTCGCTAAAATCTATGAACATTTCAATGTTTCTTATAATTACAGTGCTAGTTTTATTATTTTGGTTGTTATTGTTATATTGTCGTTGCTTTCTTGACGAAAATCCAGAAGCTCCTCACATTCATTGCTTCTATTTTTATGTTGTAACTGATGAAGTTCATTTAATTTTAATAGAACATTTTCACTTCTAACACTGGACTCCACACCGGATTATCACGGAAATCAGGCTTCATCAACAACGCTGTATGGCAAACAGACAAGACTTCGCCTCTGGTATGGTTATATTGGAAACGATGCACCAACTTGTTCGGTATAACAAATACAATAGAATAATAGCGGGACATCGCTGCATCTCTCATATACCAGACACGCGCACATGCACAAGCTCATCTTTTTTGAAGGCATGAATGCTAAAAAATTGATAACCAAATCTCCTTCGAGGAACAGCCCCAGTTGTAAGTATTACATTATGATATTTACGCCGCTATCTACAATACACAAAACATAAGCAGTTATTCACACAGTTGTTATTGTCTCAAATTAAATACCTGGCTAAATTAACATTTGAACTTCAACAATTAAATTCTTAAACTATAAACACGAACCTGCATAACAATTTGGCCCTTTCAGGTGTAGGCAGCGAGATTAAATTTCACTGCTAGTTTGTTCTCCGTTTCATCTCGCAAGAAGAGGAGTGTATTTGGAACACGGCCAGAGTTTATAGAGTTAGTAAAAAGGCATTAATCCGAAAGCAAAAGTTGGAGTTGTAGGAAGATCGCGGTTGCAGCGTTAGATATATGTATATTCTCTGATTTATTACAGTATATCTTCCCCTTGCTCTTTTGCTCTCTATTGAAAATAATTTATTAGATTATTGAGATTATTTTTAATTTCTCAGTTTCTGGTGTAATTGTGTTGGAGTAATTCTATTTGTATTTTCCTAACTCATTGTTCTGCTTCTAGCAGAGTTGAAAGGAAGAACTGAAGAGAGTTGCAAGCGCCAAAATTATATTATCATAATTCTATTTGCCTCTGCTTGTCACAACTGAAGGAAAATTAATACAGTCCCTACCGAATCAAAAGGTGTAATAACAGAGAGCATAGAAGACAACAAACTTTTGATAAAAGAAATATACTGCAACTTCATTATTTTAATAGAGACAGAGTTACTTCAGAAAGTTTAAGTCTCCATTTTTACGGTTTTTCAGCAACTAAGTCAACAAATGAAATTTCTTATATGTAACACATGGTTTGAAGAGCATGTTCTTAAAGCATTTATAAGTTAAAAAATAAGTAATACAATTTCAGTTAAATTTTACAGTATTTTTCTAACTGTAAGTGAAATAAATAAAAGTTAAATGTAGGAAACGATAAATAACAAGTGTGATATTATTTCCTTATATATTTTAAAAATACGTATTTTCATTGGCTGCTATAAATATTTTAAAGTGGAGATCAATACTTTCTGAAGCACATCTGCTACGGTTACCACAATTCCAAACAGGATAAACACGGGATTAGTACTGAAAGTACGTGTCACTTAGGAAACAATTCATTTTCTATGAACCAATAATGGTGGCAATGGAATTGAAATATGCATTGAATCAATTATCCTTAAAAGTTCGATTTTGTATTTGCTGCTGTTCTTATTTTATATACAACAGTTAGAGATCCCGTAGTGGCAAGTTCCTTTGCATTTTATTTCTGGCAATTTGCCTAGGTTTACGTGTGTCTGAGTCCGTGTATTTGTGCGTGTGTTGTGATCATTTACAATTGTGTTTTAATGAATGTTTAATTATATCTAAAAATAGTGGCAAGTGAAACCTGAACATGCTCGGGAACCAAATAAAACTATATTTGGTAAAGGTATGTCAATTAAAGGACATGCACGGGAAATAATTTGCTATGTGAGAGAATACTTTGAAGAGGAGAAATTGAAAGG
Organism: Mantis religiosa; assembly: GCA_030765055.1. NCBI lineage: Eukaryota > Metazoa > Arthropoda > Insecta > Mantodea > Mantidae > Mantis > Mantis religiosa. The sequence continues at coordinate 100,285,164 of CM060949.1, forward strand.
GGAGTCTATTATTCCATTCTTCAACTTGATATTTCCGGGGGGGAGGGATTCCAGCAGCTCTTTGGATGATGACGACGACGGCAACATTGTTTATCAATCGAGCAGCAGCAACAACGATTCAAGCGATTCGGATATAAGCGGCATTTCCCAACTTCAGTAAGCATCAAAATGTCACAGATATGCCTCTTTTGTTACGATGATCTTTACATTCATGTGTTCTTGCATGTTCTAGCGTTTGCATGTAGATCCACGACTTTACTATTGTCTTTGTGTATAGTATTATTAATAATAATAAATAATAATAATATTCATAATGATGATAATAATAATGATAATAATAATAATAATGATAATAATAATAATGATAATAATGATAATAATAATAATGATAATGATAATAATAATAATAATGATAATAATAATGATAATAATGATAATAATAATAATGATAATGATAATAATAATAATGATAATGATAATAATAATAATGATAATGATAATAATAATAATGATAATGATAATAATAATAATGATAATGATAATAATAATAATGATAATGATAATAATAATAATGATAATGATAATCATAATGATAATGATAATCATAATGATAATGATAATCATAATGATAATGATAATCATAATGATAATGATAATCATAATGATAATGATAATCATAATGATAATGATAATCATAATGATAATGATAATCATAATGATAATGATAATCATAATGATGATGATAATCATAATGATGATGATAATCATAATGATGATGATAATCATAATGATGATGATAATCATAATGATGATGATAATCATAATGATGATGATAATCATAATGATGATGATAATGATGATGATGATAATGATGATGATGATAATGATGATGATGATAATGATGATGATGATAATGATGATGATGATAATGATGATGATGATAATGATGATGATGATAATGATGATGATAATAATGATGATAATAATGATGATAATAATGATAATAATAATGATAATAATAATGATAATAATAATGATAATAATAATGATAATAATAATGATAATAATAATGATAATAATAATGATAATAATAATGATAATAATAATGATAATAATAATGATAATAATAATGATAATAATAATGATAATAATAATAATAATAATAATAATAATAATAATAATAATAATAATAATAATAATAATAATAATAATAATAATAATAATAATAATAATAATAATAATAATAATAATAATAATAATAATAATAATAATAATAATAATAATAATAATAATAATAATAATAATAATAATAATAATAATAATAATAATAATAATAATAATAATACCCATTGCAGTCGTAGCTGAACCACCTTCGCACGCGTAATCCTATCGCGCTGTCCACGTGGCAGCAATAAGTGGCAACGTCGCCTCTCTCTCCGCACGAAATGTTAATCACTTTCTGGATTGGCGACCAGTATAATAACCAAAGCATGTCAATATTATCCTTTTTAGATAAATCATCAATGTGTATGCTCAGTGAACGTGCAGTACATGTTCAATATGTCCACCTTTTTTACGTACCAACTCTTCGAGACGAACTGTGACGTTTCCGAACTCTACGACACATGTCTTCTGTTATTTCCTGGAAAATGTTTGTGATAGCCGCTCGCAGTTGCATTAGGGTGCGTGGTTTCTTGCGGTAGACTGTCTCCTTCAAATATTCCCATAAGAAATAATCACAGGGATTAATATCTGGCTGAGTGGAGGCCATATTGAACCGCCATGAAAACGTTGAGGATATCGATGCGACATCACACGGAGTCCGAAATTTTGGTGCAGGAAATCCAGAATTGCGTTTGCTGTATGTGGACGAGCTCCACCTTGCATAAACCATTGAGTCCCCAATTGGTAACCCTGCTGCATAAAGTTGCGGAAGAAAATTATTCTGCAACATGTCCAAGTAGCGCGCACTGTTATCTGTGCCGTTGAAAAAGATTGGCCCAATAATTCCATGGATGGATATGGCACCCTATACACTAACTTCTTCTCCGTAATTTACAATCTCGTCTACAACACCAGGAGGTTCTCATGCCCAAAATCTGATATTCTGCCTATTGACGCTACCGTTCAAATGAAGTAAACCTCATCAGAATACCAGGGTTATAAATCACGGCATCATCATTTGCAAGAGCCGAAGTCGCAAACTGTAATGACCATACCTTGTCATGTTCCGTCAGTTTGTCAACACTGTCATTTTGTATGGGAATAATTTCACGTCAGCATGAAGTATTCTTTGAAGAGAAGGACGTGAGATTCCCATTTGGCCGAAGCTCGTCTCGTGGGCTTCCTGGGACTTCGTATCAAAGCAATCTCATAGCCTCGATATTCTCTGGAGTACGCATTTTGTTGACACGAGGTCACTTTTGCTCTAAAATATGGCCGTCAGTTTCAAACTCTGTGGTTAGTCTATACACTGTCTGCCTGCACGTGGCCCACCTCATACGAAAATGAACACGAAAACGTCGTTGCGTCTCTGCTACGCTCTTCGTTTCTGCGTAAAACAAAACAGTTTTCACTTTTTGTTCTACCCTCAAACCGGCCTTTGTCCGCCATTTTACTAAACTGAAGCGGTGGAATCGAGCATGCGCGATATTGACAATTTGAGCCACGCACGAACTACGGCTAATTATCACATCATTCCAGCGTTGCCAACCCTCAATTAACATATTACACAATTTCAATGTATGGCATTTCGTGTGCCAACCTGTATATTACATTAAAAGAGTTACAATTAAAAATAAATATTATTGCCCCATTTAAGATGCTAAACAGAGCATCAATGACATACTTGCATTTAAGGTAATTTCGTTGTAACTCCTCCTTTGCTCTACCAATAGTATTTGTATTATCCTCCCCAACCACTAACGACTTCACTCTTATGTGTATTATTTTTCTTATTGAATTATTTCAACATTGAACCTACAACATAATATGTATATATGTCACTTAGTGGAACGTTTTAGAAGTGACAATCTATACAGTAAGATTATGCGGAGTCTTTGAAATTAGTTTATCGCTGAGGGATGAAGCCTTGATTTTTGAGAGTAGACATAACGTATCTATTTAAACAGCCTTATAGCTGGCATTCGTCCCTCCACTTAAGCAAAACAAGATAAAGAATCAATTACTTTCCTTGAGATGCCCAACAATTTAAAATAAGTTTAGGGCGCTGCAAAGTAGGCTGGAGTTTTGTTCAATGGTTTCACCTACTATATCCATACAAATAGTATCTTTCTAACCAAGGAGGGCGCACATGTTCAAAACATTATGACTGAAATAGAATCTGTCAGGTTAACACTTTCTCTAATGGGATAGTCTTTTGGAACCTGTTGCTCATTTAATACCTGTTTTTATTGTAGAGAAGTAGAAAAGAAAATGTATGGATTATTACGGTGCATATGAGTCTGTACTCATTGCTGCAGAAAGTTATCTGCATTCTTTTCGGGAAAAACGGGAAGGCAAGAAAACTCCACCAGCTCAAATTGAACCTCGACCCGCACTTGGAATGCATGGACAGTGGATGTATCTTTCTCACTGTTGGTCATCTCAAAATGTTAACCATGTACAGCTAAATCACAGGTTCCCTGTCGAAATGCTTTCTTGTCCTACATGATTCCATCCAATCTGCTTATTCAGTCATGAAAGTTCATCCTCTCGTAGAGAATAACTTGAAGATGCAGTGTTTCCCAGAACGTTAATCGTTGGAAGTCCACGCTAATGTTTCCGGCAGCCAGCCAGACAGCGACCTTGTCTGGAAGATAGGACATCCAAAACTTACGTGCAACAACACACCACCATTTACGTTAATGATCGCTCGATCCAACAATCAAAGTTTTAAATGAGTTAATTAAGGCAGCAAGCCGCCACGCAGGCTGCCTATCCATACAGAAGGTCCTTATGCACCGCTCCACACGCTTCTCGTTTGCCAGAGGAAATTGGATAGCTTATAATTGGACGACACTAACTAATGCGCATGCGCCCGCTTCCTGGAGCGCCAGGGAAGCATCGTCGCAGGGTTTCAATTATGACGACGCAATTTCCGCTGCCACGTTTATCCCCTACCGCCTCCTGCGTGCAAAGGCATCCGATGGAGGGTTACGGACGCCCTCAGGAGATCTTTCAGGCATTCCGCTTGAAGAAAAATTACCCTCGCTTTGAAAACAGAGCGGACAGGAAAGTAATTTAGCGTGTAAAAATTGTTGAGGGCTGAGGTAGGTTAAGGTTACAGAGTTAACGCATCCCAAGCAGTTAACGCACGCGAACCCAGCTTACCCCAAATTTAAATTAAGAACACCCTCTTACAGAACCTCATTTTGAAATTGTCCTTAATGAAAATTACTAGAGCATTTTAATGTGAATTTCAGCTTAGTTTTATTTAAATCATTTTATATTATATTTGACTTGTACCTTAATGCAAAGATTTATTTGTCGAATAATATCATCAATAATCAACAATTAATATCATCAATGGTTTAGAGCAACTGCACGGAGAGCAGGAAGATCCGTGGTTCAAATCCCGACTACGTCATTGAATGTTTCAGCCTGACTCTACTCATTCAAACCTTAGCCTACACATGACTAGTGTGGAAGAAACGATTATTTCCATCAATTTAGCTAAATAACATAGTGGTTTAACTATGAAGCCTAGGACTTAAGTACTTACTGAATAGTAAGTCGCCACAAAAGGTGCGTGTCTCATAGTATATGAGAAGTGGTCCACCGGGAAACATACGAGTCAGTTGGAGAATTTAGTGTTATGTCGGCATGTTGGCCATAGTAGCTCTCTGCACAGCCATAAAAACACTATTCTTAAATACTGTAACGCTTGAACATCTAACCTGTAATTTTATTCATTTATTGACATTCTGTATAACTGAATGGCTAGCAGGTATCTTAAGTGCCTTGGGGCAAGAGTTTGATTTCCAGATTTCCTTATGGATAAGAACTAACTGGTGTGTCTTCCATACACGATAGATTTTTCTGTTTTCTTTTTTTCTAGTGGGGGGACTTATTCCTTTAATCCCGTTTAACTACGATGATCATATCGGAGGCCTTTATTGAAACATTTGGTGATTTTGTTTACTCTTTTAACCTTTAGATTAGGTTTCACTGCAGGTTTACGTCGTTTTAATTTATTTTCTCACTCTCATATTCACACTTTCAGGTGGTATTGAGGGTAGGGAATAATCAATCCTACGTAAAGAAAGAGTCATTCATCTCAGCGTGATATAAATCCTATGACTTCTCCCATCTGACTTGACGCAGTCATTTCTTCTGTCGCCAAAGGAACAAGAGTCAGATAATTGTACTAAGCATCGATAATCTAGTCTGCAAATCTGCATTCTCACTGTTACTCGTACTAAGAATGACTGTTCGGGAGCTTACGGAAGGTTGATTTATGAATAGACCTCATAGCATTTGTTGAAGTTTGCAACCTCACGCTTCATTGCTTTCTAAATATATGCTGTGCACGAAACACTTCCCATCCCTTTCAATTTGGATATAAGTCTCTGACCTGACTTTCAATTAAGAACTACACTCTGCGTAACGTTTATTGTACATAAATAAATGGCATTTGGAAACTGTGGCATTATCATCTGAAATCTATATCTGTTGTGTTATATTGTTAACTATTATCATGTAAATTACGCTAACATGTACTAAAATTCTGAAGATCAGCCTAATTCTATATCAGGAATGGAAATAAAATAGAGGTCGGCACAATGGGCCCTACACAGCTTAAAACAGAAAATACATCAACTCAAAATAAAGATAAGCTAAACTTAGATTAGATTAGACTTTCAACAAAATAGGCAACGAAACACTCCAGCAAGCTGAAAACAAGTAGTAGCAAATGCACATAGTCGTAAGTCATTCAGTATTTAATTTTTACATGACAGAATAGTATAGAGATATCAATATAATTCATCAACTGCTTATTAAACTTATTAAATTCAAATTTACCTTCATAAAGCGTAAACTTTAAACATTATTACTTTAAATTTGCACTCTCCAGTTAATGTGTATATATTATAGTACACTCTGTTTCATTCTGAAGCAATTTCTCTCCTAAACATTTTGAACTCTCGCGTTTGTGTTATTCTATATTATTGTTATATAGGCTACTGTTAATTTAAAATAAAACAAATTTATTACACTTTTAGGTCGGTCGTCAAGATTTCACCTCGTGTGGGGTATCTGCAGTAAAACTATTGTATAAACTGAACAAATAAACGAGTTAATACTAAAATTATCGGCTTCCAGTCGTAAACCAATTGTTTTTAGTGGTTGACCATTTACCATAGTCTTTATTGTGGTAAGTAGTCATTATGTCATTATTGCATAAAACATTGCAACTGGTAAAAAGAAAAGAATGCCGATGTTGGCAAAAATAGCTCTTTGACTTAGGGGATGAAATATTAATTGTAATATTAAGGTTAATAAAGTATAAATAACTACCAATAACACAATATAATGAATTTAAGGAAGGCAAACTAAAAATTAAAAAAGAAGCCAACCGTAATATGCCTTTAAGCTACAAAACGTCACGTACTGTAGATATTGGCAATTAATCTAGAGGCAGTAAAACATGACAACATTTTACTCTACCAAGCGTGATTATTTATTATATAAACTTCGAACCTGACTTTAGGTTAAGTTAACCGTTACCATACTGGGCCTTGGTCCACAAGCAAGTAAGACGGTAAGGGTGTCCTGCCTGTGCTGCCTGTCTCACCAACCTCCTGCCATACTGAGTATGTGGATGGGGGGCAGTGCTTCCATAGAAGGAAGCCGCAGAGTAACGTAGTGCGCATGCAACTATTTTCCAGTCGAAGTGCGATGAAGTATCAATAAAGAAATGTCAAGCAATAATATGAATGACTGAACATTATATAGCTGCTTAACTAAGTAACTAAAGCAGCGTTCTAAAAATAAGTCATTATAAAGAATTGGATTTTATCACGAAGTGGAGTGCGAGTCTCTTGAGCAGCATTTCATAACTTTTTCGTGACGTCTGTCTTTGAAACAGCCTATAATTGATCATCCTCAATGAAATTCCAGCGAAACCATTCATGGGGTACAAAACTTGTACATTCTATTAATGTAAAGTAGAGAAATAAGCCTAAGCTCTAGTTTCTTTAGGGTCAACGAATTTTTATTTAAATCAACGTCCTCCAAAATAAGTCAGTCATATTAGACGATGAATGAAATGGATAAAATGATGAATTGAGCCCAGGCTCCACAAAGCTTATAATTATGCGACATTCATCTTTTAGGATAAGAGGAATTTAGAAGAGAGAAAAAAAAGGAGAAAACCCCTTATCCAGATAATCCACCCTGAAAGATATTCGAACTCGGAACCTTCTGAATGTGAGGCAGACACGCTAGCAGAATATTGCGGCCAGTGAGCTGGAATGTTTAATAAGCAGTTTATTAATTATCAGCTTTGGAGCTTTTCTCACAACATTTTTTTAGACTCGTTCTGTTCAGGAATATTCACTAAGTTCCGACGGTTATACGATTCCCAGAAGATAGCTCTAGTGGCACAGATGGGAAATTTTACTCAGGCGGGAAGGGCAATCTTACTGTTAGTACAGAGGAATCCCACGGGAAACACGGGTAACTTCCAACAGCGCCTTACGTATTTTTCTTTTCGGGGAACGCTATATATCCTCCTTTCACGAGCTCTGTGATGTCAGGCGATGCCCCAGCGTGCATGTATGTGCCATGTTGAAGACTGGAAGTGGCTTTTCCGGAGATCTCGCTTAAAGTTGACCATACTACTTGACCTCATTGACACTGACGTAGCTCTCTATGGAAATGAACTGCATTTCGTGGTGTGTGCTTACGAATGTTTTTACCTGATGATGCAGACAACTTCTTTAACCAGTGAGAGATATAGAGGAGTATATAAAATACTTCAAAAACAATGTTCTGCTAATATTTTATGGAGTTTTTAGAAAACTCTGTCAATGTTTTGTAACTGGACGCTTTTGCTTAAGTGTAAGGGGAATAATTGAAACACAAATGCGGTAAATTCTGAGAGACGCCCCGATTGTACAACAGGAGATTGACTACCATTATATGCAGGAATTGCTTTCCTATTAAATGACTACAACTGAAGTGGAAACAATTGTTTAAGCAACTGAAAGAACCAAAGAAAATTTAAAGAAATTAAAGAAATCTGATAATTTATTATAAAAACGTTTAAAAAATATAACGATGTCTAGAAGTGTGTGTGAATGGAACAAATTATCTTTATTTCAACATGTAATAAACAAGAGTTTTTATATTTACTTTGGTAGGAACGTTTGACATAAACGCTACGCAATATACGTTTAAAGGATCTTTTAACTAAACTACTGTTACAGATAATCACATTATATTAACCCATCTCTGCTTATTCACATCAGTGTAACAGAATCGATTAAGGTGGGATGTCTGACCCATTTTCTATTTATTAGTAACCACAGTGACTGGAGTGTGCATTTAATAGGACTTCAATGTGTAATTCCTGCCTCACGCTAGCTAGCATAATGATCACAAACCATTAGGAATACATATTTAGAAATGAGAGAAAACTGAACACACAAACCAATTCTCCTACTCTTTCTATGATACCGCGAGAAAAACTTAATAGAGTCAGCACATAAAAAGTGTATGATGAATAGGGTCATTGGAAAAGATAGCAGCAAATTAAAAAAATCATATCCCCCGTTGTAACTGAGATAAGTTAATTTGACCTGCAAGCTAATTGGGAACTCGTCGAGTTCTTTTAGTTGTGACTGTAATCCGCCCGTAACCTTTATCCGATACGAAGAACGAGTGAGGTCACCTCATAATTGTTTTAGTAGAGAGTACGATTGCAATGGCGACAGTTCAGCAGAAAGCACAGTGCGTGTTGTGGTACATGTAATTTAAATATGTTATAAATATTGAGCGCAGTTTCCGAAGTACTTATGGTAGTGATTCCTCTCATGCTAATAGCACGGTATAAAATTTCAGGAAATTGGCAGCGATGAGGTGAAGAAGTCCACTGGATGCCCTAGAAGAAGTGACGAAACAGTGGCGCGTATTCGGCAGAGTTGTGTTCGAAGCCCCCCAAAAGATCAATTACGAAAGGAAGTGTACAAATTAGAATACCTACATCAACAATTCAAAATGTGCTACACAAGCGTTTATATATTCATACTTATACAATTCAGCTCAGACATCTCATTACGGATCGACCAAAATGTGTTCAGTTCAAAATTGACGATCACAACAGTTTTATAAAATGTGTAATCTTCAAAGATGAAGGTACATTCCATGTCAACCATCATAATTTAGAATTTGGGAATCTGAACCACCCAACAATTAAAGCAGAGGATCACCGATGCTGTTGCAATAATCACGCCTGAGATGATCCAACGCTGTTGAGTCGAAATCGACTATCGGCTGGATGTTCGCAGAGCACACAGAAACGTTCTACGGTAAGAAAAAAAAAACTTGAGTTGGTGAATTTAACAACAAAAAATTCGTTTTAATATCTCAAATACGAGCTATGATTTAAATTTCTGCAAAATTTTTCGATGACCCTGTACTACATTCATCTAATTTTTGTTCCCCTTCTTCAACAAAAAAGTGTTTCGAATTATTTTTTATTTGCGCCATGTAAATCATAATAAACTTTTGAAAATAATATTCTAACTGCCTAGGTACAAGGAACCATACCAAGTATGGGAACCTACTAGGTTTAAGCGATAGTCAAATAAATGTGGATTACTATGTGATAATTTTGCCACTGCTTGCACGATAAGGTGAAAAAGCGAATATGGACTTTATATATGCAAAACGTTATTTGAGACTCAAATACCTGGATATTAACTTCAAAAAACAAAACCAAAATAGGTAAGCCCAATTGATACATAAATTATATCATTTAACTAGACCTACACATTTTGGTAGCAAGATTTTCCTTATTTCTTACTATTTTACAATTACGCAAAGTACCTCAGAATGTATGCATCTCCTCAAGCTAATCCAAGAAATTTCAAGAAATTTATCGTGTAGATGCTGAAAGTAACCGAGTTGTAATAGCTGCTGTTAGGTATTAGAGGGCAACTAGTATTGAATAGATAGAATCATACTGAAAAATGTAATGCCATGGCCGCGATTTGAACCATGGATCTTTCGATCTCCGTCCCATTGCTCTTAACCATTGAGCTACCATGGCCAACTGCCGTTATGCCATTAAATTCTCCAACTGATCTGTATGTTTTCCAGTAAACCACTAGTAGTTTGTTGCAACTAGTATTGTTGGTATAATAATTGAATTAATTAATTAATTAATTACAGGTTGCTGTCAGTTAGGTTTCTGTACACATAAGTATAATGTTCTTATTGTGTGCAATAAAATGTTGCACTACTCAGAAACGTGTGTCAAATACTTCATTTGTCTAGGTACATAGTCACGCCTTTACGTACGTTTCATTATGTGTATGAAACATGAAAACAATATCCTGCACAGCAAAACTAACTTAAGAGCTCATTATGCAGAAAGCAAGTTATTTATTTGGCGTTTATGCAAATGACATGTAATTACACGTACATGCGTATTCGAAAACTATTTTTAAAAAGCATCAAAGATACACATGCACAATGTGCTTGATCACAGTACTATTTTCTTTTATTTTCTACATTTACATCATGATACTACCCTTCCTTTAAAACTTATCTACAAGAGTGGGCTAAAAATTTTTCGAGAAACAAAAATGAGCCGATGAAAGAAGTATAATTGCTATAAAATAGAACAGAGGATAGGTCAGACATCCCTCCTTAACCAATTCTGATACGCTGGTATAAATAAATAGAAGTGGATTAATCCAGTGTAATGTGATTACCTTGTAATTGGAGGGTGACAAATTAGCTAAAACATCCTTTGAACATATACTGCCATAGTATTTATGTCAAACGCTTATATCGAAATAGATATAAAGAACTTTAATAAGTCGCCATCCAAGAGAAATATAGCAATGCAAGGGATGCTGAAGTGTGTGAATTAGTATCTCGAATCTCATCGCTAGAAAAGTCACCAATAAAAGATTTAAACACGTTTAATTTAAAATTAATTGCTAATATTTTTCAATATAAGTAAAGGATTTTGTGCTCTATGCATGTATAGGAATAACAATATAATTTAACGCTAATAAAGAGTGAGACCACTCTGTGGCGATAAGGATTAGACAAAAAGAATGGCAGAGGATAAACAGACCAAGATATTGGAGATAGTACAGCAGTTTATTTTAACATATACACTGACTCACATAAATAATCGGACAGACTTTGCATTTCAATATGGAGTGCTCTGTAAAGTAGGATAGATGATGTGTATGAATCTCAAGGGACTCCTTGTGTTAAGCAAGCATCATTTGCTATGAATATCCATTTTAGAGATTGAAAATGTGGCTAAACTAAGAGCTTCCCCATTCAAGCTTATTTACATCATGAGTTTCGACACAAAAAGAATCGGACCGCGCAAATCAAATGCAATACAAACGAGTAGGTGCAGCCTGTCAGTAGACAAAACAACAGCGTAGAAGAAGTACGTCAACTGTTCACCAAGAATGCAAGAACATAGTATGGAGCCCAGAGGTAAGCAGAGTACCTTTGAATAGACACAGTTAGTGATCTATCACTATGAAAAGAACAAAACATACCGGAAAATAGCAGAGATTGTGAATCTTAACAAAATTACAGTTAGTGACATAGTTCACCGGTATAAGTATAAAGACAGAATTGAATCTCGAGCAAAGCCAGGGCGACCAAATCTTCTTACCGATAGGCAGGAGTCTTATATTATGGGAAAGGTTAAAAAGGTAAAGCGGAATCCGCGTGAAAGTGCTCCGATGTTTTGTTCTGAGATTCAGGTAGAACTGCGACTGACAGCCCTGAAACGGTCAGAAGAGCCATGCAAAAACAAGATTTTAATGGTCGCGTAGCCAGAAAAAAGCCATACATATTCAGCAAGAATAAAAGGAAGCGATTACAATTTGCCAAAGACTTTGTTAACAAGACAACTGATTGGTGGGACCAAGTTATTTTTGTGACGAAAGCAAAGACAACCTTGCTGGTTCCGCTGGCAGGGTGATTGTATGGAGCAAACCAAACATGGAGCTGGAAGAGCGCAATTTACAAGGCTCAGTCAAACATGTTGGAGGGAGTGTGTGTAATGGTATGGGGCTGTATTTCTTGTACGGAAGTCGAAAAGCTGGTGTTCATAGACGCAACCATGAACAAAGTAGTCTATCTTAGACTATTACATCAAAATTTTAAAAAAGGGAGAAGTAATGAGTATTTTGGACAATTTCTCATTTTATCATGTTAATGATCTGAAGCATACATCCCACACTTTGCAGCTATGGTTTCTTTACAACTGTCCTCATGGACTGAATCCACCCCCTCAGTCCCCAGATCTTAATCCCATAGAAGCAGTATGGGATAAATTGGAGAAGGCCGTGCAGAAAACCCCCATCACCTTCAAGCAGCACTTGAAGGAGAGGTTGCAAGAGGAATGGAGGAAACTTTCTACAGCCTACCTGAAAAATCTGGTTCACAGGATGCCGAATAGTTTGCGAGAAGTAGTGAAAAGAAGAGGGAGAGTCACAAAGTACTAAGCCATATTTTGTGTAGTTCTTTTGTCCGATTACTTCTGAGGACCAAAAATGCCTTATTTATTTTTAATTCTTGAAATAGCACGCATTATATAATTTTTATGGGAAATAACACTTATTCCATTACAAGAAAAACAATGTAACTGTCGATTATCATTAATTTCAATAAAAAAGCACATTGAATGTTGATTTTCTGTTTCAAAACTTAGTACTCTGCTTTGTCCGATTATTTATGGGATTCGCTGTAGTAAAAAAGGCAAAAGTGTGTCATTAAGTCATTAGAGACAACAGTTACTGATTCATGAATGAGACACTGAGTAAATGACAACCATTACATTTTAAAAAGCCTTTCGTTAAAACGACGTACCATGTTCACGGAGATATCTTTCGCATCACATATACAGTCTAAAAGGTCTGCCAATGAGTGAGGGTGTGCAGCGTAGATATCTCCATTAGAAGAAGTCCGGGATGGTCAAATCTGGCGATCGTGCTGGGCAGATCTTGAAATTAGTCGGCCTCAAAATGCAGGCCGCAATATATCCCTGGAGCATCGAGCCGTATGAGGTGTTACCGTTTTTAATTAAGCCTTCACAGGTTAAGCTTGAATTGCTAAAGAAGGCCATGGACCTTCGAATGGCTGAAAACTGGAATTTAATTACTTTAACACAGATGATCACCCTTGAAGCCGTAATAACGCACGCCATGAAAGCTTTAAGTCTTGTTGTCCTGTTGCCCGTCTTGTTGGAACCATATCTGAGGTGGTTTGTGATTGGCCACTGCTAGAAGAAAATCGGCGTCCAATAGCGAACGATAGTAATTGTAACAGTACGGCCACTGCGCTGCTCAAAACATAAGGGCCTATAATGCCAAAGGAAGAACATAACGGCGCATCATAAACGTGCGCTCTGTAGCGGTTTCTCACGTACGCGTGGGTTAGCTGGTCCATAGTACTTAGCGGAAATGACTGCGTTCATACTGCCACTAAGAACATACTGGACACCAGACTTCAATAAAATCCTCAAGGTCTGCAGTTCGGTTGCAGGGAAGCCTACTGCAAACTTCCTTCGGGCAGCTTTGTCACGTTCTGCATTTCTTAGGACTGGAAGTGTATATAACCAATGGATAATATGCTGCAGGGAATGGCACGGCATTGCTAAAGCAGTCGGATAACTAAACGCCAAGGACTGAGGATGAGAACTTGTGGCCTTCCTCCACTCACACAGAAGTTAGTTATCTTGGCGTCCTGAATTTTTTTCAGCTGAAGACCAGATGCAATGATACGAAACCGGTTCATCCATCTTAGGATTGCTCGGTGTTCAAGAACTTTAATCGTGGTGTCTCGGTTTGAAATGTTGACGAAATATTCGTTGATCAGTAATGCGAGACTTTTTATTTACTAAGTAACTTTTCGTAGAAATTTCATATTTCATCCCACTTCACGAATGCGCTTACAATGGTTCAGTACTAAACTCAGGCTGTTCCTTTCTGCGCAATTTTGTATCACACATCACTCATATTTTGATTTAAGGTGAGAAAATCCAATTAAATGACTAAAATTATGCAAGGGGAGGTTGGTCGGTTCTATCCGAAGGAAGAGCAATAGATAGTATTACCAAAATATAATTTCAAAATTGTTATATCTATGGTCCATTTTACTGCAGTAATAATTACAGAGTTCCCTTCTAGATTAGGCAAAAAGTTACACAATTGCTTCCGCATTTCCTTACGCTTTGATAAAAACAAGTAACATAAAATAAAGCGCAGCTCTCTTAAGCACATACAAGAAAGCATTTAGTTCTTCATCCTCCAGCACACATTCTTGAATTTACTTTTCTAGTTAATTATCAAATAGTTGATAGTTGGCACCTATCCTGACAGGATATATGGCCACAGAGCTTTTTCTATCTAATCACACCACAAGACAGAAGTTAAGATAAAACAATAGAATGACTACAAAGTACATAAATTATGACTCTGGAAAGAAATAATTTTCTTAGACAGAAATACAATTTAAAACATACATTCGTAAGTTTAATGGTTTAAATCTTGGTTAATTGTTGGTCTATAATCAATATACAATGTGATTACAAAATGGTTAAGCAATTTTAATGTAATTTTACGATATTGTAGAGGGTTATATATTCAATCTGCATACAAATGTTCATGTGCTTGGGGATAAGTATGATGTCCAATTGTACATTATATGTAGCTTATTGTTGTTCACCTAATAGATGGTGGATACCGGTATGAGTATCCTTTAATAACGGTACTTAGAATAAAAATATAAATGTTTTCGCATCGTTAAATCCAATGTTTACGAAGCAACAGAAAAAAACCGCAGCTTATGCGTCACTTCCATGAAACGTGGACCTTGATCACGTTTGCTGGACCTTGGTGGATCGATTATCTTGCAGTAATCATCATATTTAATGTCCTAGAGAAGAGTTTATTTAATAACGGCATTGTGCACAAACAGTTATGTGAACTTCTCAAGCCAAGCTTTTCGAGGTTTATATCCCTATTTCTCAATAATTATCGTGATGCACTCATTTCACCGTGAAAGATAAAGGCCATTTGTCACGGAACATTTGAGGAAACACAGGTTGTAACAGTTGTCATAGTTTCAGATTCGCTCAACTAACATCAACCTTGAAACAGTGGAACCAATTATAGATTACTTGTAATGTTCTGTGACTAAAATGCTGAGAAAATAACTCTTTCTCCCATAAAAATATGAACAAGTACATCTCTAATTTGCTACTTAATATTTCCTAGATATAAACAGGCTCTCGGGTCACAAAAACTCCCTTTTACATCTTTAAAATGATACTGCTATAAACTTTTCATAACACTTAGTAAAAGCCATTAGTTTTGTGAGTAGTAACATTCTTCCATAAGCATGGAATAGACAACACAGTGAAGAAGAGAAGATTCAATTACAAATTATCATTTGTAAAGCAGCATACACTCTTCCATGATCTTTCATTTCTTAGAGCAAGAATACAATATAAAGAGCTAAATAAGATACCAGTACAAATTTTCCGGAAATGGAAACACTTGAGTACATATACTTTTGCAATGGTTTGTGTTTTAAATGTGTAAAAAAGCAGGACGTATGCTAAAGTTAAGAATTTCAAAACGGTATAAACAACATGAAATAAATGAAAACAAAAGAGAACTATATTTTGTGTGTGTGAGAGACTGTGGGTATTTATGTTAGAGTTTTATGTGTTTTTTAACACGTGTTCAAGAGCCTTTTGTATAATGTATTGTGACCTTGTGGTTTCGTAAAATTAAAAGTCCGAGTTGCAAATATTCTAAATGTTCTTTATTTCCGTAGAAATACACTGTTCAATTCTCACGTAACAACATTACGTCACATATACACAGTCTATCAAGGTCGATGACAATAGCAAACAACGTTCTGATCACATCATCTCTCGTTAGAACAACACTCTGCAGCTGTTTTCTGCTTAAGACTCTTCACGACTGCCTCTTGTTTTACAACTGTCCGCTGGCGTGTCACAATCTCTTATATATCTCATGCATAAATTCGAGAGATTTCTGGGACAAACAAGAAGCCGTAAAATCACTAGATGTTTCTGGAATAACAAGACATCGAATGACGAAATCCGAACCTTCCAGAAGCGTAACTTAATCTGCGCCGACAAGTTCTTTACCTCCGCTATCTTTATTTGCCGGCTCTTTGTGTACACAAGCCGCACTATCGTGTTCGCGACAATATTAACTACCAATTACAATAAAGGTTGTTTTTGTAGCATTATATTATTTAAAGTTTATATGTAACTAGGACACTACAGAAGTGCCTTTGGCTTATTCGTATATGAGTGTTTAATGCTTCATTGTAACTCGACATCAGAGTTCATCCCATCCATCACTTTACTTTCGTGTTGAGGATTATCTGATGGTAAATGGTTTTAAAAAAATAACCAAATAAAAGATTGTGTTTTCATTTGTTTGACGTCCTCCATCGTAGATCAAATTGGTGAAATAATTCTGAAATGATCCAAAATCCATAGAACTTAGAGCTGCCAGACGTTTATCTTTCAGGAATGTGGAAAACCTGGGACAAAACCTTATCCAGATAACTCACACTAACCGAGATTCGAACTCGCGACCTCTTGAAAGTTAGGTAGACACGCTATAGTGGCGGGTCCAAATGAAAGTGAAATACCAAATAACGAAATATATGTTGCCAAAGTCTTATAAATATGTATGCTATAATTACTACATTTGACGTTCAGGAAGAATGAATAAATAATTGACATTTTAAGCTCTTCTCTCCGCCGAATGTTGTTTATATTCAATTGTAGAGGAAAGTCCTGGATACTGTATAAATTAACCAGGTAGGTCTACTCGACAAGGGCTTATTGGGCTCATTAAACGGGTAGAGATTGTTCACGGAGTTAATATCAGGATTAAGTGAACCAAGTGGTGGTGAGAGGAGCAGGTGGACTATAAGAACGGCAATACAGCAGACCTGAGGCTGCACAAGCAGATCAGGTGCACTGATATACGATCCAGACCGGTGAAGCGATAAATGTCGTCATCTGATCCATTTAATCGGATTCTCCTCTATACAGGTAAGTTTAAGGTATCAGTATCGAATTCTAATGCACGACATTATCGGCATAGACTTTGAAACAAAATGCTGCTACCTAGATAATTTAAGCATATAATAAAATGAAGCCCCACATACCCACATGCCAAGGTTTATAAAATAGTTAATTAAGGTAATTCCTCGCCGCAGAGATATTTAAACTTAGCAGGCAGCTGAGAAATTTACAAACGGTTAGAAAATCCGTTTCATTCTTCAAAAACTTATAGCATGGGATGAGTAGATAATGTTTAAAATAGAAATCCATGTCCAGAGATTTTCTGTTCCACAACTGCAATAGTTCCAAATAAAAATTTTAAATCTCTCGCTTCTATTGCATGGAGGAACAGATATATCTGAGTCAAGTTTTATCTAACGGTGTCAACATTGAATATTTGTTATTCGAGATCGTGTATATCGATAGCATGGGCAAATTGCAACGAATAGAAAGGTTAATGGCATGTCGGAACATAAGTTCAGGAAATTTCGAGCACTAGATTTTGCTGTTCATTTAGTTAAGTAATAGTTTTATGGCTAACGTTAGGATTACAATGTAGAAGGTAGGTACTATTAATGTTATTGCTATAAACAAATTGATCATCCTCATTAATTTCCGTTTATTGTTTGTTTAAAATAACTAGATCACGTGTACTTAAGTTGTTGCCACGGCTAACAACTAAACGTAAATGTAAATTCAAAATTGGTAGCCATGTGTTATTTCATACATTTTCAATGTTCAGGATATTTGTTTTTACCTTTCTTGCCAATTATGTATTAATATTATCATTTTCTTGGATTTATATTGAATACATAATGATGACTATTCAATCAATATTGGTTGGTTATCTGAGAAAAACAGTAGCTCTGTGCAACCTTATTTCCACTCTAGAAAAAAATACTCCTATTAAACGTTAGTCTAGAAATAGTTATGAATTTATTTGGCAATCTTGGAACAAAATGGCAACTTATAGTAATATTAGGTAATGTGAGTTTCCTAATGTCCTTATTTTTGTGTCATGGCATAGGTTATGAAGACCTCTTCAATATAAGACATTTGCATAATCTGAGAATTCAAGAGAGTTTATCCTGCAGTTTCCTATTACATTTTTTCAGGAATAAATGTCTTGATTTTCTTTCCAGATTCTTCAAACAAGAACGTGGAACACATACATTTTTGGATTAATTTTCTAAATTACCTCATCACGATTATCTCACCTGCAATTCACTTTCTGTACTACTTACGTATAGCAAGTAAACAACCACAGAAATCCGCTCAAAAATTGATAACCAAGATTTCACTTTTTGAAACTTTTAGAGGAAAGCCAATGAGAGTGAAACAGAGAGAGAGAGAGAGAGGGTCAGTGAAAGAGTATTTCTATATAACTCGAAAACCAATAATGGTTTAAGTATTAGACTTGTTATAGTAAGAACGGTACAGTAAGATTTTCACAAAATTCCGGCAGCAAAAACTGCATATTACATGGCACGCATAAATGCTTATATACATTACATATATGACGGATTCATGAGGTTATTGGAGATTTATCTTCTATACTCAACAAACCATCAAATTTCAAACATGTACTTGTCTTCACACAAAAAGCATATATACACATATATTACTATATAAACATATATTTCATAAAGTGCAGAATTTATTTTTGGTCTATTTCTTTATTTTTGATGGAACTGCGCATTTCGGAGATATTTCTTGGTATACATTTACATTAGCTCCAAGGAAATAAAAATAGGAGACAACACCTGCACATATATCGATCAACATGGAGTAGGCAGTAAGCAAGAAAGTCATGCAGGTGTAACACAAAAGCTTTTTAGGAAAATGTCTACCTCTAAATGTGTGTGTGACGTGTTAGTCTGTTTCTTGATAAATGTAATTCAAAATCGAAATGTTATTTAGATACAAAGTTTAGGTTTAGGTTCAGTATCTTCCGATGCTTTACCTTTAGAGGAGACATCTTTCAATTCTTTTCGCTTCTGATAATCGGTTTTAATGATTTTAATTTATACAACACATATTACAAACTATTAAATAACAAATCAAATATATAGGTATATTGAATTTTCTGTAAGTAGCCCGTTAAATCTTAATCATTCAGAAGGAGTTTTCTAACACCATATATGACTGGCAAACGTTAAGCAATATTACAGTGGTACAGAAGCAGTCATTAACGCTCATTACATCGTTCGAGTTATACCGATTTAGCGGTGGATTTGAGGGAACCCATATGCTGTACGTACATTAAACATTTCCTTTAAGATTTCGGGGTGAAAAAATCCTTAGAAAACAGGTGTTTCCTAAAAGACTTCTCTGGTCCGAGGTGCTCAGGTCAATAGCGGAAGTGTGTCGTTGTTATATTCTGCTCACGTGAATTTGAGTAAATATTTTGTTGCAATTTCAAAGGTGTTAATAGTTGCTGAATTCAACTTGCGGCCACCTAACTGTTAGCGCTTACTTTAACGGTCCCTGTATTTACACGAACTCTCAAGAAGGCGAGGACTGCATTACAGCAATATTTTAACGAATCAGCTCTTACATAAATTACTTAATTACAGAGGCGAATCTTCTTTGCAAACCGTCATTCGGAAATACTTCGTTTTGCATTTTTATACGGGATGGCGATAGAAAATATTTAAAAAATGATCACTGAATAGTGGCCTTGAAATTTCCAGTCTTTCAAGCTGCTATATGTTGGCATTATAGCTATGAAATTTTGATACTATAAAACACTGCAATGTAAGAATTAGCTAGTTAACCAGAGAAAGGAACTGCAAAGACATAGGTTAGAAAAAGCTCAAAGGTATATATTTTAAATAATAAATTAGAAAACAAGTATTTTAAGCCTATAAAATTAAAATTGAATTTGTAAAATTCAAATGAAATCATATATTGTAATGCATGTAATAATATCATGTAAGAGGTAACAATAAAGAAAAATTACACACACATACATACGTACATAGATTTAAACATCGAAAAACAATGATTAACACATCTTCGCATTATAGTGAGCGCATTGTTGAGGCGGCGCGGCCAACTAGTTCAAAGAGACGGGCAGCGCAGTGTGGAGATAAAAGCTCGCCGAAACGGTGAGGGGAAGGAGGCGGATTTCTAGATCGTTCGTCCTTCTTCTAGCGCCATCTTGATTGTTTGAGAACATTCCGGATAGTGAGTAATCTATAAAAAGGGAGCCGCCGCCTGCCACAGTCAGTCGGTAATTGGACGCGTGCGCGTGAACAGCTGTGTAAGCTGTGTTGTATTGCAAGTTGTATTGTGTATGTGACGTAATTCTGTTGCTGTAAATGTTGACAAAGTGTATTTCTAGGGAAATAAAGAGCAATTTTTTGGTGTTTGTAACTTGGACTTTTAATTTCACGAACCCACAAAATCACAATATACATACGTTGACATTTATCAGAATTAGAACATATTCATAATTATGTTTTATGGGTGAAATAGTTACTACTACATATGGAAGCTCAATATTTTGAGGTAACTTGGTTTCATTAATGGACATCTTGTGCATGAATTATAAGGTTATTTTAAAACTAAGCCAAGGAAATGCAACAAGACCTAGAGAAAGTGACTCGAAAGTCCGTTCGAAATATGCATTTACTGAACACCATTCATGAGTATATAGGAAATGCATTGCTTCCGCTGAATAGCCTTAGTTTGCTGTGAAATGTAAGTATACACATATATCTATTGGAGATTTACCGCATTTGATTTTAAACGCGAAATTTATCGGAGTCCATAATCTGGGGTAACATGCTAGCCTTTTTGTGCCCTAGGTTCAAACTCGGCGAAGGATGATGTATTTTCTTCGGGAGTTCTTTATTATGGCTTCATTCGGAAGAGAAGTAAAGTCGGTGATCCAATGCCGTAGATTTACAGTACATTAAAGTACGTCAAACTTGATTAAAAATCCTCGTAACAAATTATACCATCTTTTACGGCCAATATGGCATAGGACGCTGAGAATTATGGCCATTTAAGAGCTTAATGAAATAAAAACTCGATGGTTTTTCATTATCATAATAAGTGCGCAGTATTTTCACTTACCTAGTTTTAATAATTTCAAGGAATGAAGTTTTCTCACCTGAAACAGATACAAAGAATATATGAACATATGTTTATGTATCATATTTTGCATGAAGAAACTTACGAAAATAAATGCTTGTTTTCATACAATGTTTATACAATTTTTCTTACGCGTCACCGTGATCTTCAACTATTAGTCTAAGGCTGTAAGTTGCTTTAAGTTACCTGTGAACACTAGGTTTGGTCAAAGGTAACTATCCGCGTCTACATGATGTAACCAGACCGTGAACGAACAATGGATGACAGTCGCTGAAATTAGCAAGTTTTGACTACAAGGCGTAAATACATTTTTGTTTCTCGCAACATTTCTGAAAGCAATGCATCATGTTTCATATACCGTAAAACAGGTGGTTTTCATTGTGTCCGATTACAATCATTTAATGAAGGAGTGAAACTTCTACATATCTGATCCTCTCCAAATTGTTAAGCAAATTGCTTCTGATAATAATCAAAGAGGCATATTCATCTACTTAGTTATCTTGTAATTTATGGTTTATAAGTAGACGTAATGGATTTAAATTATGCAGTACTAAACCAACCTATGAAGTTTTGAATTGAAAATACCACTCATTTTCGTTGGGTTCACTACAGCATTCTAGTAAGAAACTCCCTTAAATTTGAACTGTCAGAAACTAGCAAAAATATTTGTTGAATATAAATGAACAAAAGCAATATAAATGCAAAACTTTGATGTTGTCAAGAGACACTAGAATAACCATATCTTCAAAAAAACATATATGGCAACATAGAAGATGTCCATGTAGTACTGCACAAAACGTATTTCGAGATATGTTCCATCAACAATATCACCGAAATCCTTTCTAAAACTCGATAAGATACCTGAACAAGAAACATTTTAATTTGTCTAAAGAAATTACAGGTGCAATATTTCGACAAATTGATCAAAACAACGTGGAACGGAACAATATAAACAGTCGAGTGAATAGAACCACGACAGCATAATGTGCAGTGATTGGAAGTAGATGCTAAACCGATTCTTCCACAGTGTGCACTGCTTATCTGGCTCCATTTAATGCTTTAGGGGAGGCATCTGTGAAAAATGCTAAAATCCAGAGTTTACATCAGAACTGCTTGAAATTTTGTCATTAGGTGGGATATAGGGAATCTAGTTAAGCTTTTAAAATTCATATTTATATCTTAAATAGTTTTTTTACAAAAAAATATTTAGTGCTTTTTATAGTATGATTTTTGTATGTCATATAAAAAGTCCCAGGTCATACAGTTTTTCTTTTAGAAACTTTAAATTTTAGATTCAGGTTTCTCTGTACATCAGTTATAAAAGTTGCTATACTTTTAAAGTTTATATTAAGTATTTTGGAGAAAAAAATTTATGTGTGAATATATTAATTTTTTCTTAATTATTTTGCAATTTTGAGATTTAAAATTCAATAATAAATAAACTATTTAATTTAAATAAACAAAAATACCTACTTTTATTAAACATTTATTTAGGAATATGTATGCAAAGTTTAATACAAATTCGTTGAGAATTGCAGAAGTTGGAGCATTTTGAAGATACAAAAATGTTCACAAATTGAAAGTGGAGAAAAATGAATTTAAAGATTTAGATACAAATTACACTACTTTCTTTACTTTTAAAACTCCATGCATCATATGCGGGCGCTATAGCTATCTTATTACCTTCTTTCTCTTTAATTTGGTTACCTTTGGCCCTTTTTATAATTTTTCTATCTACAATAGTTTTTACCAAAAAATGATAATTTAATTTTTTTGCTGCAATTTTTTACATTGGGAAACATATTACATTCTCTACAATTTTTGTTATAAATGATTGGAACTTTGGATTCTGGTTCCTTTAGATAATAGTTACAAAACTATATATGTATATACTCATTTGCCCATGTCTAATGGTTCTGGAGGAGAAAATTTAAGGAATATGATAGAATTTTCTTGAAGTTTTGTCAGTTTTCTTTTTTCAATACCAATCATTATTATTTTTTTCATATAGAGCCATACTGATACCAATTGTTATTGAAAACTTATCTAGGAATATACATATATACACAACTTAAAGAAATTCATTGAGAACTTTAGTGTCTGGACTGTAAGGAGTATTAAAAATGCTATAAGTTGGACATGAAGAAAAATCTCTTAGAAGCTCTAAATATAAACAACATTTTTCTTCTATGTTTCTAAACTCTCCTGCACTATATGAAGACCACTCAGCTAGTTTATTATCCTCTTCTTCTTTTAATTTAGGCACCTTTAACTGTTGCTTGGCAGATTTATATTTGCTCAATGAACTCTGAGCACTTTGTTTTAGCTTTCACCTATTCCTAATACTGCTAATTTTCTTGCTAACAGGACTTAATTTGCTTGCTGCAACTTTTGCCTTAACTTTCACTCTATCTTTATAACCCATATTAAATTCACTAACAGCTGCAATCACTGCAATATGCAATTTCTTTCTTAATACAAAAACTTCTTTGTGACATGTACTCCATGGAAACTTTCATTAGCATTCTGTGGTTCTCCTTTAATGCAACTTTCCCGTAGAATAGTACTAACTAATCTCTTTATTTTTGTCTATGAAATGGAGATTGTAAGTAGAATAGTTCATGCAATTCATACCCATGGTCATACAAAACTTCTGCATAGAAATATGACCCTTACCAATGCCCAGAAATACAAACCATTCTTCTATTTACATCAAAAGGTGACCTACTAGAATCACTAACTCTTGGGCTATAATATGTTTTCAATTAACATTTACCTCAAGCAGAGCATTCTAGTATCATTACTTACTATTATGGCAAGAAAACCATATATATCATTATATTTTGCTTCGAAATAGCCACTGTACACCTAACCTAACCTGGTATGAATCATATACCTACTGTTGCAACAAGAAAGCAATACAATGTTAAATCAGGCTTTATTCCTATTCTTAATAATAATAATTTAATATAAGCTGCTATCCACAGCTTTCACTTGCATGTAAACCATATTTCACAAACACTACATGTCAGTGGAAATGTTTGCTTACTTTCAAAAGTAGTAAGTGGGAAATAATATATAGAAAATGGTAGCGGACAAGTTCAGTAGCTTCCACAAACATCCACAAGATGTCTCTGCACATTACCACAGTTACAGAATCAAACCGCGTAGTTTAAACGTGAGAATTTCATCAATTTCTTTGACAGCAGATTCTGAAACTACAATGTTTAAACACAATTTTAATGCAAAAAACGGAAAATGTCCTTTTTTGTCATTTTTGACGAAATTTCACCGATGCCTCCCCTTTTAGCCTCAAGCTATCCTTTATTCATTGGCTAAGGCTAATGTTTTATTAACAGAATTTTGATGTCAGGGGCTGGTGTGGGCCATCTTTGCAACTCATACCTTCCAGAGAAATGGAAGGTATGGGAATTAAGTATTTACAAACTCAATATGGTGTAGAACACACTATCAATAATAAAAGCAATTACATACTCTACTTATCTGATACATATGTTTAATTGCACAAGTATGCAACAGCTATGTAGTATAGCGGTCATTTTATCATGAGCCCACCCCACACAGTTCACTGCAGAAAGGTAGAAATTTTCAATTCGAAAGTGATAATTAAAAGCACTAATTTAGGAAGACGCTTAACATCAGTGTTTATAAGCGGTATATATTTATACAGAAAAATAATCACAGTATCTATCATAAAGCCTGGAGAGGAAGCAAGAAAGCAGGCACTGATTTAGCCTCAAAAGTACCGTTTGTGAAAAGAGTGGCCTGCGGCACCATTTGCACTGTACACGCTTTAAAATACAATATTTATAAACACGAAGTTCCAGAAACTGCAATTTATCATCGCTGCCGTCATCCAAGATGAGAAAAACACCTGAAAGCTTTAGCCATCAACCTCAACTTGAAACAAACAGAAGACATCTGAATTCCGTTGTTTCTTTCTCATTGTCGTTTTGTCGTCAGATTTCTGGGGATAATATGTTCATGTAACGATTCAGAAGGGGCTGGTCAGCCGAGCAATCTTATAGTTGGTTTCCTCAGCAGCAATCTGTGCTGGCGAGAACGCTGATTGCATTCTAATGCAGCGACATGCCACCCAGGGAAGAACGTGAGCAAACTTCACGAAGTCTTCATACTGTGCCAAGGTTTTCCAGCAGCATGGAAAATGGGCCTTGGCTATTTTCGACGTCAAATTTCCAGACTCGTCTGAATTTTCATGGAACTTCAACCCTGGCTTGCTCATCGCTTCTCTAATAGCCCCGTCTTCTAACCGAAACGAAAATACACTCACTAACCATCAAACATTTTCTACACAATATATATACACATTTAAAATACGAGACGTGTACTAGCACAACAATAATTATGTTTCAAAATTTTTAAATGAAGTTGTATTTCTATGTCTGGTTTGAATTCTTTGGTCAAATTTAGCTTTTGAACCAATTAGTTTTCTGTAGGCTTTAACGTTCTGATTCAGCATCGTTTATCTTAAAACAGTCGGCCGTTTATACCCACGTTCATAAACTCCATGTTCCTAATTCACAGTTTGTGAAAGATAATGATTATGTTTAAAGGAAAATTCCTTACACTGCCGAAACTTCAATTTTCGGTTTAGATAGTTCAGGATATTTTTGCGACATATAAGAAAACAAGCTTCCGAAAAATAGCAAATAAAATACACTATATCTGGCAATTTTCCTTGAGCAAGTCAAATCCCCCTGGGTGTGTGTGTGTGTGTGTGTGTGTGTGTGTGTGTGTGTGTGTTTGTGTGTGTGTGTTTGTGTGTGTGTGTTGTGTGTGTGTGTGTGTGTGTGTGTGTGTGTGTGTGTGTGTGTGTGTGTGTGTGTGTGTGTGTGTGTCTGTTTAATTGAAAGGAAAAATGTTAAAACGAATTGATGTGCAACATACACGAGGTAATAAAAGCTAATGTGCAAACAGAAGGGAAGGCAGGCGGCAGCAACAGCGGGGAAAAGCAGTTAATCATTGACCATGGTTCAGTAAACTGCATTTATCTCAAAATAATTCACTTAATAGTGACTGATGCATGCGAAGCCCTGAATATAATCACTTGTGCACTAGGAAGAAATGAGCCACATGTGTGCAGTTCAACATTCCTGTCTGACGTCATAAAACAACATATTAGTCGTTTCGATCATTTGATCCAGCTTTCAAGAGTTTATTGTTGCATTAATAGGTTTTAACTAAGTAGAAATGCACATAAATTATAAAATAGGCAATTAGATAACGTATTTTGAATAACAACGAAGTAAAACGAAATAAACAACAATTATATACCTGACTTTACAATTCTTCTCTTTACACATTACGGAAAACAAATCAACAAATACCTATATTTAAAATATGCATAATAAATTATTATAAAATTCAGACCAATAGTAATGAATATCTCGGAATGTTTAATGCCCATTCTTATACCTATTTTTACAAAGTCGGATTCTATTATTTACTTCTTAATAATAGTGATAAACTTCTAGCAAAATGTTTTAAAATAAATATTTATGTATGCAAATCAAATCCTTAAAGCTACTTTAAAAAAACATAAAATTGAAGTATATTGGATTTTTCTAGAAAATCTATGTGGCGTTTCGTTGGAAGATTCTTAAATATATTATCTTTAAGATTCATCCAACACTTTGTGATTTGGACAATAGATAGGGGGATATGACTGAAAATAAACCGACGGACAGTTCAAGTGTCAATATTACAAGTAGTTCTCTTCTTACATATAGTTAGAGAAAAATGGCGATTTATAATCTATATTATATTAAGAAATCAGAAGTTTATATACCATGAATTTCTTTTCTTCTTCCGGATCACACGTTGCTGGATCGTAACTGTAACTATTTTTTCCATAAGCATTAAGCTCCATGAAACCAAATTATTACAGGGTTGGTAACCTACATACTCTTTAAATATGTTTCATTTATTGCTTCTCTCCTCCTCCAGGAATACTAGTACATCAAACAACGAGGGCTGACGTCTTAAATGTAAAAGACTTGCAAGAACATCTGTAATGTAGTAGGACTTTGCTTTTGTTAATATTGCGTCCTGACATTTGATGTAACAAATACTCTGTCGTGTGTAGTCGCAGTTGTGTTGCAGAGGGCACATGATTCAGTCAGAGTACATTTAAGCAAAGCGGGTTAAACTTGTCGTTGGAGGAGGCCTTTGTCAATAATTCCGTTACCGGATGTCAAATCGAGGCATGGTTGCCACACGAAAGAACGCTTCGCGTCGTTATCTCAACAGCAAATGTCACGTTGTTGCATGCCAGGAGCGCGGTCTTATCATGTTACGTGGGTTAAAAGCTCGTTCACTTCTCCTGACATTTTGACACGTTGCGGATTTTGCGAGATAAGCTTCCAGTACTGAACTCACTTTATGCATTGTTGAATTTAGGAAAATTAAAACGACGAGACTCTGTTACAGCCAAATATTTACAAGATTTTAGACTCGCATATTTATACAAGTTATACATCTAAGTTAGAAAGGGTGAAAAGTTCCACGTTTATGTTTCTGAACATCAGTGACTACAATACAAAATATCGAACAAATATCAAATTGGGTATTTAAGATCTGCGACTTTTAAGATCAGAATACAGAGAATTTTCAAGAAAATACCGCCATTCTTAAACTTTTTATTCACATGAAAATTATTTGGTTACTTTTAACCCTCTAGCAACTGCATTAACGATTTCGATTAAAATTATCTTTGCTTAGGATATTTCTATGATTAATAAAATGGTTATCTCTAAGTTTGCTAAAAGCATGAGGGACCCTCTTCATTTGGAATAGGTTTTCTTCGTAGCACTTGTGAACCATTTCGAAAATTTAACGAAACATACAACTTTTCTAAAATAGATAATTTATGTCAAATTTGGGCTACTAATCATTTATAAAATAGTCAGTTTATCGTTACTATATCCTAAATGTTTTAATTGCCAAGTAACCATTTCATCATTGCTTGTAATGCAAACAGTGTAAAAGTATGGACTTCAAAGTCGGGCAGGTAGCAGCTCACTCTTTTAATGCTTTGACGATCGGTTCAATCTTCTCTCTTTGAAGCCAAGACTGTTAGAGGTGAATTTTTCAGCTTAAATAATTCCGCACACCGTAAAGAAACTTCATTTTTACACAAAGGCATGATTGTTTATGTATCCGAGTATACAAGATACTGGTTGATTGGGCTATACATAATATTACTCGACAGAGCGTTGAGGCGTATTGACCTTCAGGTGACCAACGCTGTAATCGTCCCTTATCGGGTCTTATCTGGTCGATTAGAAGAATGAAATATTAGTAACTTGACGTACAGTAAGTTACGAAACACAAATAGAGCGATTGAAAGCTGCGTGTGTCGATATGTTTCCTCACCCCTGCCGATGTATGACACGTTGCTGTCCAGAAGACATACTTATATCTGAACAGAGTATACATACACTGGGCTGACCATGTATATGCCATAAGCTGAAGTAAACGTCTCTATGTTGCGATTTTTTCCCGATACGCCTTCTTACTTTGCCATGTAATACTGCACAGATATACAGTCTTGAAATCATTTTCCTGCATTTTGTTTAACAGAATATATTCTTGAAAGTCACCAAGGAGGTATGTCGATGCAAATAAAAGGCAACAATCTGACTTGAGGCGAAACAAAATCAGTCAAAGGGAATACTTCTACATTGACCCGTTTTTCCGATACATTTTATTCGTAGAAAAGAAATGATGCAAAATATATTGAAAACGTTCGTTTCATTTCTGCTACAGAAATAAATGTTGGAAATTTTGCCCTATGAAAAGTCCTACAATATTAGGCTTTGGAACCGTACTTGTAATTTTTTTTCCGCAGTGAATGCAATGAAATCACACACAGTTTTCCTATTGATGTTTAGGGAAATACATTATCAAGACGTGTGATAAATGTAATATTTCTGGTGCTTTTTCAAGATTAAGTCATAACGGTTTTAGCAATGAAATATGTTTTGTACTTCTTTCTTTGCTTCTCTTCTATTCCTTCGATTTGTTGCTTTTGTGAATGTGTATAAATATTAACACTGTTTAAAATGAAACGTAGTAATAATTAACTACTGGCAGCTGGAATAATATCCTGATAAGTGTGAACTCTCTTCTAGTGGGCTGGTGAAATCTTCATTTTTTAGCTTTTCATAGTTCTATATTATTTTAATATTGTTTTAATGTGAGTTATAGACTATATCGAGTATTCATGACAAATTATTTCTACTACGCACAATTCTAGTTCATGTATTTTTCAAATCTTCTTTCTCCCAGGATCTTTCTCCAGATTATACTTACAGTTCAAATTGACAATAAACTCTGCTAGTGGATTTATGATATTAGCAGAAAAAAACTATCCATCTACTATGAAAGTTGTTTCTTATTTAGTGAGGTAAATTAGCTGCAAACTTGGTTTTGGTGGTATTCACCCAGATGCACAGATAGCGATTTTTGCATGAACGTACTCTTGGATATTTAGCCATGTCTACATCTAGCGTGGTACAGCACAGTAATGTAAAAAAAAAAACTTTGCCAAATATCAAATTATTTTATCAAACATAGAAAAACAAAAACGTAGATTTACAAAAAGCACATGGGCACATAATATTGAAATTATCCAAAAGTGGCGTGAATCTGCGATTTTAAAACACTTCAATGTTAGAAAAAAATAAAATTAGATTCAAGTGCATCAAGTAATTACGCAATAACAGGTGACAACCATGAATTTAGATTTCTCTGCTACCATTAAATTTAATTTACTAGAATTTTTTATAACGAAGTAAAATATTTCTAACAGTGAAACTACATGACATTCTGACTTTAAAATTATATTTTATAACATTTTGGGTTTGAGCCGCCCAAATTCACAAGGTGTCGTTAACACGACCATACACTTATTTCTGCAACAATGCATAGAAGCTGTGCTATAAATTTACATGAGCTTCGAAAAGAGAAGCCTTAATTGTATGCAATTACGATATTTTGCTCTATTATTACGTGTTTACAATAAGAATAAAAATTAACCCAAAAATTCAAATGCAATATTTTATCATATATCTGCTTGCGTGCGTGCGTGTGTTATTGTGTGTGTGTGTGTTTTTTTTTTTCAACGTTAGGGAAACGCTACAACGAAATATCTGTTAAGTATAGGGAGATTTTGAAGAAAGCCTAAACAACAACATTTAGATGGAAAGGTTTTGGTTAATTTTTATTTTATATGTGCAAGATATTTACATGAAAATTGAGCGTTATGTTCTGAAATAATCAATCATAGATATTTAACTATGATACCTGGGACTTTAGTACTTACAACGTAGTAAGTCGCCACAAAAGGTGCGTGTCTATAATACATGAGAACCCCTAGTGGTCTACCAGGTAACATACGAGTTAGTTGGAGAATTTAATGTCACATCGGCATGTTGGCCATAGTAGCTTAGTGGTTTAGAGCAACCGCACGGAGAGCGGGAGATCCGTGGTTCAAATCCCGGCTATGGCATTGCATTTTTCAGTCTGTCTCTACTCATTATGTTCGGAATTTTTTGGGAATACACTATGAAGTATTCTCCACTAAACAATTTTGCGTAACTTTTCTAAGTGATATACAAAATATTAACGTATAAAAATTTAATTCTCGTTAAAGCACAATTTTTTAACCACTACGGATATTTCCTGTTTTTGGTTTGAAAGTAATTGATAATAATAATTGGCAGTCGCTCGATTTTTCCTTTCCTGTTCCTACAAAAGCTACAGCATTTTAAAGTCATAATTCGGCGACAAGCTCTTAAAGATATAAAAAACCGTCAAGCCTACTGAGTTCTCATATTCCCATTGTATCTACAAGGAAATAAAAACAAAAACCATTTCTACAAATGTTTATCTCAACATCTATTATACTGAAAAATAATGTTTTTAAGAGCAGTTTGTTAAGAAAGAGTGAAAGTCATAGGAGTGCAGTAAACCCCGGTTCTTTTTATGCCAGTCTATAATAATATGATGCCTTCAACCAGCTTTCGAACAAGTAGTGGTTTATGTACATTAACAATAAGTACCTGGATGGAAGAATATGCGTTTGTTATATTATGTAGCAGAGTCTGAAGAGAAATCTGTATGAATGTAGCACATCAGTTTTTTTACATTTCAAGGTAATAAAGATGTTCTCGATGGAACACGCTATGCTATGTCAGTTACAAATACGTTAGTAGACTTTTAAAATAAAGTGCAGTTGTAACTGTGTAGACATCATGACCAGATTCGAAAAGTATGTTTCAGAATGAAACATCAAAAACTACTCTCTCTATGGCAAGGTGGTATATAAAAGTGTTGTCAATTTTTACATGGTGCAATTTTCCTCGGTCAAGCTGACGCAGTAAATAATACGAGGTGATTGATACTTTCAGGTTACAATATAATCTAATGTGTGTTTAATTATTTATTAGTATATATTATTATATATTAATAATTTATCTATTTTTTCTAAAATTGTATTACTTTTTCAAAATATGATTAAATTGTACTCCATAAAAATAAGAGAAAATTTTATTCGTTATATCAGATTTACCACTGCGCACAAACACTTCCTAAGAAGAAAAGTTATGCAACTAGAGAAGAGCAATCAAATACCTTTATACATATGGAGCACTAACATTTCTGGATTGAGTATGGCTTTAAAGACAGAATAAAGTCGAGGATCCTTGGTTTCAGTCGAGGCTGTGATGACTTCTTCACGTTTGATTGAATTTTTCAAATTACTGTTTGCAGAGTCGTGTGAAAGAATGGTTAAATCGGTAAAGACAGCATGTGAAAAAACCTAACATTTACAGGAGACAACAATAAATTTTAATTTCTGTAAAGAATATTCCATCTTTGTTTAAATAGAGTCACTTCGCACTTTTCACAAGCTACAAATGGTATTTCCTTAGTCAGGGAACTTGCATTGTCCTGGGTTTGATACCACATGGGAAGATGCTGCATGCCATCCTGCCACACACAAGCTTGAGGAACATCTGTCGTTGGCCCTATCTTTCGTTTGTTGCTCAGTTTTTATTCATTCCTTTACCTGGACACCTCTTTTTAGCTGTAACCGCTCTGCACAAAGCATCTGCGATAGCAATCTTGAAATCAATCACAGGCGTATATGTATCCTCATTATGTTTATGCCAGAGAATCCAGTCATTGACAGCAGCCAAATCAAAGAGGTGGAACATTATTTTGTGATACCACTACTTAGACCAAATACGGATCCTATAAAGCCCTAACAGGAATTAAGAAACCTTCCTTATAACTGGTGTACGTGAAACAACATTAGGTCAAGGAAGGATTTTGGAATGCAAAGAAATGTCAACTTCATCATCTAAGTCAATACTAATGGTAATATTTGATTTAACTTTCTCAATGTTATATTCCTTATCTGATTTTGATGTGCGGCCGCGCCGTGGCTCAGTGGTTAGACCGCTTGGCTCTCACCAAGGCGGTCCGGGTTCGATCCCAGGCGACCGCAAAGTGAGATTTGTGTTGGACAACACGGCGCTGGGGCGGGTTTTCTCCGGGATCTCCGGTTTCCCCCGCCATCTCATTCCACCGTTTCTCCATCTTCATCTCATGTATCATCAGTGTCATCGCCTGCGGTGCCGTATGTAGTGGGAGCGGGCGTTAAATACTACACATTTTTTTTTTTTTTGTGATTCTGATGCAAGCACATCACTGTTGGCAGTTTCATCATCTGACATCTCAGAATTTTCACTTCTTATTCACCATATGGTATAATATTAGCGACAAGACTCGAGAAATGATGTCCATAGAAAGTTGTGTTCCATAACTGTAAGCTCAGTTAAATTAAATAATTAACTTATATGCCTATATAAGGCGTGTGTATGTGTATGAGAGGGAGAGAAAGATCATTCAAAATAATCCAATTTAATTTGTATGTAATCAAATTTAGATATTGACAAGTTTTGTCCCCCATGTTACTTCAACTGCATGATGTGCCATATCTGGCAGATACCTATTTCGGCAATTTATTCTAAAATAAATCGATGGAAATTGGATTATACAGCAAATGTAGGTCTCAGTAAAACGTCCTGCTATTTTTAATTGGAGTTGACAGTCCTATAAACCTCGAAAATTGACCACAGAAGTGCTACATTTATCAGCTGACACATAACCTGTACACCTAGCAAGGAAATGAACAAAAGCTTTAATTTTTCACCACATATAATAGTTGTTGCTGGAGAAGAACAATCTGCCATGGAGTATTAAATGTAACAAAATATACAAGAAGGTCATGACATGCATGCTATTTAGGTTATAATGTAAAATATGGAGCGTACCATATACGGCACACCATGCGGCAAAGGGTTAAGTTACACCTGGCAGAAAACATATTTTTATTTAAATCTTAATCATATTGATTTCCGAAAGTAGGGAATCAAAAGTAATCTATATGGGGAATATGCCATCTTTTTGCCAATTGTAGTTCTTCTGAGGGTCTGTTACAAATCTCTGTACAAAAAAAAAAAAATAGTATTTTTTTTTTTTCAATGTTCATGTTCTTTAAGTTATAGACTGTGAATGTCCCAAATTGATTTTCCATGTTGTTATCGGTGTACTAATCAACATGAGCTTAGAGTTTATAACTTTAGTTCCGGTTTCCTCCGTTCCCGTTCCAAGAAATTGTACGTCACGCTTAACTTTGAATTCTTTCTTACGTGCATGATGTCTAATGATTCGAAAACGTTACTTGATTATACTTTCTTCAACTCAGTCATAGATATAAATGAAGTGTAACCAGCTCATGAAAGAAAATGCAACCTGTACTGTACTCTATCCAAAAACTAAATACAACGTTTACAAAAAACATACGTGTTTTGAGACGTCTTTGGTAATGATGTTGATGATGATGATGATGATGATGACGACGACGACGACGATGACGAAATGGCTTTTGTGTAGCTGGTAAACCGCAAGAAACGCACAAATTCGTATTATATTAAAAAGTAGTGATCTCATTTAAGCACACCTTTAAATCAAATAAATATAGTATTTTGCAACTAATCATTTTCGAGATATTTCTTGTTAAAGGGTTCAATTTTTTAAAACTTATACTTTTATCAAATACGAGGACTTTTTCTTTTACTCTTGGCCATATAAA
Organism: Mantis religiosa; assembly: GCA_030765055.1. NCBI lineage: Eukaryota > Metazoa > Arthropoda > Insecta > Mantodea > Mantidae > Mantis > Mantis religiosa. The sequence continues at coordinate 100,319,798 of CM060949.1, forward strand.
CAAAGTGCTTTGAAAAACATCCTTATACCTTTAGCCGTTTATTTGAGGAACAGAAGGTCAGAATCAGATAGAAAATCCACGATGGAGATCATTCCGATTCCTGGTATGACTGTGAGAGACGTAGATGACAGAATGAGGACAAAATGAATAAAAGGGAAGATGATAATGGAGCAGTTGGCGTGGAAAACCAGAAATCCCGGAGAAAACCCGCCTCTGCGCCATGCTGTCCACCACAAATCTCACATGCGGTCGCCTGGGATCGAACCCGGCCACCTTAGGGACAGTCAAGCTCTAACCGCTCGGCCACGCCCAACAAGGGATAACACCCAATAAAACCTTTCAGCCAATCAGATGGAACTCTATGGGCTCTTGTGATACACTGTGACACGCCGTTTTGTAGCCTATCTTCAGGGTTATGGATGCTATACTCCGATGATATGTTTTAACTTAAGCAAGTAGCAGTTGTATTGAGTGTTTAGATCTAAAACGGCGTAAACAAGACGTTGTGACAGTGCGTGTGTGCTACTGCTGAATCTTAGTGGGAAACAAAGGAGAAAGCATCATTTTGTCGCTTGGCGATATCCTTAACAGATGAACATGCAGGATGGAGGGAGTAAGCAACAGTGGAGTAAGACCATCTTACCGCACGTACTAGGGCTGTTCAATAAACAATGATCACAATTTTTTTCACAACATACATTTACTTATCCTAATAATTTTGATGGCCCTTCTTAAAATAGTCTAACCTGAATGCAATGTGCTTGTCCCAGTGTTTCTACCAGTCTTCAAAGACATGCTGGAAACCATTTTTGAGAGATCCTTCAAATCGTCGCCTAAGCCATCACCACTGCTTCTGATGATGGATAATGCCTCCAACGAAGGCGTTTCTTCAAGTTAGGGAATAGAAAAGTGTCTCATGGGGCTAAATTCGGACTATAGGGAGGGTGAGAGATGCACTTCATGTTGATTTCTGCAAGATATTCAGCAACAACAAGTGCCATATACGGCCGCGCATTATCGTGGTGCAGCATCCAGCCGGCTTCACGGAAATGTCGTCTTTTGCGCTTGAAATGGTCTTGCAATGTTTTCAGGGAATCTCTGTAGTATTGTCCAGTTGCTGATGTGTGTGCAGGTACAACATGCTGATAAACCATTTCATGAATATCAAAGAATGAGATGACCATAATTTTCCCAGCAGAAACAACCACTTTTGCTTTTTGGGGGTTGGTGATAGAAATTTTTACACTTAGCTTTGCTGTTTGCTCTCAGGATCAAAATGACGTAGCCAGGTTTCATCAGCAGTGATTAGGTTTGACAGAAACTCCGGATCTTCCTCTAACACCAACATTAACTGCATGTTACCTCCACTGCAGCGGTAGACGGTACTGAACATGTCTTAACTTGCCTGGTTCTCACAGGCAGGATCAAGACGTACCAACAATGAAACTACTACGGCGTTTTTGTTTCACATTAGGCTAACAGAATATAATACGATTGAATTTTAGTATGAAAAATTATGACCGTAAAAAATTATGATCATTCTTTATTGAATAGCCGTTGTACTTCGTTATTTTGAAGTGGTTATTTAAAACCAATTCTTTTTGGCACTGAAATGAACTTAGCTGTTAGTGAAAACTCAACTTCTCTCATCTATCCAATATGCATCGGTGAACTGAAAGTTAGCTGTTCCAAAGCAACAAAAGGAACCAACGTCGATATTGCCAGAATACAAAGCAAGAAAAGTCAACAAGAAACTCCCAGTCAATATCATCTATAGCTAGAAAACAAACCCATAAGGTAACGGACCTTTTAGTCTAGTGGTTAGAAAGCTAACTTCCAAATTCTATGCACACCGGTTCGATTCTAGAATGAATGATGGCAGTTCTTCTACCCAACATTTTTCATGATGCACTTTAGAGTCTGGGACTGTAAATGTGCGTTTGAATTTAATGTAATGTCCAAATACACAATTAAAAATTAACACCACTATAAGCGAATGAACATCATTGTCTATGAAGTATTGTTGTTTCCAAAGGCTATAAACATGCCACCGAAATTGAGTAAAGGACAAACATTATAGCAAAATATCAATCCCAAATAGATAGTTATAACACGCTTTCAGCATTTGCGCACCGTATTTATATTTACATGACTCGTAATTGCGCAGGTGTACTGGACATCTATGCACTCTATTCATCTGAAAACTATTGCATGACGCTGGCCAAATGCAATTCCTATATTAATGCCAATTACGTTCCGGATAACAAAGCACCAACGGCGACAATGTGGATGACGTAAAACAAACTCAACTTTCAGAATCTGTTAATTTGAAATTATAAACCTCAGTGATTGCTTTATGGATTTAGCCATGCAATACATAACCACATTCAAAGCATTATGCTGACACGAATGAGTGAATACTTCAAAAGAAATAATTAATAAAATGGTTATTGCATTGGCGCTGTGCATTTAGAACCATGACGGTCATATATCACTTTTGATGGTACTCAAGGCCACATATTGTGTGCACATTACGTTATATTATAGCAATCCATTGTGTATAGCTCATTGATTTTCAATGTTAATGATCCGGCAACAGTTGCTGCATAATTTAACAATTTTTTTACAATTTTTTTCCAGAGACAAACAATTCCAATGTGTCATCTTTAATAATACCATCTGAATGCACTATAGCTGTTATCAGTAATACCCGTAATTCAAACATGGAGCCTCGCCATCCATTGTCAGAGTTTATCGGCTACCCTTGAACACCATCTCTTTTAGTGATTGGCCACAGATATGTTCAGCTAAACGTAAGTTTATATCTACTTGTGATATTATGAACCTTTTTAATTGTATGAAACGCTTAGAAAGAATATTACCGAAATTCCATTTCAGCATTAATAAAACATTAAAAATAATTGTTACCAAAATCATTAAGAGGTACTTCTGTGAAAATAAAAATAAATCTGGTTGCCCCGTAGCTCAGTCAGTGGAGCACCTGCCTGACGTGCTAGGGGTCACGGGTTCGATTCCCGGCGGTGGCGATTTTTCTCCGATCAAGATATTTCCTCATCTTCCCATGAGTCTGGAAGTATGAATGAGAATACAAATGTGTACGGTGTCTAATGATTAAAACCCAACGAATACGAGTTAACACCTTTGATTCGTTCCAAAGAAGAACGGCCGCCGATATGCACATTGGAGTTAAAAAAAAAAAAAAAAAAAACTGCTTCTCTTTTGAATCGATAATTTTCTGCTAGGAAACAATTTCATAAATCTTCACCAAACACAATTCACTATTATATTAACTCATAAATAATAGTAATTACCCCGCTTATGTTTTTGAATTATGCTTTTAAGAGATTGAAGGATAACCTCAAATAATTTTCTAAATACTCCTATTATTAGCGGAATTTTTAAATATGCATTTCCGATGAAAAAATGGCAAATATTCTTTAGTAGTATGCAAACCTACCTCTGCTTATTAAACAAATCAGTTCTATTTACTTATAATACTAGAAGAGAAAATATATTCCACTCAAAAATTCGATGTTGAGGTTTCAGCGCAAATTTATGTTTTGAAGTCCGATGAGTCCAAGGTAAACCATTTTTAGACAGGAAGCTATTTGCGTGGACACGCATGGGTCTCTCTGACAATACTATAACTCAAAAAATATAAATCGGTTAGAAAATAAAATTAGAATTTTAAGTTAAGCATCCTCCAAGAATGAGTCACGAATATTATTAAGCAATTCTTCCCCAAGTTAACGTTTAAACGGAAAAATATTCGAACAATTTGATTCTCCGAAATATGCTTAACGAATTTATTTAAAATACCATTACGTTTAAGAGTTTTTCATGACAAATTAAATATAAATCACAAATTTTTTTGGGAATAGCCACTGGAGTTATGTTTATATTGGATGACTTTTGCACTTAGGCAAGTCGTAAGAGACAGAAAAAGTATTGCTATAAATAAATGTGTAATTCGTCAATGGACGCAATTTATGCTCCTTTGTGAATTTGTGGGTTCGTGAATTAAAATTCTTGTTCGCAGAACTTTAAACTGCTCTTTATTTATAGTAAAAAAGACGTTTTGTACAACCCTTACAAGCTCTAAAATGACATAACATACACCAACGCAACCTTCAAGATCGTCTGCCACACGTCCACAAACAAATGACTCTCGACTCTCACCCGACTCAGTCCAAGTCGTATACTGATAGGCTGTTAACAGCCAGAAGGTTTTTGCTGCGTACCCACACAGGTTTTGGGTCTGACCGCAGGTTGATAATTTTGATGGTTACAGGATGATGTGGGATTTTTTGATGAGGAAATTTGTTTGAGGTAGCTCTTTGCTCCTCTTTAATTAGTACATGATGCCAAACAGCTTTTTAGTTTACATCCTGGTGTTTTATATTTTCTAAAGTGGGGTAAATTTTGAGGCAAACAGCTCTTTTGGAGATTTGAAATTTAGCTTATGCTGCTGTATGGATTAACTCCTTTGTCTCACCCGACTGGCTAGCCGCGGCTTCTTTTATACCTCCACTCAGTGTTCTAGCCCGCCTCGGTAGCGTGGTGGTAGCATGTCTGCCTCACGTTCAAGAGGTCCCGAGTTCGAATCTCGGTCAGGGTGAGTTACCTGGATAAGGTTTTTCCGGGGTTTTCCCTTGTCCTGAAAGATGAATATCGGGTAACTATAAGCTCCATGGACCCCGGGTTCATTTGAGCATCATTACACCCATTTCATTCATCGTCCGATATGACTCAACGTTGGAGGACGTAAATTACAAAAAAAAAAAAAGAAAAGAAAAAAAAAAGAAAGAAATAAAAACAAAAACAAAAACTCAGTGTTCTAGAAATTAGTGGAACGCTCTGTAACAATCAAGGCGGCATCAGAAAGGAAGAAACTTCCATACCTTTGTTTGTCTGTCTCTTTGTTTCTCTCTTTGGGCAAGCATCAAACATTCGCCGGCCGCGGCTGAACAATGCCTGGAATTTTCAAATACTTATTCTTTTCTCGAATAAAAAGGCATTTATCTTTTTATATCCTGACCATGCGGATAAAACGATATGACAAAGCCAACGATTCGATTATCGTTGAAAAACATTACATATGCTCTCCTATTCATTTTGTACCTATACGTATTAAAACCATTTCTATAAACATTTATCTCGAGTAATATGAAGCAAAGAAAAAAGTTTTTAAACATAGTTAGTACAAGAGGGAGGCACAGTCATGGAAGTACACACATCATATCGTTTTTTCTTTGTTTGAGATTGTATGAAGGAAATAATGACCAGTAGTCCAATTACATATTACATTTCGATATTCTGAGTGGATGTAAGGAATCAAAGTATGAAGACTTTCGAAGAGATGGATGCTCATTACTAACAAACACTTGCAAGAACAATACAAAATCTCCGTTCTTACAAAATAAGTGTACTATATACCATAGAATCGTGGAACTGCATCCATCTCTCTACGAATTCCTTGACTCTTCACAAGAACACAAGTTTATCCACGTGTAACATGTCAAGCTGTACGAGAAGTGACGCACTGTTGCAATGTGCATGCAGGTACCCAGCACATGAGCACAGCCATTAGCCACGGCTGAAGATAAACCATGCAAACGTAACGGCCACGTGTAGCTTGACTGCTGTGAATTTGTAAGACCGTCGGATTAACTAAAGACCAAACTGAAAAACATGGGCACAACACGAAGACAATTACTTACACTATTAATGTTCACAAAGAAAAGAGATATGGCATGTTCAAATTATAATATTTCAAACGGTATGTATGAACTCCCTAGAAAATTAGTACAGTTTCAGCTCCCTTTCACATTATGCCTGCAAATGCAACGTAATGTGTATTGATGACCTACCCCGTTTGCAGCATTGGATATTCATGTAAATTTGTATTAGTGGCATTAAATGTTATTTCTGACATGAACAGATGGGTGAGAAATAGGCATGCACTAAAGATAGTGCTGGGTAAAATCATTATTAGAAGATACTGAGCAAAAATCGATCTTCATCATCATCATCATCATCATCATCATTAAATACTTTCTCCAACACCTATTAAGTTTTTTTTTAATTTACGTCCTCCACCGTCATATCGGACGATGAATGGAATGGGTGAAATGATGCCCAAATGAGCCCAGAGTCCATAGAGCTTAGAGTTACCCGACATTCGTATTTCAGGATAAGGGAAACCCCGTAAAAACCTTATCCAGATAACTCACCCTGACCGATATTCGAACTCGGGACCTCTTGAACGTGAGGCCCACACGCTACCACCACGCTACCAAGGCGGGCTCACCTATTTGGTGGAAATAGTATCGCAATCCATAAAAAATTCCTAACTAAGTTTGAAGTCCCGTGATTACCAATATGATGCGTTAGATTCACATAATTTTTGCACCATCTACTGTTTATAGCTGAATACACAAATTACTCATTTTGTTTGCGATAGGGCTTTGTAAAAAAACTACAATACACTCCAACTTTAGTTATGGACGCAAAGGGAAAAGCGATAATCAAATTTTAAGAACTGGACATAATATGCACACCTTTGAATGTTATAGTGTTTCAATGTAATCACAGGAAACAATTTTTTTCGAATATTTTCTGTTTTACACGGGTATATTTCTTTGTGTAATTGAAATAATTCTATTATTTAAGTTATGACACTAGTACAAAATTGTAAAAGGAAAAGAAAGTCCCTTTCTAATATAATGGACTTCACAGCTTATTCCCACAAAATTCAAGGTATACGTTTTATTTATTATTAACTTCGGTATTTCATGAAGTCGCAATAGCTCTTTTTAAAAACTCAAAATTAGTAAAAAGAAAATGTTGCATGTGAAAGACCATTATGGGTCTTATCATTGAAGAATAGTTAATTTAAATAGAAAGTGTGGTACTATACAACCTTAAGTTTTTTTTATTTATGCTGTGCACACAGATAAGCTATTCTGGTCCAGTGGGCCTCTAAAATGCATTTTCACTGAAGCCCCAATAATCGAATTTTTGGATGGAGAAAAACGTCTACGCGAAGAGTATAATGGAGTGCCCATGAGCGTGCAACACTTTAAAAGATTACATAATTACCAAACTTAATATTTTACTTATACTTTTTCTAAATACAGGACACGAATATTTCAATAAAGCAGCTCTATGAAACATTATTTGCAGGAAAATTATTATTCTTATTTCTTCAAGAATGTCAGCAACGGTTTTGATTAATTAACATGTTGAGGATTGTTAACAGAAATAAAATATATCCTGAAAGTTATGGGACTAGATTAATCGAATATAGAGGTACAACCCGTATCACTGACTTCATATGGTAAACCGTAGAAGATAAATAAAACTTGCCACACAAAAATTATGATCTTATTGAGAGACTATTCATGTGTTACCTTTGAGACATTCGCTGTTATTGGTTTTATCTTTCCAGTACTTTATTATATACTCTTAGAGGAAATGATCATCCTTGCTTTGTTCCTTGCGATATTAGACAGAGCGAATTTCGAACAATGTAACCCGTTTTAAAGATCTACTACTACACTAGTAATAGAATGATTTCTACCAACATTTATGTATGTCCACAAAATATAGGCATAAAACATTTTATGAGTACAGTTTTCAGAAGGAATATATCATAAACCCCATTTAAAATCCTTTCAATCCTATTACACTCCGCCCCGCCATTCTGTATGTTCACCGCACAACTTTGACTTGGTAATGTTTCTATAAGGAGCCTAAGATAAGGGGTTACTGTTAAATGTAAAATAGTAAATATACAGTTATGATGACAAATGCAATTAAGGCGTTTGAGTTGGAAGTTATTAATTCCGTAAAAATATGAAATAGTGTAAAAAACGTATTTATAAAAGTGTGCAAATCTGCAACCAACAACTGTTCATTTTTACTTAAAGATTTGCGAATAAAACAACTACGATAATGATGATGACGATGACGATGACGATGACGATGACGATGACGATGACGATGACGATGACGATGACGATGACGATGACGATGACGATGACGATGACGATGACGATGACGATGACGATGACGATGACGATGACGATGACGATGACGATGACGATGACGATGACGATGACGATGACGATGACGATGACGATGACGATGACGATGATGATGATGATGATGATGATGATGATGATGATGATGATGATGATGATGATGGTTTTCACACTAGCTGCTGTAGGGAGTTATAAGGTTGAGTTGGACTTGAAAAATTGGACCTGGAACCACAGATGGTTTGGCTCTCCGTACTGATGCTTCCACTGGTTGAGCTAACGGCGATGTGCCATAACTCATTAAATCCTGCTAATCTGATTCAAGTATTCTGTTAAACCTTCAAGGCAATATCCAATATTGAGATGTCATTCTTCAGAGGTGACTTGCTATGTTGCAACAGCTTTTAGCTTTAGAATTTTAATTTAGTGTGGTTGATATTTGATAGTTAACATTTCGCAACTTCAGATTAAATTTTAAGTTCCTGTGTAAAACTCTGCGCTGAATAACACAGGTTATCATAAACTGGAAAAAATTACAGGTCATTTAATTTGAAAAAGTACTTATTTTCAATCTATAGCACCTCTAAAGCACAAAATATACCCTGAGCATTTTGTTCCTTCTATAAATTTGCACTTAATTTGTGGTACTTGGGAACACTACCAAATGCTTTCCAAGCTAAAAAAAAGAAACCTTCCGTCATTTTCAACCACTGCAACAGTTGACTGATCTAGAGGGAACGTTGGGCATTTACTGCTAGGTAGCAGTGAATTTTGTAGGCTGCTCATCACTTTCAAAAGCAAATGCATCCATATTTTTAACCCTTTACTTGCAGAATATATTCATGCAATGCTGAGCAAGCACGCTAGCAGTTCAAAAAATTCTACAAAGCTAAATTACCCCACACTCGCCAGGTCTAGTGAAATGGAAATTTAAACTTATTAACGGAAATCAAAGCATCCGTTACCAGCGCCTAGTATTATGAATGCAGCTCAGCATTTTCCATTCCAGTAGTTGCATGATACTGATATGTATTGAGAGAAATGATTTAAAGGGGTCTCTGTACTGTAGCTCTATCTCTCACATGTTTGCAAAATGAATCAGTGTGCACTCATTACAAACACAGAAGCTGTGCAAACAAACTTCATAACCATGCATTTGCATCTCGTGATTCACAATCAGTTGTAAATAAATAAGTAAAACCGGTTTACATTATTTAAAACGCTATTAAACTTGTTGAATAAATGAGCACACGATGACCTACACGAAATGATATTCCCAAAGGATACATACATTATGTGCTTCTGTGGCACAATGCTGTGCCCTCCATTACCCAGTAATGTGTTTAGTGGTCTACGTTAAATATTGAAGGCAATAATACATCGTTTAATATTTTTGTGCATTACAGTGTAGATTAAATAATTTCTGAGCACAACGCATGTTTTCAACAGTTAGCACCATCCCTACACTACCCTTTTGTTATCTAATCAGTTTATTTTGTTCCACGGTTACATTTATTTATCGGCGAGCGTGGATTATTTTCTGCCACTTGTTATAACACTGGGTTTTTGCAACCAAAAGAGACAATGCAAAATTCTTCTACTGTCCATTATGTTCCAGATAGTTTCTACAAATACGGTTAATGTGAGATACACTTAAAGTTTACTTAGATATTCAATTAATCTATGAAGTCTATTGTTCACTGGTTCATTCGTAGCTTTTATTTCGCTTAATTCTAACTTCTTTACTGCTTTCCTAATTCATCTCTGTGTTTGAATTTTTTACCTTAATGCGGTCTATTATCACACATAGGTGTTTACTGTCGCAATATTTTCCACACACCATACTTTCTAGCAGTCTTCTGCAATTGGTTTCTTCTTAAACAATGATCTGCAAACTTATTTTCCTCTTAATGAGATTTTAAGTTATATTTATTATTGTTTCTAAAAAAAGGACTTCATCTAATTAATATATCTATTCCTCTAATAGTTTCGTAATGAAAGAGGAAATCATAACTTGAAATCTCCTTCCATTAAATGCGTATACATCGGCCTCAGTACCTTATCTTCCTTAACAAGTGGAAAGTGTTGTAAGGCGTGTTGTAATCATCATCATCATCATCATCATCATCATCATCATCATCATCATCATCATCATCATCATCATCATCATCATTAGGTATTATTACGTTATATGATATAAATCATAGCATGTATCATATTACGTTGAGATTTCGACTACTATTGTAATTTGGAATGAATACTATAATATGTGCATACATGAAATAGAGAAAACAGTATTAAAAATGGTACAAAGTATTCTGATCGGAAGCTCTATATCGGATCACTCTTAAATAAAGTTTCTATACTATACAAAATACTGAAACAATATATTTAATTCATGCCAGAGGATCTACTCCTATTAGTCCTGGAGCCGTAGGACCAAGGACCCGGGCCTCCTTCGACCAGGGAGTTATCGAGCTGTCCGAAAGGGCGCCCAGCGTCTCCGATGCTCTTTCCATAGGGCAAGACCTAGAAACTAACAAGCCTGTGGACACAGGACACAAGTTCTGTGGACTCAAGACGGGATGGAAGTGGATACGCCACTTACTCGCGCCAACACCAAAATAGGAAGGCTACCGATAAGACCTCGGTGGGGCCGCCTGGTGATCTAGCACACCTTATACTAGCAATGCTACGCGGGAATATTGATGGCTTCCCTCATCCCCGTCCGGAGACGTACTCGATCTCCCACGGGTATCGGGAACCCCTGCCCCCTCGAGTCCAACCCAATCCGAACAACTCCCTATCAAGGAGGGGCTCTAATGTTCGGCCAGAGGTTCCTCTAGTAACGTCACTGAAACAATATAATCGATTTAACTGCTATGACACGGCGACTATGTCTTAAGGTTACAGGGAGGTTGGCGCCGGGCAGTGAACCTCCAAATAGAAGCCGCGTCTCCGCCAGAGTAAACACAATAAACGCTATCGCTAGATAACTGCATCTCCAGAATGTTTCACCATTTCAAACATTTTGGAACTGTGTGATGACGATGGAGTGTTGGCGGGTTGAAATGGCCTTACGCGAACCTGCCCGTGTAAGTATTAGCTACTTATTGACACATTGTGTGGTTAGGAACTGTATGGAAACTTCCAGCGACTATACGAACGAGAGTCTTCCACAGTCATGATATGACTGAGTAAGTAAGCGAATGGATTTCTGGTGCAATGAGAACCCCCGCACCCCACTATGGTGTCATTTCGTGAGCGGTGTTATCGTAAAGCTTAGGCGCGTCTTTTGTTCGACTATGCAGTGAGTGAACTGTCCGGAAGAAAAAGCTACGTCGGGCGTATATCGTTTCGCCGCAACTTCGTGGAAGAAATTAAAAGTGAAAAGAAAATTAACTGACAGGGAGCAACTGAACTACGTCATATCAGAGAAGCGACAGTTTAAGCTCAACAAATCCCATTGGTTATTACACTTCAGTAAAAACTGACTGAATCAACAGTCATACTCTATGATATTCATCGATACTAAAAAGGTCTTTGACCTTGTAATACCTAAGAGATATAGTGATTAAAAAGGACATCCAAATCTTCCTTAGAATAGATTAAAAAGTTTACTCAATGAAACAAAACTAGTTTTGAAGGATAAAAAAGATAATTTTAAGTAATCAAGCAGCCACACAAGAGTTCTGTATGATAATATTATTATTGCTTACATATATAGACGATGATGCTATCAAACATTGAATACTAAATGTTCAGAAGACATATTACCTTTTATATGCAGATGATCTCATGATTTTAGCACTTAAAGGAGATGAACTTATATTTTGGTGTAGTATATAAAATCTCACCAATATAAGTTAATCACCTCAATCGAAAAAACGAAAAATGTGGCCCACATAGGAACTAATCCTATTTGAAATAAAATTGAAAAAGAAATAAGAGTAGCAGCGCAATAACCAATGAGTGTTGCTGGCTATACTTATGCCTGTTATTTACAAATATAAAACTACCAAGACATCAAATGAATCGTGGAACAATATGAAAGTATATGAAACTTATACGAGCAGACACACAGTTGCAATGTTAAAATGATGGCTGTACCGATCCCCTTTATGAGAGTGAATCACAAGAAAAAGAAATATGTAAACTCATCTCAGTAACACAAACTCCTACAAGCTGTTAAAAGATGTGCGGCAAGGAACAAAATAATAATTGAAGAAATAACAAAAGAATCCAAATTTTCTTTATTTTACTCAATAAATTTTATTCATACTAACTTCTCGCTATGTCCTGAATACGAGGGTCTGGTGTCCATTAAGTGCTGGAAAAATAATAGGACCCCCCCCCTTTCTTCTCGGGCAGCAAGCCAGATGAAAAGACGATTACATATCGACATTTCGGGAGTGTGCATCTCTCCCATCATCAGGATATTTATAAAATGTTATATAACCACAAATGAAATACTGGATATAGCACAAATATAAACAAAGACAAAACACTATCAAAATTCGCATTACTGAACAAAAGACTTTTCAGTAAATTAAATGCCAGGCCAGAAGATGGCGCGAATATAGAAAATTGTGTCAAAGAAACGTAACTACTTAACTTGATTACCAGACTGTATTGGTTTTTGCTTCTTAAATCGACGGATTTCCGTTTTAAGGCCGGTTTCCAAGAAAGACAGCATATTCGTCCCAGGAAAGCTTCAGGTCTTATAATAGGACCCATTTTACTTAATAAAATAATAAGAGATATACTGCCTATTTGAGAGAGAAGAATTTAATACACCTCTGCCGGACAATTTAATAATTTTCATGTGAAAGCCTTTTATTAAAATCTTAAATCACTGAGAAGAATTTGGTTCATGCTACACATAAGCATTCTTACATTTGTGCATAAGCTACCCGTTCTTTGACGTTCCTTAAACAGGTAGCTACTTTGCTTATAATCAGGAGAATTCTGTTATTGATGGGTGTACTGTATACAATTAAAATTTGTACAGACTTAGAAAGAAATAACACATAAAAAGTTAACGGCATATAAGGTTCTCCGAGTCTACCTCGAAACTGCCAGCTAGAAACACAGCGCCATGTCTTTTAATCATATGCTCAGGAGCACATACTTCCTTAGTAGTACTTAGATATCGCCTAAACTAATTATTACAGGAAAAATTACTGTGTGTGGTGTGTATTATACATACTGAATTTAAAAAAGGTTACACTCTAAGGGTTGTGAGATAGGATACGCTGGATGAGGCGTGAAGTAGAACAAGAGGGAACAAACAGCAAGGGGTAATTGCATTGGACACTTGAAATATCTTACCTGTAAATCAGCAACACCTGGCACAAATAGTAATGGTGAAGGTGAGTGAGAGGGGCAGGGGGGGAAAACTAGAAAACATTCAAGTCACACGGAAAATATATTTAAAAATGATCCGAATATGATGTTACCATAATTTTAATGTGATTAAACTTATTTTATATCTTGTTTTATCATTAAGAACAAAGTTATTATTCGTCTCTATTTCACCAACAAATTTTGACTACCGATTGTAAGTATATTGGCGGTTAAACGCTCTTATAAGAGTAGAAATGATTTATTAAAAGACTACTTTCTCCTCAACAAATGTCTTCCTCCAAAGCGTAAATAATGAACGTTGGAGTACATGTAAAGACAAATAATTTCTGAACAAACAGCTGTGCGTGATTTATTATCAATGTAATATTATCACGATACGCTTATTTGTGTCAAACAAATGTCTGCAATAGAGGAAACACTTGTCATTTTAGCTAATACCAAAGTTTGCGTTAAAACATGTATGATGATATCATATTCACTAACGAAATATTCAAAACCAACAGCAGAATTTCAATGCACTGCTAATATCGCACTCGCAAGTCCACGTGAGTATGACAGTTATCGTGATTGTTAGGTAAATGACCGCAGTCCTGCATAAACTGTAACCACAAATATTCACAGCCAGTTTTACTGCATCAAACACGCCCTTGTTTGAGGTTGTATTATGTTCTGTTTATAGGCACAAGCACTGCAGTTATAGCAGGAGGCAAGTCTAACTATTCCAATAGTAAGACACAGACTTGCATCCTTAAGCATAAAAGAGGTAGAAGACGAGAGGGAGGATTTATTTATTTAGCTGTTCTACTTCAAGAGAAATTCCACTTTATGAGGATAAAAGTAAAGAGCAGCTACGCAAAATCTCACAAATATATGTATACATAATCACATGATAATCAGATATAAGATTAGAAATGTCCAAAGGAAAATAAAAGAAATGTCATTTTATGGCAGAGATTATTATACACTTATTTACAAAAATTTTTACTAAGGTTTATTTTTCCATCTAGTTATTGTTTGGATTTCACAATATGTTTGCACATTCGATATCCGTAAATATAAGGTCATAGATTATAGTGATAAGCATATTTTTAAAGTGGTATCACTATAATAGGACTTTGAAATTGCATGGTTCCTATACGACCAAAAATTAAAGTGATTAGCAACTTAATGCTTTAAAATACTATTAGTCTTATAAAACCCCAAAGAACTACAAGAAATAGTTAAATGCCAATTCCTGTGCTAAAAATTTTGACATGCATTGAGTATAATTTTTATACACAGTATGATTTTTTACCATCACTTGCAAATTATAAATTATGGAAAAGTTAATAACCATAATGAGTTCACAGAATTTTCTCAGGAGATTCAAGATAGAACTGTTACATAAATTCTTAAACATGGACTATTTTAATCAAGGGCCTATATGCGAGGGCTGGGTAATAAAGAATGATCATAAGTTTTTACGGTCATAATTTTTCGCACTAAAATTCAAACTTATTATATTCTGTTAGCTTAGTGTAAAAGAAACACGCCGTAGTAGTTTCATTGTTGGTACTCCTGGTTCCGCCGGTCAGAACCAGGCTAGCTCAGAATATCAGTATCGCCTACCACTGCAATGGAGGCAACATGGAGTTAAAGTTGATGTTAGAGGAAGATCCAGAGTTTCTTTCAAACGTAATCGCTGCTGATGAAACTTGGCTACATCATTTTGATGCTCAGAGCAAACAGCATAGCTCAGTGTGGAAATCTCCTTAATCACCAACCACCAAAACAGCAAAAGTGGTTGCTTCTGCTGGGAAAGTTATGGTCATCTCATTCTTTGATATTTATGGAGTGGTTTATCAGTATGTTGTACCTCCACACACATCAGTAACTGGACAATACTACAGGGATGTTCTGAAAATATTGCAAGTCTATATCAGGCGCAAAATACCAGATTTCCGTGAAGCAGACTGGGTGCTGCACCACGATAATGCGTGGCTGCATATTGCCGAAGTAGTTGTTGAATATCTTGCAAAAATCAACGTGAAGTGCATCTCTCACCCCTCCTATAGTCCTGGTTTGGCCCCATGAGACTCTTTTCTATTACCTAAATTGAAGAAACGCCTTCGTGGGAGGCATTATCCATCATCAGAAGCAGTGGTGAAGGCTGCGGAGGCGATTTTGAAGGATCTCTCAAAAAAGTGTCCAGCATGTCTTTAAACACTGGCAGAAGCGCTGGGAAAAGTGCATCGCACTCAGGGGAGACTATTTTAAGAAGCACCATAAAAATTATGAGCATGAGTAAAGGTACGTTGTCAAAAAAGTGATCATTATTTATTGAACAACCCTCGTAAATAATGAAACAGTTTGAACGCAAAGAGTAGTCTAATTTAAGCAGACTTTCTTTAAAATCCTCAAGTCAAATCCTTGGAACTAACATACTAGGTTTAGTATTTAATCGCCTTTGATTTATGCTGTTCAAAGTCCTATAGACAATCAAACATGTGCTTAATTCTTTCTCTAAAATTGCTTATAAATGCGAGAAATATTAATATGTGTAACACAAAGATACACAATTTTATACGGCTACAGAATAAAGGAAAAGATACAGCAACAGAAACTGGATGAGGTGATCATGAAGACTAGTGATCTGGAAACGAGCATTAAGTGTAAAAAAGTTAAGAAAGCAAAACTGTGGACATAAATATAAAAGAACTGATGTTCATCCAGGTTTAGGTTGCGTATGAAGTGTGACGTAGGCGGACAGATTTGTTGGATATAAGAAACAAAAAGCTGGAAAATGGAATATAATGCAATTGTAGATAAATATATTGAAGTAAGCCAATGTGACTTTGGTATGATTCCTCAAAAATATCTTTCTACTATCTGTGAAGTTATTCTGTACTTCAGTTATGTTTATTAAAGCATCAGCTCCTAATTTTTCTATGACAGGCTTCTACTGAAGATAGCTGTTTCATATACTCGCCTTTCTTTCTGAAACATATCCTAACATCAAAATTAGCACAATGGAGAGATTGGCAAGGCTGCGATAGATGAATCGGTGTTAAGTCCGTTCTGAGTGTGTGACCTCACTGTGGCTGGAAGCATTTCCACTGACAGTAGAAACAACGTAAAGTATCAATATTTATGTTCATCAAGATTTCTCCAGACATGTGTGTTACAAAGATGTTTTATTGCATGCCTCACCATGATGCCTGTCACCTTTGGCACCTAACGTAACACTTTTTCCAATGAACACAGCAGGCAAACCCTCATTCAGAACACTGAACCTACATGCAGCAGGAAAACGTCGACTCTTATTTTGTAAAGCCACGTGTACGCAGCTGGCGTAGAGGAACTTGTTTCTCCAAATATAAACATTAATGATTTCATATTAAAAATTACTGTAATTGTAGTTTCTGAAGTCAATACTAATATTATCATAGAAATTAAACGGAGAGAGGCATACGCCAAGGTAAATAAATAAGAATCCATAGAATTGAATTAGCTTTCAACATGCAAGTGCGTTTTAATTATTTTAAAATAGTGTCACCGTGTGGCATTGTTGTGCTGCTGCCACAGGCCGGAGTCGGGCACTTGACACCAGAGAAAAAGACATACGTTCCAGAACGTTCTGCACATTGTTGCTGCCGCTAAAGTTCTCGAAAGGACTACGGCTTTCTAGAAACAATGGCTTGGAAGGTATAAATACCCGCATGGTGTTAGAAGCGGCAGTTTATTGTTGGTTATTCCGACAGTCGACGATTGAAGTGATCCACAATGATTTCTTTCATTTTTTTCGTGCAGCAAAACACCGAGTCAACCTCGAAGCAAGCTGACTGTCAGTTTCACGTATTCTTGCTGCAGCAAAAGTTATTCTAAATTTCTGAAAACCAGATTTCCTGACACAATTGGTGTCAGAAGTGGGATCACAACGATGGAAGCCGCATTGACAAAGATCTTAGAAGAGCTGAAAGAGATGAAGATAGTGAATGGCACCTTCGCTACAAAGACGGAAATGGCACATGACAGCTTCAATGGAAGAAATAAGAACGGCAAACGACAACCTCGCTGCGACGATGACCGAAATGAACGCCAAATTAACCACAGAAATGAAATCGGTGAACGACATCCTGGTCACAAAAATGAACGCCCGCATCGGTAGTGTAGATGGTAGCATATCTGCCTCACGTTCAAGTTGGAATCTCGGTCAGGGTGAGTTACCTGGATAAGGTTTTTCCGGGGTTTCCCCTTATCCTGAAAGACAAATGTCGGGTAACTCTAAGCTCCATAGACCCCGGACGCATTGAGCATAATTTCACCCATTTCATTCATAGTCCGATATGACTAAATGTTGGAGGACGTAAATTACTGAAAACCGCACGCACGCACACACACACACACACAGAGAGAGAGATTGAGAGAGTGAGAGAGAGAGAGATGAAGGCTGCGAACGAGGCCCTCGCCGCCAAATTGGAAGAGCACTTGGCCGACGTGTGGGATGACGTCACGGAGCTGGGCAATCGGATGGGTCAAGTGGACGAACGCATCGAAGACCTGGCGAACCGCTTTAACAACTTAGATGAAAAGCCGACAGCAACACCAAGTCCCTGAACGCCATGGTGGAGGACATCTTCGGCAGAAGACTGAAAGATCTGAAGGCCGGCGCGCCGGGACGAGACACAACATCTGTGCGTATCAAACCACCGAACTACGACGGCACGTCAAATTTTAGATCTTAAGGAATTTACTGTCATGCTCTAGTTTAAAAATCATAGATATAGAGCCTTAGTAAACAGCTTTAGAGGGCGTGCCATGGCCACAGCTACCGCTAAGTTAATGCACAAGTTTACAAATAATGACACAAGTTTGTGATTTGGTTTCTTGTAGTTACATGGGACAGATTTGCTAATCTGTAACGGTAAAATTACTTGGTGCTGATGGAAGTTACTCTACTACATTTATCTAATGTATGCGTATGCTAATTATTATTCGTGACAGAAAAAACAAATCCGTTATAACCCTCTATATCTACTTACAATTTCTTGCTAGCTGTAGTACAATATTGCCAATCTAGGTTTCTAGGGATGTAGGCAAGCCAAGTATATACACATTTATTAATAACTTCTGTAATAATTCCAGTTTTATACTCAAATGGTGCCTATAGCAGTAGCGTCCCGGTACAAGTGGCTGTATAGTTCAGTTCAGGCTAACTCTAGTTTAATTTAGTCAGCTTATGCAAAAAGAATGTCTTAAGAGTTGCCTTCTACATCATTTCCATCACTGTCAATCAGCGGGGTGCTTGTCTATTGATACCAAGGTTGCGGATGGTTTTAAAATATACTTAAAAGTGGGAAATACATGTTAATAGATTTACTGTCATCCAAACATTGTGGGAAAAATTATGACACACCGGCGACGCTAATATGATTCGGATAGTTGACAGCGTCGCATATTGTTTACCTTTTCATCCCTACCTATAGTCATCAGCTTTGGATAATGTATTATTTAGCTTGGATTCATTGCATATTTACTGCTAGGTGGACTTTTGGCGTAGCAAAAGTGCATACCAGTGCTAAACAGCAGGTCACAACGCCTCCTTAATTCGAGCCTGAGCATTATTACCACGGCTAGGAAGTTCGCCGTTCCCTATGCAGGTTACAACCGCCTTCTCCCGGCAGAAACGCACAGCAGAGGAATTGTGCCTACCTCGGTAGCGTGGTGGTAGAGCGTCTGCCTCACGTTCAAGAGGTCCCGAGTTCAAATCTCGGTCAGGGTGAGTTACCTGGGTAAGGTTTTTTTCCGGAGTTTTCCCTTATCCTGAAAGATGAATGTCGGGTATCTCTAAGCTCTATGGACCCTGGGATCATTGGAGCAACATTTCACCCATTTCATTCATCGTTCGATATGACTTAACGTTGCAGGGCGTTGAGCCATTGAAATCGCTTGCCCAGAGAAAAAAAAAAGACTTATGAGACTTTCGTAAATGCACATCTATTTAGGTAATTGTATACAACATGCAATTCATATATAGTACATATGGGGTTGTCTCTGGCTGATCTCATTATTTAAATAGGCACATTGTAGCAACATCAAAACAAATATAACGCGGATTGTAATATTTCCTGATCGAATGTAAAATAATATCCAAATAATAAAATCAATTTAACTTAAATATTTGAAGACTCTTACTAGGCAAAATGCCAAAGCAGGAATTTTACTACTTATTTACGCATTTGCGGCCATATTACTAAAAACAATAATGTACCTCTAAAGCCTTTCAAATTAAAAATTCATTCTATGTCCCGTAGAATAAGATTTAGTTGATTGATAATCTGTTGCAAATTCATTAATGACTTCAGAAAATTAATTTTCTCGATCTGGCTTCTCTTTTTTCCATGTTTGCCGAAGTGTAAATGTAAATCATGAGGTAAATAAGGACATGTTTAAGTACACTTCTAGTAAACATACAATGGTTGTACAGCAAATTTAGTAGCTCATCTTTGAAGCACAACTAAGACGAATGTCTTCCTTCCTACCAACGGACTCTTTGTCATGCAGTTACACCTGCTTTGCAGTAATGACAAACCTTGCCCTTGCTAGTGCCTCTGAGTTGTATAGCCATGCCTGGCCGCTCTTACACTGCTCAAGGAAATCGCCACGAAATTCCTAGCTCTGATTATTACTCATAAACTCTTTTACTGTCCAAAACAACCCAACAGATACCGTATTTTTTTAGTGTTTAAGAAAATATTACTTTGAAAATCTTAAAATCAATACTACATACTGAACGTAATCCGTCAGAAACGTAGTTTACGCGCGACAGACAAAATTTTCAATCTCAAGAACCGAATAGATACAGCGCCATTTGCGGCCTCACTCGTGATTTACAATTTTTACAAAATTAAATGGGAAAAAAAGAGGAAGAAAATTGCTTAACACCTTAAGAACTGCGAATTAATGAGTGCATCCTGAGCCAGAAAACCGCACCTCATTTGCTTGTTAACTTTGCAAGAAAATTCATACTTATTTAAATACGAAAATAATAATACGCAAGCATGCTGTTAACTGGTTTTGTTGGAAAAGGTTCGATCGAACATTTTCATCTCATCTTTCTTGCTCACATCTAGTGACATGGTCGATATTCACAAAGATATTGTGTACTTTTCAAAGTGGAATGTAAAGATAGTCGATTTATTTCCCGAGTTTATAGGCCGTGATCTAGAATCTTTAGCTCTAACCAAAGCTAATCCTGGATGGTCTCCATTTTGAAGATACAAAGCGAAGTTCTCGAAGAAACATTGCCATCTATATCTCAGCCATAAAATAAAAATACATTGATTCATCTTGATGCCGGCCGTGAAAGCACAAGTTTATTGTATGCGATGTTATACAAGAGAATCTTAGTGGCCCAAAATGCATGTTAAGTTGCAATTGCCATGTCTGGCATTTACTTTGCTTAGATAACTTATCTTAAACCTGAGTTAGCGGTTAACACATGTTAACCAAGGTTCCCAAATATTAACAAAGGCTCTAGACACGAAATTTCCAGTGCATGGAAATATCACTTTATCATAAACTCTGGGCATTAATTACTAAAACGGTCTTAGTCATAAACATGCACTTGTTTCAAGCCTGGCCATGAACGTGGCAAAAATCAGTTTTAAAACCTGCACATGCGTGACTGGTCGTTATAAATTTGAATTTACTGTTGTCAAGCTGTGTAGTTACGCGTAAATTTTGATGTCCTATGCATGAACAACACATTTCGTGACTCCACACGACTAAATCAAACATTTTACGCACGTCAGTATAAAGGAATCCGTAAACCGGATCCTTGAGAGGTAGAAAGGCTCATTTGCAAGCAGTAATTCACGCAACTACCGTGACAGGCACGCTTACAGACATTCAGCAACACATATCTAATGTTAGCGACATAGGACTAGTTGCACGAGAAAACAAAAAAAAAGTTAATTTCAGTATATTAATTTAACATTCCAGTCCAAATACTTAGAGAGGTGTTTTTAGCGCCCTGTGGTTACAGTACTATTTAAATTTAATTTGAGGTTTAGAGGTTTACAAAAGAAAAAACAACTGTCTTCATCTCTCTGCATAAGTCTCCAAGCACAAGTAGGTAATTAGGTTATGTAGTCGTGACGGAGCTCTAACTTGAAAAATTGTTTTTGTTAGCAGCTCTCAGACCTGTGGATTTTAACACTGGATTTAATTTTTTTTGCCATTGTATATATTCACTTCGGGAAGCATCCAAAGCTGGAATAAGTTTGAGGCATCTGATTTGAGTCACAAAAATACGATCATTAACCAATTAAATACTGTCTTATATAGGATTATAGAGTAAACAAAGCAAGAACTTAACTGTTGTCTGATATAAGTACAACTGATGTCTGACTGACATTGTTGACGATGAAGCATGGGTGCCTTGGGAAACTTGTGTAGTCCTGAAATTTGAAATCTAAGGGAAATAAAAATGTGTACCTTTAAAAATGCACACTAGCATTTACGTCACTGGTGGAAAATCGAGGCTAACGAAAGAGACAGGCTATGGCGCGTTTGAATCAGCTGATAACAGCAGTCCTAACCTGTACAGTATAGGCTTTGAACTGTATGTCGTTCGTGTGGTCTGTGTGATATTACGTTTGTTTTACTTTTTTAACTAGTGAAATTAATAATATTTAGTGGTTCAGGTTAGTGAAAAAGTGTTATATTATCATGTAGTTAACACATATTCCAGTTTGTTCGTAAATTTTATGTATTTAGTAGTGTTTTCAAGTAGGCTGTAAGTTAACCTCTGGGAACGTTCTAACGGCTTCGATGCCATATTGCATCTTCTCATTTGAATCTAGATTGAAGCATTTATTTTAGTAAATTCTGCTTATTCTTTTATTATACGTGTGATATTACATAGTTCTATCTTTGTTTAAACGTACAGAAAAATTATCTCCATTATTAAACAAAATAATAACTTCTGTGTTCAACCACATGGTGGATACAAGTTAATGTTACTATTACTATTATTTTCCTTTTTAGGTACTCAGAGTTGTAAAAGATGCCTCGACGTTGTAGTGTCTTTGGGTGTAGATCAAATTATGACACAGAAAGTGAAAAAACTACAACATTTTCACTACCAAAAGACGAAAATCTTCGTAAGATCTGGCTACGGCATATTCCGACGGATTTTTCAAAATTAAAAAATCCTTTTTTGTGCATAAAGCATTTTGAGGAGTCGTGTGTTATAAGAATAGACAGGATTTCTACTTCAAAGGGAGAGTTGATAGAATATGAAAGAAAAATCCCTAAACTCACAGAAAATGCTGTACCAACAATATTTCCTAATACACCCTCTTACTGTTCTAAAACGATTCCCAAAATAAAACGTCTTGCTGATAAAGAAGACGAAAATTTGGTCCAGGCATTTCGAGACAGTATTCAATCAAATAAACAGCATGTGGAAAGGGATTTAATAAATAATGTAGATAGCATTATTTCTTTTGTAGATATAAGAAAACTCAATTCCAGTAAGGCTAATTGGACAGTAATTAAGGACGAGGGAACAATTTATATTTGTTTAATGGGTATAAACAATGGCACACCTTGTGTCATTTCTTTTATAACAGTCAAAGATGATTTAACTTATACTGTTGTATTGGACAACGTTTGCATCAATGCTTCTAGTACTAATAATGTGAAAAAATTGAATTCATTAAATGTTTTGGATAGTATTATGACACAAATTGAAAATGGTGAAATATTACCCACAGTTAGAGATAAAATAGAATCTGCTATCCAGCTGCTACAGTCTCTACCATACCATGATGAGAATGAGCATATGAAGTTTATTGTAGAGCAATTAAATCTGTCACAGACTCCAAAGAATAACAGGCGTTATGGCAACAAATGCATGATTCTTGCTTCCACTCTGTATGTCCATTCATCATCTGCCTACAATGCACTAAGAAAATACGATATGTTGATTTTGCCACACCCACGTACACTGCAGAAACTAATTTCATTCTATGAATTGTCCTTGGAAAGTAGTTCTTACTTGGAAAACAGATTTAAACATTTAAAAAGTCATGAACACTTAGTATCTCTCGTGATGGATGAAATATATATTCAGCCACAACTGTCATTTAAAGGAGGTGCTATTTATGGCAGTAGTGCAACTGATCCTCAGAAATGTGCAAAAACTGCTCAAGTCTTCATGATATCCTCACTACTTTCTAAATATGTTGATGTCGTTTCCATTATACCAGTTATCAATTTAACAAGTGAACAGCTGAAGACATACATTATAGAAGTTCTGGGTATGTTGGAAAGAATTGGTTTTAAAGTTATTAGTTTAATTGCAGACAATAATATTGTGAACAGAAAAGCATATGAACTTATGACCCCAAATAAAATTTTGCAGCCTAGCATTACTCACCCACTAGACTCATCAAGAAGGCTTTTCTTTATATTTGACACCGTCCACATTTTAAAATGTATCAGAAATAATTGGGAGACCAAAAGAAATGCAAATAAGACCTTATATTTTCCTGATTTCAATCATCACTCCAATATACTTTCAGCTCAATACAGGCACTTAGAGTTGATGTATGAAAAAGAAAAGAAAAACCTAGTTAAGTATGGGCACACACTTTCCACCAAAGTGTTATATCCATCGTCAATTCAGAAGCAGAATGTGAGCTTGGCATTGAAAATTTTCAATGACAATAACATTGTGGCCTTGAAACATGTCACAAAAGATCTTGGTGTTTCTGAAAATATTGATGAGACTGCAAATTTCTTAAATATCATTGTTAACTGGTGGAAAATAGTTAATGTTAAAAGTGTGTTCGAAGGGAAACGATTCAATGATCCATACAGAGAGGCCATTAAAAGCCAAAGAGATATGCAATTTGAATTTCTAAGTAAAATGTGTCATTGGCTAAAAATTTGGAGGGTGTCTGTTCCATCAGTAAATGCTTTAACTCCGCAGACATTTCAGTCCTTGATTACTACGCTGGAATCTTTCCTGGAAATCATTCCATATCTATTTGAGGAATACAACATAGATTACATTTTGCTAAGCAAATTTCAGAGTGATAATTTGGAGGGTCGTTTTGGATCATACAGACAGCTAAGTGGTGCAAATTACTATATAACTTACTTACAGGTATTGGAAAATGAGAGGAAATTAAGATTTAAAAATACTGTGTTGTTTGCTGCTCATAATGGTAGTGTAAATTTGAAAGAACTGTTACCTACCCAACAAAATTATGATAATGATATTGACCTGAATGGTTTTTCTGATATTTTGGATGAAGAGTTTGAAATGCAAGTAATTCCTAATGATACAGTGCCAATACTGACATATTTGGGGGGATTTGCATCTAGACAAGTGCTACGTAAATCTAAGTGTAATATATGCAGTTCATGGCTCCAATTAAATAAACAAGTGGAAGTGGATTCTTCATATGACTTTGTAAAGGACTTGGACAGAGGAAAATTAACATTACCCACAGACAAAGTGGTATTCACTGTTGGTTTGGCATGGCATACAATGTCATTATTAGCAAGAGACTCTCAAAATTTCTTAACCTCTGGGAAACAGCTCTCTGTAGTTCAGAAAATTTGTAAAATTAAACTTCTGAGATCAGATGTACACAATACTGGTACTGAATGTAAATGTTTACATAAGAAGACCCTATTTGAGAAACTGGATAGTGTTGCTCTTTGTGTTAACAAAATATTGATTAGTAATTTTGTGAAAATGACCAATGAGAAATCTTGTGATTCAGACACTACAAGAAAAGTGAAAAAACTGAAAACATAAATTTTGGCATTATTTGTGATCATAAGACTTCTTCCATAAACTGTTTTGATGGATTACATTACATTCTGTACTTTGTATATACTCAGTGTATATATCAGTGTTAAACCTGTGGATTTATCACTAACATCTGTAAAAATAATTATGCTAGAGTATGGAGTTTGACAGAATACAAGGATCACCTCATACGTTTGGTACGTATAAATATCTCCATATAGTCGTGTAATTGCATGTAACTCTCATTTGTTTATTTCATTACCTCACCTTTTTTTTCTAGGTATTATCCTAACATTTTACATTCATAGTTCCTGATTCGATAAACAATTATTTTGGCATTATTTGTAATCATAAGACTTCTTCCATAAACTGTTTTGATGGATTACATTACATTCTGTACTTTGTATATACTCAGTGTATATATCAGTGTTAAACCTGTGGATTTATCACTAACATCTGTAAAAATAATTATGCTAAAGTATGGAGTTTGACAGAATACAAGGATCACCTCATACGTTTGGTACGTATAAATATCTCCATATAGTGGTGTAATTGCATGTAACTCTCATTTGTTTATTTAATTACCTCACCTTTTTTTCTAGGTATTATCCTAACATTTTACATTCATAGTTCCTGATTCGATAAACAATTATTTTGGCATTATTTGTGATCATAAGACTTCTTCCATAAACTGTTTTGATGGATTACATTACATTCTGTACTTTGTATATACTCAGTGTATATATCAGTGTTAAACCTGTGGATTTATCACTAACATCTGTAAAAATAATTATGCTAAAGTATGGAGTTTGACAGAATACAAGGATCACCTCATACGTTTGGTACGTATAAATATCTCCATATAGTGGTGTAATTGCATGTAACTCTCATTTGTTTATTTAATTACCTCACCTTTTTTTCTAGGTATTATCCTAACATTTTACATTCATAGTTCCTGATTCGATAAACAATTATTTTGGCATTATTTGTGATCATAAGACTTCTTCCATAAACTGTTTTGATGGATTACATTACATTCTGTACTTTGTATATACTCAGTGTATATATCAGTGTTAAACCTGTGGATTTATCACTAACATGTGTAAAAATAATTATGCTAAAGTATGGAGTTTGACAGAATACAAGGATCACCTCATACGTTTGGTATGTATAAATATCTCCATATAGTGGTGTAATTGCATGTAACTCTCATTTGTTTATTTAATTACCTCACCTTTTTTTCTAGGTATTATCCTAACATTTTACATTCATAGTTCCTGATTCGATAAACAATTAAACTGAAATTATTGTGCGAGAAATATAAGTAATTTTTTTAGGAAAAAGGGATTCAAAATGTCTTCTGAAAACTTTATTTGAAGGTGAGCGATATACTGTATCTTATCATTTATACATTATTTCTTTATTCTTTAAAGTATTATGTTTATAGATCTAAAAATTATAATAACATAAGTGGTATATATTATAAATACTTAAGTAATTATAAGAAACGTAATATAGCTTAGTAGTACGAGCATACCAAAAATCAGTTCCGAGACATAAAATCCCTTCTAATATAATATTGCTTGTATAATTATGTTAATTAAAGTATAATTGTCTAGAATGATGAACATATGTGAAATACTGTTTATTCATAATCATTCAGTTCACTAACAAAACAATGTAACTTCTGCGCTACGCTGTCCACTCTCTCAGACTGCCTGTGTGACGTCACACGAAAGTTTTCCTGTCGCGCCGAAGCCTATCTCTTTCGTTAGCCTCGTGGAAAATCTATGTGCTCATTATGTTTACAAATTACACTGGGCAACACTGAAAATGTTTCGGGCTTAAAAGTAGTGAATGTACATGTATTTCCATCTGCTGAATTAAAACCTCACCATAAAAATGATAGATTAGCTCTTGTTTTGAAGATAAAGTGACATTAAATCTTTTAGAGTGAAGATTTTAAATTTGGGGGAACTCTTTTTGGGAGTTAGCTCACCTTTCAAACAACATCAGAGAGAAATTTTGGAAATTAAGAGATGCAAAAATTAAGGAAGACATTTTTGTCGGTCCACAAATAAGAGAACTTGTAAAGGATCCTGCATTTGACCACATTTTGGAGGGGAAAGAAAAGGCAGCTTGGGAAGCCTTCAAGGGTGTTGTTCATGGATTTTTAGGCAACAAAAGAGATGAAAACTACAAGCATTTGGTGACAGCGCTCCTGCAACCGTAACCTTGGATGCAACATGTCCCTTAAGATCCATTTGCTCCACTCCCACCTAGACTTTTTCCCTCCTAGTTGTGGAGCTGTTAATGATGAACATGGGGAGAGATTGCATCAGGACATTTCTGTTATGGAACAAAGATATCAGGGCCGTTGGAATAAAGTAAATGCTTGCGGATTACTGTAGGTCTTTGCATAGGGATTCTGTGGAAATCCATCACAAGAGGCAAGCTAAATGAAGACAAGTCAATAGACCACTACATAATTCTTTTCAGACACGACTATCTGCGAAGTATTTTTCCAGCAATTTAGAACTCTTAGCATGTAATTGCCAGTTAAAAGAATCAAATGCACTTTCATTGTTGTTAGCATGTATGTAATTAAAATGTATCCTTTTCTCTCAATCCGTTTATATGTAACACTTCCACCTTGTGTATATCATAGAAACTAGAGCTAATAAAAATGTTCCATTGTCATATTTGTTTTTCTCAACCCAAAATTAGTAGGAATTGCCTCATGAAGTGCTCGAAACATTCAAAAAGTTTTTTTGCTGCCCAGTGTTATTTAACATCAAGTATCGCAAGAGTACTTTAGCAAAACCACCATATAAACTAATAGCATTTTAATTATTAAACGAAGAAAGCCATCAATGTGGCCTAAGTTAATGCAGGTTTCATACAACACAGAATTGTTTCCCGCGAAAAGAATACTTCAGAAGCACATGAAAAATACCTAGAAAGTATACCTTAAATGAGTACCGAACTCGATTCCTTCCGATCATGATCTACTGAGTAAGTGAGCACAGTCATTGTTGGAGTCTGTGAATTCATCAGTAAAATTCATTTGCGTTATTTGGCACGTCAGCTCTGAATGCAAGCAACTCTTAACGAACTACTTTGAGCGACTAGAAATGCAATACCAACTCTTCCTCAAATCGCAGAAGGATATCCGAGAAGAAATTCTAAATAAGCAATGGACCAAACGACGATATTACGATGCATCTTATTTACCCTGTCTGTTTCTGCTTTATACAACAGATTTCTTCCAACAAATATGAACCAGTAGCTCGTAAGCCTATTAATCTAGGTAACCGATAATAACCTGCTCTTTCTATTATATCTTGGAACAATTTCTTTGCCTGGGTTCTATTACTGCTGATAAACTGAATATGACTACTTTGCTGGATTCTAGAATTTCTTTTGTGTTCTTTCAGAGAATAGCATTCAACCAATCTAAAGGACCTCATCTTTGCTGATTTCATGTTTATTCTATCACATGTACTAGATGCGCTCAAGTTATATTTTTTTCCGTCACAAAGTAATCACAACAAAACTGTGAAGCTAGTGTCACTTATCAATGTAACCTCCCTCTAGTCGTACACATTTTTCACAACCTCGACGCCATGATTCCATGGTCATTGCGAACGCTTCTTTAGTTGTGTTTTGACCACTGGAAAATCGCTGAGGCAATAGCGGCTCGACTAGCGAATCTGCGACCACGGAGAATGTCTTTCATCGTGGGAAACAGCCAAAAATCGCTAAAAGCCACGTCAGGTGAGAAGGGAGCATGAGCAATCACTTCAAAGCTGTTGTCACGAAGAAACTCCTGCATCGGTTTGCCAGATGCCCCCCCTTTTTTTGTAATTTACGTCCCCCAACGTTAAGTCACATCGGACGATGAATGGAACGGGTGAAATGACGCTCAGATGAATCCACGATCCGTAGAGCTTACAGTTACCCGACATTCGTCTTTCAGGATAAGGTAAAACCCCGGAAATAACCTTATCCAGGTAACTGACCCTGACCGAGATTCGAACTCGGGAACTCTTTAACGTGTGGCAGACACGCTACCATCTACGTTACCAAGGCTGGCCTGCCCGATGCGCTGGTGCGTTGTCTTGATGAAAGAACACACGTCCAATCTTTTCCGCCCGTTTTTCACGCAATGCTGGGAGGAGTTTATTCTTCAAAACTTTTTGATAGGATGCAGCTGTCACCGCAGTGCCTTTTGGAGTGCAATTAGTAAGGATTACACCACTGCTGTTTCAGAAGATGGCCACCATCATTTTGTCAACACTGTTGCTCACTCGATTTTTTTTCGGTGAGTCTGTGTGCTTCCATTGAGCTTTGCTTCCATTGAGCTGACTGGCCCTTCGTATCAGGGTTAACAAAGGGCATCCACGTCGCATGAATTGTCACAATCGATTGAAAGAAAGTTCCTTTCATGCCGTCATCACGCGTTAACATCGCCTGACGATTTGCCACGCGCACAGCCTTGTAATCATCCGTCAGCATTCGTGGCACCCACCTGGAAGACACTTTACGCATTTTCAGATCTTCATGCAGGGTTGTGTGGACAGATCCCACGGAAGTGCCGATTTTGGAGGCGATGTCTGCAACGCTCAATCGGCGATACTCAAAAACGAAGTTCTCCATTCGCTGCATCATGTCGTCAGACCGGCTGGTGCGAGTTCATGACTGTCTTGGTGTGTTGTCACACAATGTTCTACCTTCACTAAACTGTCGCACCCAGTAACTCACATTAGACACATCCATGGTACCATCACCACATGCCTCACTCAACTGGCGATGAATTTCAATAGGTGTCACACCACGATAATTGAGAAAACGAATGATTACACGCTGTCCTTGCGATGAAAACGTCGCCATTTTAAGTATCAAAGACAGTCCTAACACTCGTCGCGCCAAGAGTTCTATGCACTGCACAGTGCTGCCATCTCTGCTACGCATTCACGAGGAGTCCACGTGTATTTAAAAAAGACAGAAGTCCCTATCTGGTTCCAGCCATCGGAAAAAATAACTGGAACGTACCTCGTAGTATGCAGCAGAGAAGAACTCCTTTGTTTCAATTAACATTCCTTGCATTCTATAAATTGATTTATTCTGTAAAATCTATCTTATCACGTCACTAAATTAACAGAAATAACGGTTTCCACAGGTTTATTCCTAATTCTCTTGAGGTACACTTTGATGTACGCATATTATCCTTAGGGACAAACCTGTAAAACAGATATAAACTTATGACTTTGTTCACTGTCACTCTCACTTCACTTTTCTTGTGTCACCTAGTTTATGTTATTTGGCACTTAATCGTGGTTGGTTAAGCTTTCACCGTCATAGTATGTTCCTCTTCTTTGAGCGTAGCGGTGTAATGAATACCCAAGAAGCAGCGTTTCCTATATTCCAGTGTCTCGCTAAATATCGAACACAGGACCATTCTGTTCAGTTACAATATCACTTACTTATAGAAAATAATGAATAACAGACAATAGCAGCAGCTTTGAGAGAAAAGATAAAAACGAAAGAAAAAAAGAGATATAAGTATCTGAAACTCCAACTTATTCCTGGAATAGCTCATTAAATTATCTCCATTCTAAGAAAATGTATATATCTTCTATTAGTACTAAATTTGAATCTACAAACTAACATATATAACACTAAATAAAAAAAGTTTAGCTTCCTTTGAGAAATTCAATACTCAGTTTTAAGTCTTTTGCAATTTCAATCGATTCTCCGATTGCGTGTGAAAGTACAGGCTGTATATAAATGAATATCGTGGTTTTAACTCCTTGTAATATACATTACAATCAACTTACAGTTATAAATGATATGTCAAATGAAAAAAAAACTGAAACAGTTTTACCAAGAACCTTATAGCTGTTCAATGTGACTACCGTTTGTCACACGGCACACATCAAGTCTATAGCCGAGTTCTTCCCAAACTTTGATAAGTGTGTATTCAGTAATTGTAGCAACAGCTGCTTCAATCCGGTTTCTTAATTCAGGGAGGTCAGCTGGTAGCGGAGGCAGGTACACATGATCCTTGATGAAACCCCAAAGGTAGAAATCACATGGCGTTAGGTCAGGAGAACGTGGTGGCCATACAAGCCTTGTCATTGGGGCGCTTGATGCCTATCCAGCACTCGGGTACAGTGACGTTCAACCAATCGCGTACTAAGTCAGTGAGGTGGCGCACCATCTTGCTGGAAAATGAAGTTCTCGGGCTCATTTTCTTCCAACTGAGCGAAGAGCCATTGCTCTAGTGTATCAAGGTAAGAAGTGCCAGTTACAGTAGGTTCACCAAAAATGAAAGGCCCATAAACTTTTCGCCGCGATATGGCACATAAAACATTCACTTTAGGGAAATCTCGTTATATTTGTACCATCTCGTGAGGATTTTCTGAGCCTCAGATGTGCACATTATGAGTATTAACATGTCCACTAAGGTGAAATGTCGATTCATCACTGAAGACAACATGATCCATAAAACTGTCATCGTCATGAAACATGTCGTTTGCGAAATTGGCACGTAATCCATGGTCTGTCGGCTTTAGAGCCTGTAATAACTGTACACGGTAAGGGCGTAGCCGTAAGCGTTCTCTTACAAATTTCCAAACAGTCGACACAGGAACCAGTAATTCACGACTAGCCTTCCGGACTGATTTCTTTGGACTACGAGTGAACGACTCTCACACGCTCACAGTCTCTTCACTTACTCTTGGTCGTCCCGTGGTCTTCCATTTACAAAGGCAGCCGGTATCTTCAAACTGGTGATACCATCTACGAATATTATTATCACTGGGAGGATCACAACCGAACTTAAAGCGGAACGCACGTTGCACAGTAACTACAGATTCGGTCTTTAGAAACTGCGGAACACAACACGCTTCCTGTTCACTAGTCGCTATCTTTGCTACTACCGCTGTCTAGCGGATTGCGGCAGAAACATTACGCGCACATGCGCACTGATGCCAACAAACAAAACTGAGTTTCTTTTTCATTTGACATATCATTTATAACTGTAAGCTTAATGTAATAAATATTATAAAGGGTTAAAACCCAGATATTCATTTATATACATCCTGTACCTATTCAATTACAAGTCCAACGTATAGCATCCAATTTTGAAACATTTGACTGTCGTTACTCTTTCCATAACGAAATGTGAAGGGTTATGGAAGAATTATGTAAGTAATGTGCAGAAAGATAATCTTACAAAGAAAACTTAGTAAAGAGTAATAAACGCGATAGAAGATAGTCATGAATCGAACACATTTTCTTTTGCTTCTTGTACTACATATATATTGTGTTACACTGGAAAAACTTAAATTGAGGATTTACCGGAAATATACGTTTTGAGGTGCCTGAACCGAAAGAAAAGGAGTTTTCGAAAACTGTTGGTGCAGGTGCCGGCTCGCGTTTGCATGTCTATATAAACAGCATAACTCAAAAATGAAAATTTTGTTAAGGCATTTTCCAAGGATGCGACACAAAAATTTTCCAGATTTCTACCCATTATATGGAAAAAAGTTTCAAAGAGTTTTACTTTATCGAAACTGTTTCATACACTACCTTAATTAATATATTCATACAAAATGAAAATATCCAAAACTTTCCTGGCAATACTCTCTGAAACCCTGTTTATTTTGAGATAGTCTTTGTATTCGAAAAATGAAATCTCGTTAATTCAAAATATCTATTACGTCTTTATTGCCGAGCTAGCAATTTGTTACTGCTTTGAACTTTTAAGTGCTTATACTGTATTCAAAGAGAAAGTCGTTATTCTTTATAATCTTCGCAAAAGTTAAAGGCACATGGAGGTGGGCCATACTACAGACTGGAGCCAATTCTAGGTTTGCGCCGCCTAGCAGCGCTGCCCAATGTGATACACGCATCTCGTGCGCCTGAACTGAGAACATTACATTATATTAATTACGCTGGGATAAATGTTTGAAAAATGACAGATGCCAATCTTATAATAAGAATGAGTTTTATTTTCTGATCATGACCGTACAAAAATACTGTCTCTGCGATACTTAGAACACAAGAGATGCACGTTTTATCTTCACATGTTATGGTTAAATGTTACGGATAAATATGTGAACATTACAGATGCTAATTATATAACAAGAAAGAATTTTAATTTTTCCTGCCTTGGTAACGTGGTTGTAGCCTCACGTTCAAGAGGTCCCGAGTTCGAATCTCGGTCAGGGTGAGTTACCTGGATAAGGTTTTCTCCTGGGTTTTCCCTTATCCTGAAAGACGAATGTCGGGTAACTCTAAGCTTTATGGACCCTGGGATCATTTTGAGCATCATTTCATCCATTCCATTCATTGTCCGATATGACTTGATGGAGGACGTAAGTAAACAAAAAAAAAAAAAAAAAAAAAATACTTTCTGATCATGACCGTACAAAAATCCTGTCTCTAAGGTACCTAGAACACGAGCGATGCCCTTTTTATCTTCACATGGTGATGGTTACACCCAACATCCATTCATTTAACACAGATAAGTCTGTACAACAACACCATTCTTTCCTCGTAACATTGATCTCAAGTACAAATAAATAATGTACCTATTAAAACAGAAGTCACTATTTGAAACAGAGTTAATTTTTAGTTCGTTTTCAGAGTAGAGGTTTTGTTAAAGCGAATTGCATCGCTAAGTCGTGTGTTGAACTCGAGCTGAAATATTGTTAATATTAAGTTAAATTATTATTATACACTTTATTTCAGTGTTTGTGATCCGAGTGCGTAAACACGTCCCTCGAAGCTCGGACAAGTGATTTTTCGATCAACAAACGTACAGTGATTCATTATCAGGGCAGAAAAATTATATTTAATATGAACAAGTTTTTAGAAAGCTCTCCAATCCAGGATATAGGGCAACTGTAGATTTTTCAAAATCCCAGCAATTAAATCTGTAACCTTGTGATGTAGGTAGTGCACACAGTGTCACGAATCTGTACTGAAGCAGTTTCATCCTTAGAAAAAGGGAGTATGCCTGTGTTCCAATCTCCGGAAAGATCCATGAAGTCGGAAAGCACGTTACTGCGTTGGAAACCGTGCTTGCTGCTCCACTGCTGTGACGTGTGACAAGGTAAGATTTTAATTAATGACTTGAAGCTTTCCCGGCGTTGATTATTGATGATAGTTTCTCGGGCTAACAGCCAGGTCAGATTAGGGTAACTACCCAAGCTTTCAGCGACTAACTCTGCCGCCATCCTCAGGGGAACTGAATCTGGGCTACTGGTGTTGCGATATTTATACCTGACGCGCGGCCGATAAGGACCGCCTACTTTTTTCCCATTGGCCGAGCTCCGGCCGATGGAGAAACGTGCGGAACCAATCAGGTGATTGCCGATGCTTCTTTGTACTGTGGAGGAGAGATATGCTGAATGACTGATGTCCATGCTTTGCTGATTTGAAGGCCTTCTTCCCTGTTGAAGTTGTTTTTATTCGCTTTAATGTATAGGGCTTCTTTCACCACTCTATCGTAGTACCTAGACGACTTTTCAAGTATTTTTGTAGAGTCGAATTTGATTTTATGATTTGTATTATATCTGTGCTCAGCCACTGCAGATTTTTCTGGGTATCCTAGTCTAATACAACGTTGATGTTCTTTGATGCGATCTTCTACTGTTCTACCTGTTTGTCCTATGTAAACTTTGCCGCAACTGCATGGGATTTCATAAATGCCTGGTGCACGAAGACCTAAATTATCTTTAGCAGAACCTAAATACTGTTTTATTTTGGTTGGGGGTTTGAATACAGTTTTTATTTGATATTTCATGAGCAATCTACCAATTTTCCCCGACAGGGCGCCACAATAAGGGATGACTGCTAAGCCTGCGTGTTCTTTCTTTGTGTTGGGTTCACGGTTGCGTTTGGAGTACATTTTCTTAAAAGTTCTGTTTATTTCCTGGTTAGTGTATTGGTTCTGCCTGAAAACTGTACGCAGGTGTTTTATTTCTTGAGGTAGATTTTCGAGATCAGAGATAGCAATCGCTCGATGTATGAGTGTTGAGAGGACTGTCTGCTTTTGTGCCGGGTGATGACAGCTGGTGCTATTAAGGTAAAGATCAGTGTGGGTTGGTTTCCT
This sequence comes from Mantis religiosa, assembly GCA_030765055.1. Lineage (NCBI taxonomy): Eukaryota > Metazoa > Arthropoda > Insecta > Mantodea > Mantidae > Mantis > Mantis religiosa. The sequence goes on from CM060949.1 coordinate 100,355,166, forward strand.
ATACACCTTATGACCCAGGTGACCATCGTTTTTTCTATAAATAAGTAAATCCAAGAAAGGTAAGCCGTCCGGGTGTTCAATTTCCATGGTAAACTTAATGTTGGGATGGATGCTGTTGAGAAATTCGTGGAAAGCTGTCAGGGCATCTTTTCCGTGTGGCCATACCACAAAAGTATCGTCTACATAACGGAAGAAATGAGTAGGAACTAGGGGTGCAGTCTTGAGTGCCACATGTTCAAATTCCTGCATGTAGAAATTGGCTATAGCCGGAGATAATGGAGAACCCATAGCAACACCATCCACTTGTTCGTAATAGGTGCCATTAAACCGGAAGTACGTTGAAGTTAAAGCATGGTGGAATAAGCTGATCATCTTGTCATCAAAGTGGGGTTTCAACAATTCTAATGTCTCTTGGAGGGGCACTTTAGTGAAGAGAGATTCTACATCGAAACTAACCAGTATGTCTGAGGTAGCTACCTGGATTTCCTGTATGACTTTGGTAAATTCTGATGAATTTCTCACATGGTGACTGCAATTTCCAATCAATGGTTGCATTAGCTCAGTTAGATATTTAGCCAGAGCGTATGTCGGAGAGCCTATAGCGTCAACAATGGGCCTGAACGGAATGTTTGGTTTGTGTATTTTTGGCAAGCCATAAAGTCTGGGGGGAGTCGAGTGATGAGGCGTTATCTTTTTGATGACTTCTAGAGAAAGACCAGAGGATTTTAATAGAGCGGCCGTTTTTCTTTCCACTTTGTTGGTTGGATCTTTGGGAATCTCTTTGTAGGCTTTATCAGAAAGCAAATCCATTAGTTTCGACTGATATTGGGTTCTTGATATCACAACAGCTGCGTTTCCCTTGTCTGCGGAAAGTACCAAAAGCTCTTTGTTCATCTTAATGTCACGTAGCGCTTGTCGTTCAGCTCTAGTGATATTCTGTTTTGGAAGAGTTACCTTTTTTAATGTACTGCCTACTTCCTGTCTAATCTCTTCAGCCACTTCTTTAGGAATGTTAAACATAGCACACTCTACTCCACTAATTATGTCTTTATATGGAACCGACTTGGGAGTTGGGGCGAAGTTGAGCCCTTTTGACAAAATGGAGACCATATCCTTGCTCAGCACTGTATCTGATAGGTTGATAACCAAGCGTTTTTCATCCAGAGGAGTAATGGGTCCCTCAGGGACGTAAGATGGTCTCGTGAATTTGCTCACCTGTCTGTCTGTGGCTTTGCGTGAATGGATGTATATCTGTGCTGCAATGGATTGTTGAAACCAATGCCAATCACGTGGATTGAATTTTGAAGCAAGTTCGAGATGTAATGAAAGAAGGCTATGGCTTACCTTACTTAGTACGCATCGTGTGTGATGTATCCTCTCTCTGACCAGGGATAAACCGGCGCGTCTTAGAATCCTGTTCACTTCCGGTGAATTCACCGCGTGTCTTAGTCTACAGAACTTAGGTATAATACCTGCGTCACGACATCTTAACAAGAATGCAAGCGAACACAGTAGACCAGCCCTTTTCTTTTGCAGACGTTCGAATTCACATAGCCTGCGGTGGATAACCTCCCCGTAAAGGTTAGTGATTCAATCCACGTGATTGGCATTGGTTTCAACAATCCATTGCAGCACAGATATACATCCATTCACGCAAAGCCACAGACAGACAGGTGAGCAAATTCACGAGACTATCTTACGTCCCTGAGGGACCCATTACTCCTCTGGATGAAAAACGCTTGGTTATCAACCTATCAGATACAGTGCTGAGCAAGGATATGGTCTCCATTTTGTCAAAAGGGCTCAACTTCGCCCCAACTCCCAAGTCGGTTCCATATAAAGACATAATTAGTGGAGTAGAGTGTGCTATGTTTAACATTCCTAAAGAAGTGGCTGAAGAGATTAGACAGGAAGTAGGCAGTACATTAAAAAAGGTAACTCTTCCAAAACAGAATATCACTAGAGCTGAAAGACAAGCGCTACGTGACATTAAGATGAACAAAGAGCTTTTGGTACTTTCCGCAGACAAGGGAAACGCAGCTGTTGTGATATCAAGAACCCAATATCAGTCGAAACTAATGGATTTGCTTTCTGATAAAGCCTACAAAGAGATTCCCAAAGATCCAACCAACAAAGTGGAAAGAAAAACGGCCGCTCTATTAAAATCCTCTGGTCTTTCTCTAGAAGTCATCAAAAAGATAACGCCTCATCACTCGACTCCCCCCAGACTTTATGGCTTGCCAAAAATACACAAACCAAACATTCCGTTCAGGCCCATTGTTGACGCTATAGGCTCTCCGACATACGCTCTGGCTAAATATCTAACTGAGCTAATGCAACCATTGATTGGAAATTGCAGTCACCATGTGAGAAATTCATCAGAATTTACCAAAGTCATACAGGAAATCCAGGTAGCTACCTCAGACATACTGGTTAGTTTCGATGTAGAATCTCTCTTCACTAAAGTGCCCCTCCAAGAGACATTAGAATTGTTGAAACCCCACTTTGATGACAAGATGATCAGCTTATTCCACCATGCTTTAACTTCAACGTACTTCCGGTTTAATGGCACCTATTACGAACAAGTGGATGGTGTTGCTATGGGTTCTCCATTATCTCCGGCTATAGCCAATTTCTACATGCAGGAATTTGAACATGTGGCACTCAAGACTGCACCCCTAGTTCCTACTCATTTCTTCCGTTATGTAGACGATACTTTTGTGGTATGGCCACACGGAAAAGATGCCCTGACAGCTTTCCACGAATTTCTCAACAGCATCCATCCCAACATTAAGTTTACCATGGAAATTGAACACCCGGACGGCTTACCTTTCTTGGATTTACTTATTTATAGAAAAAACGATGGTCACCTGGGTCATAAGGTGTATAGGAAACCAACCCACACTGATCTTTACCTTAATAGCACCAGCTGTCATCACCCGGCACAAAAGCAGACAGTCCTCTCAACACTCATACATCGAGCGATTGCTAACTCTGATCTCGAAAATCTACCTCAAGAAATAAAACACCTGCGTACAGTTTTCAGGCAGAACCAATACACTAACCAGGAAATAAACAGAACTTTTAAGAAAATGTACTCCAAACGCAACCGTGAACCCAACACAAAGAAAGAACACGCAGGCTTAGCAGTCATCCCTTATTGTGGCGCCCTGTCGGGGAAAATTGGTAGATTGCTCATGAAATATCAAATAAAAACTGTATTCAAACCCCCAACCAAAATAAAACAGTATTTAGGTTCTGCTAAAGATAATTTAGGTCTTCGTGCACCAGGCATTTATGAAATCCCATGCAGTTGCGGCAAAGTTTACATAGGACAAACAGGTAGAACAGTAGAAGATCGCATCAAAGAACATCAACGTTGTATTAGACTAGGATACCCAGAAAAATCTGCAGTGGCTGAGCACAGATATAATACAAATCATAAAATCAAATTCGACTCTACAAAAATACTTGAAAAGTCGTCTAGGTACTACGATAGAGTGGTGAAAGAAGCCCTATACATTAAAGCGAATAAAAACAACTTCAACAGGGAAGAAGGCCTTCAAATCAGCAAAGCATGGACATCAGTCATTCAGCATATCTCTCCTCCACAGTACAAAGAAGCATCGGCAATCACCTGATTGGTTCCGCACGTTTCTCCATCGGCCGGAGCTCGGCCAATGGGAAAAAAGTAGGCGGTCCTTATCGGCCGCGCGTCAGGTATAAATATCGCAACACCAGTAGCCCAGATTCAGTTCCCCTGAGGATGGCGGCAGAGTTAGTCGCTGAAAGCTTGGGTAGTTACCCTAATCTGACCTGGCTGTTAGCCCGAGAAACTATCATCAATAAGATTTTAATGTTGTAGGAATATTTAATGTGTTGTTTAATTACGGGAAGAACAGCCAAAACCTTTGCTGGCGGATAAAACTGCTCTTATGTACACGGAACCTCTGCAGGTGCACGTACTACGCTTGGCAACAGCGCTCCGCTTGAGCATTGGCCAACGTTCCCATGACTAACATTTGCGAGCGGTAAAACAGCATGGGGTCCTGCGCCGTGGCCTAGCGTGTTAAGGCAGCATGCCTTGGTCCCTAGCGACGAAAAGCGGCCCAGGTTCGATCCCACCCAGTAATGGGGATTTTAGGTCCCGTGTATAGGATCGGTGCCCACTCAGCATCGTGAGGAAAGTGAGGAACTTGCGATAGGTAAGCGGCCCTGGTAATGGAAACCTACATTCCGGCTGGGGGATGCCGAGATGCTGACCACATCTCCTCCCCCATCTCGGTTGGATGATTGTCCACCTCTGCCGTGTGCAAGTGGGCATGAGGCCGGCAGTCGGGTTGGTAGGCCTTGGCCCTCTAAGGGCTGTCGCGCCAGTGGTTAACTTTATAACGGCATGGGAAATGTGTAATGAAATAATTTCAGCTAATGCTTAAATTATAATGAATTAGAAGAAAAAGCATTTGTAAGAATAGATTTTACGAGAGTGAGCAGAGATTATCTGAGTGGAACAGAAGTGATGCTTTTTTTTAAATTCTTTTATAGTTTTCTTTTTATTTATTTGATTTTATTTAAGTTTTTATTTTATTTATTGGCTGATTAATTAATTTATTAATTTATTATCTAATTCATATATTTTGTTTAGCTCCTTTAACCTCCTCGGTCGTATTAGCAGCTTTAACTCCAGAGCATATGATGGTGTTAATTATCGCCGTGTTTGGTTTTCTTAATTCTAATTTTATTAATGTTTACTATTGGGCACACACTTACTTCAAAATTCACATTTTCAGATTCTTTGTGAGATAGAGTGTAGCCGGTTAAAGAAGAACTCATACAACAATTTTTACCTATCCATAGTTAATATCGAACTTTTGCATATACTAAACTACATCATATTAGAGAAAAACAGCATCCTGAAGATTTGAAACTTAGTTTTATCGTACAATTTTATTTTACACGTCATTAACATGGACAGCTTTCGGGATGTGATACCCAATTTTCTGCAGATCATGCAACTCAGCTCTGGCCTTAAAAGTGATGGCAACAATGTCTTACACCTGAGACCAAAATAAACAAAGCATTTCCTTTTAGTGTTTTGTTCCTAAACTCTACTGTCCTGGACCAATTTAACGTAATTTGTACTGTAATTGCTCCGAAATAGTTTCATTTATAGCGTTAATGACTCATGCAATAAGATATCCATCTATCCATTATAACAAGTGTATATATCAGCAAACCGAGTTGGTACATAACATCATTTTCAGACAATACAGTTATGTTTGGGAATGTATTTCAAACATACAACAAAGCTCTTGCAACGCAATAAAACGAACGCAATTTCGCCAACTAATTTGCATCTCTCTGCGACGCAGCATAGAGATTACTTTCGGTACCTAATCCTTTCATTCTGATCAGAGATCAATTAAAATAGAATATGAAGCAACCGCCATTCTTTTGTTTATCTCTACCACATTCAACAACTACCTCCTCTCTTCCCCATTCGCCTCATCTGTGCCGATAGCAATTAATAAAGTGTTTCATACAAGGGCATGTAATTTATTCAAGGTATATAACTGCATTACCTCTCCCACAGTAGCACTAAATATAAAATGAAGTGAATGACTGAAACCAAAACAAAGAAGCAGCTACAAGATACAGGCTGTTATATATTAAAGAAAGAAAGAAAGAAAGAAAGAAAGAAAGAAAGAGGGAGAGAGAGAGAGCGAGAAAGAAAGAAAGAAAAAAATACAGACAGAAAGAAAGGAAGGAAGGAAGGAAGGAAGGAAGGAGGGAAGGAGGGAAGGAAGGAAAGACAGACAGACAGACAGACAGACAGACAGACAGACAGACAGACAGACAGACAGACAGACAGACAGACAGACAGACAGACAGACAGACAGACAGACAGACAGACAGACGGACAGACAGACAGAAAGAAAGAAAGAAAGAAAGAAAGAAAGAAAGAAAGAAAGAAAGAAAGAAAGAAGAAAGAAAGAAAGAAAAAGAAAGGGAGAGAAAGAAAAGGAAAGACAGATAGACAAAAAAAAGAGGAAAGAAAGGACAGAAAGCAGGCGAACGGAAAGGAAGGTCCATTTTCTGCTTCTTTCTAACTGTGGTATTTGTTGTGAACAGTTAATTTTGTACCAATTTGAGGCAATTTACCAGGCTGAGAAGACTTGGAGGTTGAGTATGGATCCATTAAGGAGCACTACCAGCAACTCGGATTACCACATTCCTATTACTTCTGTGCGACAAAAGGTTATTAAACCTAAATAACGTCTGCAACAATTTTTAAACGAATAATTTAATACCTAAAATGTAATACAGAAATTCCAAAAAATTATTGAATTAGCACATTCTCATTCGTACCTAATACAAGCATCGAACAAAATGATTATATGCTTGAGGTTGTCTTCAAGCTTGAGCATCCAAATAATTTTTACACTTTAAGTGAAATCCTTCTCCATATGCATATATATTTGTTTCCAAAGGAATCTGCATACCTTATACCAAACACTGAGGAAAGCTTTCCAGTGATTACATTTTGGTGTTTCATTGCTCCTATTCCGGCTGGTACTCGTGTGAATTTCTAAGTAAAGCTAAAAGTTATTATTTCATCGGAGAAATAAAAATATTTTTCCACGGGTGTCTTTATGTACTTTATCTCACTACTTCTCTTAAGCTGTACGGCAGATAAGCTGGCAATGCTAATGATGAATTGCTGGCTCACAAAGCAGATCTTGCGGCGACAATGAAAACTAACAGAAACTTACACCGCTACTATTTTCTAAACGTGTATAACAGGGAAGGGTTTTCTTAAAGTTCTACTTTTTCGTTTGCCTTATTGTGCATCAATATTATGTTTTCAGAACTAGACTAGAGAATTAAGAGCTTCCAGGGAACAGTTTTCATTTTCAGTGAATTACACGACGGAAATGTTATGGAATCAAAATATTTAATGCTTAGTACCTAACCAAGGAAGAGTGACTAAATGTAAATGTTTAATGGTTATAAAACTTCCAGGATGTATTTATTCAATATTACTGCATTATAATGGTTCACTATTCAGGAAAAAGGATACGGTGCTGGGCAAGCAACCAAACTGACATACAGCGTCTTAAATACTACAGAGATTAAGAAGTTGTTTATGTTAAATTAAATCACAAAACCTCCAATATTCCTCATATGATATACCGTTGCGGAGCATACAATTTCTAATCACATTATCGGTTGGAATTAGTGATACTAAAAGCAAGGAAAGCAAACACAAACATACCTTGTATAAAGAATGTGCACAAGATCTCTAATTATGTTCACGTGGTGCTCTGCCATATTCTTGAAAGATATTGTACCCCCATTAAATTAAATAATTAAACCAAAGGTAAATAAACGTGCTCAGTTAACGTCAGTTTGAACATTCGTTCACTCTAGTAAGTATTGGAGAGTCCGAAATAACAAGTGAGACTAAATAACAAATTGTTGAAGTAAACCATATAGAGGAAACATAAGACTGTGCAAACAATGACAATACTAAAGCGGCACCAAGCTTGAAGAGTTTTTGGACGGTATGTATAATAAGGTATGCATTTCAGAGAGAAAGCAATAATAAGAAATACAAAATTGTGATTTGAATATTGGAATAGCAGTACAGAAGTATAACATTATTGTGTAAAAGGCATGGCAATGTAAGACCATGTCCAGTTTGAGCGTCGTCATTACGGACTGTAATTACTGATGCTTTATTTTAAAGTGTTCATTAGCTACTCTCCTTTTACAGAAAAATACCAACCATCAACATTTGCATAACAGTGCTTCATGAAATGAGAAAAATTTCGCCAATATCCTAGTTGGGAATGAACATAAATTTTATTCCAATTTATTGAGAGATCAGTGCTTCTAATATTCTGTAACCTACTGTATTATAACTTTTGTGTCTATGGTTTTCAGATGAATCATGTGCTCAACTGAATTGAAATCATGCTTGAAAATGTGAAATACTTTCCAGTGTAACGCCCAGCTCATCTTTCCAAAAACAAGACAAACGAGAAAGTTCAGAATGTTATTATTGGCGGTTTAAACCATCAATGCGTGAAAACGTTCACTTCTTCCAGACATTCTGAAAACTCAAGTTAGCAAATAATTTTCCATCGCCAGACAAGGTCTGACATGAAATAATGAAACGAAGTAGTTCAGTGTTATCATTATCATCATTAGAGCTCTGATTTATATGCACTATAAAGTATGAATATATGCATGCATCTATGAACTAAAAGTCTGCTAAATATGCTCTAAAACTTCAGAATAGTATGCATGTAAAATAGAGCACATTATTTCAGCATTCTCACATTCATTGATCTTAAGTGATCAAATAATAAATTCTTAAATACGGGCCCTAATTAGTTAATAGTTATTAGTCCATCTTTCAGTCTATTAGTCTGTTTATTGCAATAAACATTTAAAGATTTTTTCACCCTTTTCTGGCAGAGACGATTTCATTCTGTCATTTAAAATATTTTTAAATTTCTGTGAACATCTTCTTGCAGATGTTGCGTAATCTATAATATTTTATTGCAGGGTACCTATAACAGCAGTATAAAAATATGGGTTTATTTTAGTCAAATATGACCAAAAATCACCAACTCGAAAATCTAATTGATTTTTAAAATTTTCCGAATACACAAAAATAACACTCACACAGTTGGCACACTAATATATTTCATTCTGCTGTTAAGAGTAGGATTTCCATCAATTCACCATTCAATTTCCATCAAACCAAATAATCTTTACTGCTCTTATCCCTTGGCATTGTAACACACCCTTTCCTATTGCTCACACTTCTGAAATTACGATTAGCAGCACATTAGTACAAGTTTAAAAGTTAAATAACAATGACACTTTTTAAATCTTGGAGAGTTATCGTTGTGGCAGCCGACTTCGTTTGTAATATTAATACAAACCATATCAAGCTTTATGTTATAACGGCCGCACTGAACTTTAAAGATTTACTGCATGATTGTAGAGGGCTATTTGGTTTAAATTGCTGAGCGTCATATTTTAATATCAGGAAGGGTTCATTGTTGATAGATACGTTCTCTTTTTTCGGGGAACCTTTATGGATTTACTTACACAAACCGAGCAGTAAAAGAGAAAACTTGTCGTATCCTTTACTTTTGCTTAAAGTAAACGGAATGAAATATTTGTACGAATCATTGCTGAAAAGTAAAATATATGCATAAGTATGCATTAATTAGTTAAATATGCACTAACTCCTTAAATATACATTTATATGCAATTATGACACTTCCGTGATACGTTCCTTACAATGTGCCATAAATTTATTACTTACATGCATATGTTTAACTATCATGGAATAAAACAAGCAAATATGCAAAAATCCGAGCTCTAATCATCATATATAGATACATTTATGATTGCATAAACATTGAAATGGTTCAAATCTGCTATAGCTGATTTTAAGTGTTACCTATTACAGAATGAATTGGAATAACTGCAGTAACAAAAATACAAGACAGAGAAGGTAACAGATCAATTACATACTAAAAAACCCAAGATTGAGAATGAACTAATGGTTGATTTTATTTAGTGGAGGGGAGCAAGAATGCTAGGATCTTGAAATTTCTATTTTCCTAGAAATCCCAACTCACAAGCGCTACTCCTATAACTGTAGTATACAGTACTAAAGCAGGCTTTCTCAAAGTAAAATATACAAATGGGTATTGTTAGTCAAACTCAGCAAGAAGAATACGTAATGTCTGTGTAAACAAGACTACGGCACTGCTATAAACGGAACAAATGTCATATTTCATAGCAGCTTGACCTATTTTAACGCTGTAAACACCGTCTGCCAGCTATTTGCACTGAGTGTAAAACTGTTCACACCTGTTTACTAGCGTGTGCACCCATATCGTGTGGACACGTCACGATCCAGGAAGTTAGTGCGTGCATCACGCCCAGCCCAACAAAATCCATGTTGGGAAAATCGCTCTCGTGTGACGCCCAGAGGACTATGCAGCCGTTGTTTGCCTTTGTTTAATTAATAAAGAAAAAATGGGAATTGTATGCATTCCAAATCAATTAGAAGCCCTATCAAGATAAAGTAAATATCTTTACTATATTAGCAAGCAGCTGCATATTATGTACTTAATACTAGATACTGCATTAAGTATAGCAGAGCGTAAGAAATAAATTGATAAAACAGAATTATAGCAAAGCTGCATCAAATATGACTAGCTTTGAATGATGTGTATAACTATATATGCAAAACATATTAATAATTATTTACCTATGTGATTTTCTTCATAAACAAAAATACTTATTCTCATATTCGTAAAAGGCCGACGCAACTTACATTCTAAGTAGCTATAGCACTGATATCCGGACTTGCATTACATGCTTGTATCACTAATGTCAAGGCTGAACACAGCAACAAGAGGTCTCTGTTATGTTGACTCTCGGTGACTTTACTATGCTCCACAATTTTTACTGCACTCAGCTATTGTAATTATTGTCAATCTGCTCCGTATTCTGGAACTAACTCTGTAGACTTTAATTCCAGATAACTGGACGATCCAACTTAACGATTAAAATAATCAGCTCTAAATCTACCCGGACTTCAACAAAATGAGCGAAATACTTTAACGAGACACATAAACGACCTATAGAAGCAATTAACAAGTTCACACATGCACGAAAATTTAAACCTATGCGTAATTTAATTACCCATTTGTAATATGGTTAAGTGTTTCATTTAATAGGTTGTGATAGTTATTTGTTAAGCACGCTGTCAATTACCTGGTTTATATCAGTGCCAACAATGTACCTAAATTTTAACAAAAGTTCTTTTACATGCTGTCGCGTTAAAAACCATCGGTCTTGGCCAAGTTCAAACACACGGCTTTGGATCAGTGGACCAAAGTCTAACCAAAAGAGCCTCCCAGACTGCCGTGTGATAGTTGATAGCCTGTGATAGCTTTATATTTACGGTTTCCCAATAATTGTTATGGAAATATATAATTATTCGGAAACCATTATCTATGACAATATAATGAAAATATAACATATATAATTAAATATACCAGGGCTGTTCAATAAAGAATGATCACTTTTATTTTTTTGACAACATACCTTTACTCATCCTCATAATTTTGATCGTTCTTCTCAAAATAGTCTCCCCTGAATGCGATGCACTTGTCCCAGCATTTCTTCCAGTCTTCAAAGACATGCTGGAAACCATTTTTGAGATATCCTTCAAAATCGCCTCCGCAGCCTTCACCACTGCTTCTGATGATGGATAATGCCTCCCACGAAGGCGTTTCTCAAGTTAGGGAACTGAAAAATGTCGCATACAGCTAAATCCGGTCTGTAGGAAGGGTGAGGGATGCACTTCTACGTTGATTTTTGCAAGATATTCAGCAACAGCATTGGCAATATGCGGCCGCGCATTATCGTGGTGCAGCATCCAGCCTTCTTCATGGAAATATGGCACCTAATGAAATGTTCAGTATTTCAGAAAGTGATACTAAGGCAATTTGTCGATCCTCTCTCACAAAGGCAGCAGCAGTGTTGATTTTTTCTTCCATAAGAGCAGTAACTAGAGCACCTGGTCCACCTTCCTTTGAAATGATTGTCTCCACTCTTTAAACATTTTAAACCACCTTCGAGCTGTGTTGTAGGAAAGAATGTACTCTCAGTATGCCTCCTGTAACATTGTATAGGCCTCAACTGAAGATTTGTTGAGACGAAAGCAGAATTTCAAAGCCGCATATTGTTCCTCGCGTGTTACCTTCATTGCAGCGGTAGACGATACTGAACATACTTGAACTTTCCTGGTTCTCACAGGCGATAACCTGAAGTAACAACAATGAAACTACTTCGGCATGTTTGCTTCACATTAAACTAACAGAATATAATAAGACTGAATTTTATTGCGAAAAATTATGACCATAACAAATTATGATCATTCTTTATTGAACAGTCCTCGTATAATTAAAATGTAAATTTTTAAGAAGATTCCACTTTCTAAATATTTTTCATTTATTTGCTTCTAAATTTTAATTTTAACGAAATGGCAATCCAGCCTTAAAAACAACATTTGTATACATACGTAGTAAACATTCATTAAGTTCGTTGACACACGCTATAAGTACAACGAAGTGCTAAAGCACAATTCCCTTCAGTCGCAAACCAAATGTCATACCTTTCCTCTTGAGAAAATGGAACAGCTCACTTGTAAATCTATGGTCACAGTAATAACCTATCAGCTTTAAATGTTATTGGCATTTCTTGCTATTCTTATATCGTATCTACGTTATATTACTGTACGGGAAAAAGTAGCCCCTAGGGACGTTTTCTCTAATACACTTTGGTTACTGCGATGTGGAAACAAGAAGGTTTCTCCCAAGAGAATACGAGGGTCCCTAAGGACTTTCAAGCGGAAGCTGACTGTTTGGATATAACATGAGAAAAGAAAACTTTTTTGTCCGAAGATCTCTGAAATTGATAGCTCATTTTTCCAAATGATAGAAAGACATTCATTCCTTTACCTTTACTGTTGCAGATGCTTTAGACCCAGGTAATGTACTTACTTTTGAGTTTCAAACATTGAACACTACCGGTCCTTAACGTAAAATAACGAGTTTGCTTCAATTAATGGAAATAACCAGATTTTTTGGTTACTTTTTCCTCCATGTTTGTGCATTGTTGTCATCTATTAAATATTCTTGTAATAACACATTTCTCTACAAACTTCACAATAGTCAGGATAAAATACTTATACAAACAGTGTCATTACACATTTTGTTAAATACAAGTAAGACAGAGTAAACGAGAGAGAGAGAGAGAGAGAGAGAGAGAGAGAGAGAGAGAGAGAGAGAGCTAGAACTTCGAAATTTGGCTTAGGATATTTCTTAAATGATTTCTCTAACCTATACATTTATTAAACCTTAAGCTACAATTCTGCGGAACTTGTAAACTTGTATTGCAAATTGACTTCAGTTTTATTAGGAATTAGAAAAGTATAAATAGGCGACTGGTTTAAAGTGTCATACCCAAAGTAGTTTTTGTTCCATAACGGACTGCAGGAATAAACGGAATTATCATGTATATCTTGCTTTAGAATATTAAGTTCTTTATTTCGGTTTTTATCCAAGCTGAAATTAGACAAGGTTGTAGTTTATTTTGAAGAAGTCTGAAGAAGTCTTCCGAAGCGCGACAAAATAATGCTGAAAACGGCTCTAATAACAGATTACAAAGAGTGTTGGCAGATAAAAAATACGCACATTTGCTGCTATGAAGCTGTGTGATATTAGATAAATACTTCACATGGAATGATGAACACGTCCTTGCTCAAGAAACTGTATTAGTATTAACCCATTATTGTTCCAGAGCAGGCAAGAGCCTCCTGGATACTGGGTGGCTTACGAAAGAATGACATAATCCACACTACCAGTGCTAACATACGGATCGCAGACATCGTCACTAACCACGAAAGAAATAACCATGCTACAGCTCTGTAGAAGAAAATGGAACAGAAGCTACTCTACATCAGATAAGATCGGATAACAAATGCCTACATCGGAAGGACAACGAAGTTAAAGGGCGCAGAGAAAGCAACAATCTCGAACTGGAACTGAGTATGCTTAGAATACATCCAAAAAATTGGACATATCCTGCGACTATGTGGCAACCTAGGATAGGAAAAAAGGAACGCGGATAGACAGAGTGATATTTTGAAAATCAAGTAGGGAAGTTCTGGTGCAGAACAATAACAGAGGACAGAAAAAGAACCGAAGGATGCCATAAACGCAGAGGAACCATTAAACGATTTAATAATACCGAAAGCGGAGGGGATTGAATTAATCACCTAGTGGAAAGATCGCAATGTTTCATGGGAAAGAAAATGTATACTAGCCATCAAAATGATTGTAGTTCATCTCCATGGTTAGTCGATCTGTTTGCTTCCTTACTCTTGTCGCTTATATGTCGGAACAGAGAATTAACTCAGATTATTGAAGCGATAAAATTGTTGTAGAATGTCTGCCTCCAGTAAAGACAAGCGAAGCACACTTCTGAAACGGCGATGTTCTCCAAGGCCCTTCGTATAAATTGATCAGCTGCTTAAGATCTCGAAAACCAGTATGTCACTTATCTGGGTGAGACGCTTTCGAAGACACTTCTTTAAGCTCTACCTAAGGATCCCAAGAAGATTTCAAACCCCACCCAGAACAATTCCTTTAAGAGGCTTAAAAGCGACAGCCCCAACTTAATAAATTTACTGCCATGTAAAGTAACCCCTACAGGATAAAATTCCGGCACACCAGGGCCATTGATATGATCCTAGTAATTTACAGCATATATTAGAGAAGCATTTATTTGCTGTCCTGAGCAAAATGTCCTATATGGTGGGACGAAGAGCATGCTGCGATTATGCCTAGATTTAAGTCTCTGGAGTTTCAGAGAATTAAAAAGAAGTAAGTTACGTTTTGTCAATACATTACAACTTCTTGTTCCTTAATTTATTTACTTAGTTTTTATTTATTTCATAATTTTAATACTGTTTATAACTAAAATTAAGTATGAAAGTGGTAGAGCCAGACTGAAAAATTCAATGCCATAGCCGGGATTTGAACCACGGATCTTCTGGTCTCCGTCCAGCCGCTATAAACCATTGAGCTACTATGGCCAACGTGCAAACATGACATTAAATTCCCCAACTGGCTCGGGTTTTTCCCGGTAAACCACTTAGGAGTGCTTAGTAGCTCAATGGTTTAGAGCGGATGGACGGAGAACAGAAGATCCGCGTTTCAAATCCCGGCTATGGCATTGAATTTTTCAGCCTGGCTCTACCCTTTCACAGTGCGGCCTACACACGGCTAGTGTGAAAGAACAATTAATTTCCATTAAAATTAAGTAGTTTGCAAATTGGAACTTACACTTGTTTCTCAAATTATTTTGAATTACTTCAGTCTCACTTGTCTAGGATTGTAACGCTTTGGACAATTTTGTCAATTGACGGCTGAACTACGCAAGAAACATCTGAGAGTTCAACAGTTTAGATCTTGGCAGGCAATCAATCACCCAAAGTTGTGCGAAGAAGCTCGTGAAAAACTGTAGGAAGGCAGAAGCGTGCACGTCGCGCCTCCAAGTCATCGGCCAAGAAGTGTCGAGGTTTCAACACTAAGTATAACAATGGTCTTTAATGACACAATGCCACCAAGCTCTTACTATGTGTAGGAGTGTAATATGTTTATTGTTATTATTTATCTTTTATTCCTGAAGTGGCAGATGCCCTACATTTTCAAGGACCTATTACCCTGCCTAGGTGACTAAGGCAAAAATGGTGGACTTCCATACCTAAACAATAAAGTACCATATTGGAATTTCAAAACAGGTTCATCATTAACTGCTTTTGAATAAGTATTTTTCCTGTGTGTTTTAAAAAGCACACACAGACACACACACACACACACACACACACACACACACACACACACACACACACACACACACACACACACACAAACACACACACTTGTCATATGCTGGGTTAAGGTTCGCTCTGTAGTGATCAAGGTCTCCTTTCCGATAGATTCAAAATCCAATCCGCAAATCAGAAAACAAAATGCACACAGTTTGATGGGAACCTAAAGGGCTAAGATCCTGTAATAAATACTAAGCGTTAGAGAGAAACAAATAGTATAATGTTAAGTCAGGCAGCTTGATCTAATCAGTATTATAATTGGTATGCACTGCAATTGTAACATTTGTTTTAAATTCATGTTACCTAATTTACCATTTTTAATGCAACAACTGATGCACTGAGGGTTTGCTTTTCTGACAGTTGCTAAATATTTGCCAATCTTAACATTAAACATAAAAAAGAATTTTATTAAGTAATTTTATTATATGCCATATCCGACAAACAGATTTCTTTTCCCATTTCTTAACAGATAGTAGCATAGATACGTCTCTAGACTAGATTCGGAAAGGAAGTCTGCTATGCTGCATCGAACAAATAACGGTGTGTTTCACCAAGAACCTTGCAAAGGTTAAACGGCACGACACTCTATAGGTACTGAATTTTCTGTAAAACTTCGAAAACAATCACTTTGATGTCCACAGAAACAGATTCTAGAGTACTGTAGAACAAGGATTCAATTGTGAAACTAGCCCGCCTCGGTAGCGTGGTGGTAGCATGTCTGCCTCACGCTCAAGAGGTCGCGAGTTCAAATATCGATCAGGATGAGTTACCTGGATAAGGCTTTTTCCGGGGTTTCCCTTATCCTGAAAGACCAATGTCGGGTAACTCTGAGCTCTATGGACCCCGGGCTCATTTAAGCATCATTTCGCCCATTCCATTCATCGTCCGATATGACTTAACGTTGGAGGACGTAAATTACGGAGAAAAAAAACCGATCGTCTCCTTTTCATGTTAAAAAACAGCTTCGCCAGAATAAAATGTTTCTCTTGTTGTATAACTCTTAAATTTTTAGCACCCCTTCTTTGAAGGTATGAAATAAAAGAACTCGATACACCGGCGCAAAAGCAACCTGATAGTGCTTGTAACGATAATGACGTCAAAACCAAGTCAAAATATGTTAATAATCTTTAAACAAGGACGCTCATTACCAAAGTTAAATAATTATAGAAATGGAAAAAACGTTTTCAAGATATCTTCTAATTCATCAGAGTTAAAATTATTTTTATTGATGATTCGGACTATGACAGTGCCGAACGTTTAACTTGATGGCCTTCACATTTATCAGCTTTACTTCTATTTTGTTGTAAATAAATTGATGTAAGGGGTTTCTCTGCTATGTGAAGACGGTGTAGCCTTTTTTGTTAATAAATAGCTGCGGATTCAAAGGTTTAAAATTCGATTACCCAAAGTATTATTCGGCTACTTTAATCCATTATTTCACTTCCAGTGGGACTTGTAGACATTCCAACTTGCCATTACTTGAATTAGTTATGTGAAAACAAATACGATACACTTTGTGGCAGTGTTACTCGAAGTTAGTACTTGCCTCTATTTCTCGCCTCGCCCATAAGCTACTTCCTGTTAAGTCAGTTAAAAGCTGAAATAAGAAAAGACGGATTACCTTAGAAATAATACAAAAGTTTATTATGGAGCGGCCAACTTCAAAACGTAGTACAGTTCTTATGGCGACAGCACTGCAAACTGTCAAAGATATATGCAGTCATTTGTTTTTCTGTATGTGGAACACACTTTTCTGAGGCACTAGCCGCTGCTGTGCTTTTTGATGTTCAATTGTTTGCTCCTCCTTTACCTACTTAATTCACTTTGAATTTCACAACGCGAACCATATGATCCCAACGATGGTTTTAAGTATGCTTAAAAGCAACGGCCCAGTGTCAGTAGATTACTAGCATGTAAGACCTGCGGAAAGAATTAACGCAAATCGTTGGCGCTGTAAACTGACATCGTCGTAAACAAACAAAATATTAATTAATTCTTGACAGAGTGAAATATTAGTAATTTGGCGTACAGTAAGTTACAAACACAAATAGAGCGACTGAAAGCTGCATGTGTCTATACGACATGTTTCCTCGCGCCTGCCGATGTATGACACGTTGCTGTCCAGAACACATGATTACATCTTAACAGAGTATACATACACTGGACTCGGCATGTATGTGCGATAAGCTGAGGTAAACATCTCTCTGCTGCGAATTTTTGTCGATACGCCTTCTCGCTTTGCCATGTAGTAACTAACAGTATGAACAAAGTTCAGTACAGGATGCACGTTTGGATTGGTAGCAATGGTTCTACTTGTTCCGTCATATGTGTTTGGTGCACATATTTTAAAAGTAACTCTGCTATCCCAGGATCAAAGTAACAGTTGTTTGTATATTACTGTAGCCCAGATGTTTAACATTTTAATTTTTTATTAGAGTGTAATAAATCAAATGTTAACATAACCAATCATTTGTGAGGAGGAAGTCATAGTCTAGCTTTTATTTTACCCATTCTATTACTTTATTTGGCTTATGAAAGCCATTTTACACTTTTTGCATTAACAAACTTTTTGAAGTGTTGTTATTACAATTGGGGAACCTTACCACTTCAAAATGGTTTATGTTGGAACGTGACTATATATTTTAATGTAATGTTTACTACAGCTAACGTTCCCTCTGGATTTCCCAGTGCCAGAAAATATTGTAGGGAAAATATTTCCAGCCATTTTGATGGTCAGTTACCTTCACATGAACCAAACAAGTGCAGCCGCAGTAACGTGTGTGACCCACTTTTGAGAGGTCGCGAGCTCGATCCACGCCGATTTTTCGTGATTTCCCCTTGTGATTTAGACGAATGCCGGAATGCTTACTCAATTATCACGATATCCTTTCCTTCATTTCCCTTTTATTCCATTTCCTTCTCATCTTTTAGATATGCTTCCCGGCTCGT
The DNA here is from genome assembly GCA_030765055.1 of Mantis religiosa. Taxonomy (NCBI): domain Eukaryota; kingdom Metazoa; phylum Arthropoda; class Insecta; order Mantodea; family Mantidae; genus Mantis; species Mantis religiosa. Next base: position 100,373,614 of record CM060949.1, read on the forward strand.
ACTATATGGTTGTACCGGGAACATGGTGCATATGCATGCGCTTTGTAAATTTAGTTTTCGGTCTTGTGCCGACTTAGTGGTCGTTGTCTTCATTTGGGAACCCTTTATTTACACCCGGACCAATGGTGTTAGCTGCTGCACTGAGAACCGCAGGAATTAAGAGCTTCCAGCACCAGTTAGGGACCTTTTTGGTCTATATGCCTCAGGTCTCCTTTACTTCCCTCAGTTTGTCCCTTCCTCTTGGAGCGTAATGCCCACAATAGGTTTCTGCAGGTTACAGGTCCCCTTTCGTTTCTCTCTTTACTCGCATGAAATGACAAAATATTATTTAGCTACGATGCCCTAATTGAATGTGCCATTGAAACGTATACCTCGTAGACATGTTGGTGAATTTGTTGTCCGTGTATTATCAACTGATAATTTAGTAGTTAGTTCTTATTTTTATGAAAACATGTAATCTTCAACTTTCTTAGCTTTAAGACAATCGTGGTGTGAGGTGATTTTTTCTCCTCTATCCATTTTGCCTGTGCAGCAGAGACTCTGGATCAGACAGAGAACCCAGGATGTGTGATCAGCCCGATGCCTGGTATGAGAGAGAGAAGGAAGTACATGACAGAAAGAGGGTGAAATGAATGAAAGGAAAGATGGTAATGGAGAATTTGGTGGAATGCTGGCAGAAAACCTGAGATCCTGGAGAAAATTCGCTTCTAAGTGGTGTTGTCCACCACAAATCTCACATGCGGTCGCATTCTGAACGCCTGGGTAAGAGTCAAGTGGTCTAACCGCTCGACCGCAGCGCGGACACAAAGAAAGATGTGCATGAATTCAATGAATTTAATACCATAGATTAACTAAATGACAAGTACCAAATTATTAACTTTTCAAGTCTGTATATGACCTTTGAGCCCTAATATTCCGTATTTCGTGTGGCTTCCCTGCGCTGCAATACGCCGTGGCATTGCATCATAAGGGTTCTGAATGCGTTTCTGAGAGATTTTCCTCCACACAGTTTGTATTCGAACTCAACTCCATGACAGTGGTTATTGGAGGACCATAACGAACCATGTGCCGACCAACCATACCCCAGACATGTTCGATGGGCGACATGTCAGGAGAACGTGCAGACCAGGGAAGCAATGGTACCCGATGCTTTTCGAAGAAGGCTTGTGCATTCCTCGTAATATGTGGCCGGGCATTGTCCTGTTGAAATATGGCCTGAGGAGATACTTGAAGCAGGGAGAGTACTTGAGGCTCTATAACCACCGTTAGGTACCGGTTGCTGTTCAAGGTGCTTTCATTTCGTAGGAGGCGAGGTAAGTTGTAACCACTGGCGCCCCAAAGCATCACACCTGGTGTTTGTCCGCAATGCCGCTCAACAATGCAGCCCTGGGCTGGCTCCGTAGCTCAGTCCGTAGAGCACTTAGCTGCTTCGCGAGGGGTCCAGGGTTCGATTCCCGGATAGGGGTGGGGATTTTTCTCCAACCAAGATGAATCCCCATCTTCCCAGAGTCTGCAAGTATGAATGGGAGTCGGATGAGTGCGTGATCTAATGATTAAAAGCCAACGAATACGAGTTAACAACTTCGATATGTTCCAAAGGAGAACGGCTGCCGATATGACCATTGGAGTTAAAGGCGGGGTTTAAATGGATCAAAAAGTGCAACCCTGGTTGCAATGCAAGTTGCGCTGACCAAGTTACCGTCGGACACATATGCGGCCATCATTGTAGGACACGTTGCAGCGGGACTCATCCGAAAAGATTGCATTTTGCCACTCAGTACCCCAGTAACGGTGTTCACGTACCCATTGCATGGGAGGAGCTTATGGTATCTGGACAATGGAAGCCGACGTAATAGCAAGCGTGCAACCAGTTCAACCTGCAGCAGACGGCGACGAACCGATGATGCAGACAAGTTCACACTGTTTCAGTACTCCAGCGTCAAGCCAACACTGTAGATGAAGCTGTAAGGTCCATTATGGCCATAGGGATGATGGTCATCCCGTGCTGTGGTCATTTTTCGTGGTCCACTTCCCGCTTTTCGCTGCGTACGACCTTCATTTATCCACTGCTTCCGCAGATGTACATCACTGTCGTAGCGGCATGCCCTTTGCGAGTTGAAATGTCAAATGACAAAACTCGCTTCCTGGAGACCGATCATTCTGTCCCGTTCGAACGCGGTCACATGAGGATATGACTCCCTTAGATGTTGACGATGCATACTGTGGCTTACTTTATTATTTCCACCTTGTTTGAGAGCTCTGCACTGACTACACTGGGCGCAACACTGACCTTGTCGGACTGATACGCGAGTGCTCTGTTCTGCTCTCTACGTGTACCCCATCTTTCTGCAAACCTAATCCCTAATTGCTTGCACACTCTTCTACACTTTGAGCATGTTTGGAGTTATTCGGATAGTTCCTTCTTGGAGTTGCAATTTTTACGAACAGCAGTGTGTTTAACAGTAAAGTTCAAGTCTGCCTCGCTTCAAAGAGTTGTGGCAAACAGACCACTGTTGTTGCCACAGCTTCCATTAGACTTGTGTACATTATTTGTTGATGCCACGAGAATGTAACACACCAATGTTTACAGCTATGTATTTTGCAACAAATTGTTTTAATGTGCAACTATAAAACTTTATAATTTGTATTAATTTTAACTAAAGGCAAGTTTGCCGAGAACGAAACATTTCTCTCTGTCTCTCTCTCCGTCCCTCCCTCCCTACTACCTCCTCCAGTGAGGTGATGGACTTATTAGGTGTATATTTTAATTTGAGCTTTTTTTAATGTACACAGCCTTTTTCACGACTACTATTTTTACTGTTGTGGACACCTAAATATTATTCTGGTTGTATTAATTATACAGTTCTCTTACTACCTCTTATGCATATTAATTAATAAGTTTTTAAATTAAACCACAAAACAAAACTCAAAGTTTCATGCCCATGGGTATGTACAGAAAAAGTTATGTTCCAAATTTCTGAGCGTTACCTTGCCATATCTGTTACCCGTACATTAAAATGCCGCACAAAAAAGTATTTAGAAAATTAGTCTTAATGACATTGAACTGGATTATTTCAAGCTTTAATGTTGCATTTCTCTTGTTTGCCTTTTTTTCTAACGAATCACATCTTCATTTCAACGCAAGTTTGCTGAGAGAGTGATACATTTTTTGCCTCTCTCTGTCGTGCTCGTCGTCGTTGAGTGAAGTGATGGATCGAGTCAACAAGCTGGAGGCATTGCGATAAGGACCTCCAAGCCCGAGGCAAGCAGGTACGGGATGTGAGATAGTAGCATGCAACGGGCTCCTCATTCTTCGGAGCCTTTTGTATAAAAACACGAGTTTCAACGACAGGTGGAGCTGCTATTTTACTCTTAGAAAAACCACTGTGCTTCCCGATAAGTCGACAGCAAAGGATTTGCCACTGAGAGTCTAATCTTTGCTTTGCACAGGCATCAGATTGTTGTGAAAACCACATGGATGTGAATGGAACGAGTTTCTTCTCCACAAAGCTCAGAGCAAAACATACACGGCTGTCAGTATCGTGTCGCGAAAAAAGCGGTCCGTGAAAAACGCGGTTAACCTTCTGAGAAAATATACAAAGAGGGATGTGGAATGGTTTAGAAATTCCAATATCTGAAATAAACAGTCGGTCCCATTTTCCTCGCGCTTACTGTTTGCTTTAGATGTTTAATGAATTCTTAAATATATCCTTATCCCAAAGTTTAATTAAAAATACCGATTACACCACACTTTTTTCACGCTTTAGATATATAAACACGTATATTATCAACCATTTTGGTCAGTTTGAATGTGTTCAATTTTATTTATATTATTTTTAAGAAATGGGCATATATAATAATTTTCATCGGAATTATTGCCTTCGCCTAATGTCCATTAATGTTCTATAATGATGTCCCTAAAATATCATTGTCTTTCCGTTAAACTTTCGGCATATTTCTTGAACATTTGTTTCACCCAGATGCATATTACGAGGGGCGCCTAAGTCTTGGGCCCTCCCCCCCCCCCCCAAAAATCGATATTTCTCAACATAATTTCCAGAAAGGCTAATGCATTTGCCATATCAGTGTTCTAATTTAATTAAACCATCTCTGTAGCGCGATCTATCATGTTCCTCAAAGCCCGCCTCGGTAGCATAGACGGTAACATATCTGCCGCAAATTCAGATGTCCCGATTTTGAATCTCGGTCTGGGTGAGTTACTGGATAAGGCTTTTCCCAGGGTTTTCCATTATCTTGAAAAATGAATGAAGGGTAACTCTAAGCTCTATGGACTCTGGGCTCATTTGAGCATAATTTCACCCATTTCATTCATCGTTCGATATGACTTAACGTTGGAGGATATAATACCAGAAAAAATAAAAATTCTCAAAATAGCTGTTTACAGCATCAATGACCTCGTTGCTATGAAATCTTCGTCCTCCGAGAAATTTTTTGAGGTTCGGAACAGGTGGTACTCACTGGGTGCTAGATCTGGCAAATAGCATGGATGTTCAAGCAAATGGAACTAATTCGCACATGCTTCCCATTGCAATGACTGAACGATAATCGCAGCCACGCCGTGGCTCAGTGGTTAGAACGCTTGGCTCTCACCAAGGCGGGCCGGGTTTGATCCCAGGCGACCGCAAAGTGAGATTTGTGGTGGACAACACGGCATTGGGGCGGGTTTTTTCCGGGACCTCCGGTTTCCCCGCCATCTCATTCCACCGGTGCTCCATCTTCATCTCATGTATCGTCAGTGTCATCGCCTGCGGTGCCATATGCAGTAAAAGCGGACGTTAAACACTACACCCTGAACGATAGGCCGGAGAATTATCGTGAAGAAACAGGATTCTTTTCTTTGCCAAATGAGGCCCTTTTCTTCTCACCCCACCACTCAAACGTTGCAGTAGGCTTGCACAGTAGTCACCAGTGATACTTTCACCCTTTTCCAAGTAATCAATAAAAATAATTCCCTATGCTTTCCAGAAAACACTCGCCATAACCTTTTTACCTGATAAAATTGACTTTGCTTCTTTTGGAATTAGTCACCTGGCGCAGTCCACTAGTTTGACTGTGATTTACTTTCTGTGGTGCAGTAATGTATCCAAGTACACATTTCACATTTCATCCGTGGCATTAAGCCTTCTCAAAACTTCACTGGGATTTTTACGGTAGAGCTCCAAATTGTTAACAGAAAAAGTTTTTCTTCACGACTTTTGATCAGGTGTCAACAAACGCAGAGACCTGTGACAGCCCAAAATTACTTAACATATTACCTGCACATTCTTTTGATATGTTTACAAACGCTGCTATCTCAAACAACTTTGGTCTATGGTCTTCTAGTAATAATGAGTCCCATTTAAACGTTAATTCATCCTTTAATCATTATATATGTAGGGGCAAAGTCTTTCAATGTACTCTCCATTTCTTCCTTGATTTGTTTAGGCGTTAAGCCTTTCAAATGGAAGCATTTAATCATTGCTCAGTTTTCCAAATCCTCAGTTTTCGTGAAACCTACTTGCTTTGTTTAAAATGCTGTCATTCAAAAACTAAACAAGATATTGACCTGTAACTATGGACACAAGTTAGTCTAGAGTTAAACTTTATGATGCTATTCATCAAAGTGGATCATTGGTGCCATCTCTATTAGCCGAACCTACGACCACGAAGCGAATGTAGCTTTCCCTAATCAGTTAGTCATCCAACTATTAGAACGTTCACAGTAAAGCAAGTAAACAAAACCGCAGTGATGAATGTGAATTTATATATTACTGCCTGACGTGCAGTATGTAATGCTAGAGACTATTGGATTTCTTATATCCAAAACAGCGTGTCTGTCTTAGGTTCAAGAGGTCCGAGTTGGAATCTTGGTCAGGGCGAGTTATCTAGATATGGCTTTTTCCGTGTTTCTCCCCTATCCTGAAAGACGAATCTCTGGTAACTCTAAGCTCATTGGAATATCATTTCACCCCTTTCTTTCATCGTCCACTTTTACTTAACGTTGGAGGATGCACATTTAAAAAAGGAAAAAAGTAACTTTCAAACTTCTATATCTTCTATATCTTCTATCTTAGTTTTAGTAACAATAGTTTGTAAAAGCTGCTTAAAAATAATTTATTGTGAGCAGAAAAGGTTATGTATTTGTAACACATTTAATTGTTAATATTGTACTATATATTGGATCTATGTGAATTATTTGCCGTTGACAGAGAAAGTCGTTTGAATATTTATTTACTTTCGGAGATCTACTTTCCTACTACGTATCTGTTATCAAGAAGCTAATTGGTAATTTGTTTTTAGCTTATAAAACATTACAAGTACCTTCCGAAAGTTGTCTCTGATACGAAAGAAGCAGACCTCCAGCGCTACTAAATAATTCACAAAACCATTCTCTTGCACGGTCCTCTAAACTGTGTAGACATGACTGATGTCGCACGTGCATACATTCTTCTCCTGTACCCCACAATTTATTTCCTTTCTCTTTTTACTTAATTTTTCAAAGTAAATGATTCTCGACCGCTGTTTACACCAGCAGAGTTCAGTCCTGAAGAGAAAGGGAAGGTACAGTTCCAAACTCAGTCCAAAATACACGCTTAGCATTGATTGGGGTGCGTCATTTTTTTGGCAAGAATAATCCAGCAGCCAGTGAAAACATTTTGATTATTTTGGAAAGTTAACTATTAAAAATCAATCTGCATTAAAGTTTTTAGCTATTACTTTCTGTGCCATGTACATAGTAGTTGGAGAAGAAATTCCATTCCACCCGGTATTTCAGTAACGATGTTTAATTGAAAATATACTCTCTGAGGTCCAGGATTCCAATACGAAATTTTATAGAAAGTAATATGTATGTCTTGAATAGCATAAACGAATAAATAAACGAATAAAGAAATACATGTACACGCACACACACAAATAAATAAAAAATGAAAATTCAGAGGAATACTAAATATATTTAATTTCAGTTATTTTTCAACGACACGATACGAAATTTTGTTCAAGGTTTCTACAATACGAAGTACCTACACATTACAAGGAACATTTAGAAATGTTTTGTATTATCAAAAATTGTTTTAACGATTTTGATTAATATTCCGTATATTAAAGATATTTGCATGAAAATTAAGATTTATATTTGAATTGTTATCTGGGAAATCCTACTTCGGTCGGAAGCAATTTTGTACACTATTGTACGTATAACTAATTGTACATCTACTTTAAGTGAAAACGTACTGCACAGAAAGTGTATATCGACTTGTTTAAAACACAAACATTGGTATTTGAAATAACTATATCTGTAACACAAAATCGTTTGTTTGATATATCCTTTACCAATCGTTCAAATTGCACAATACTTTTGCCATTCTTTCAGTTATTTATCGGTTGCGTGGAAAGAGTATGGATTTTTCAAGTTCTGTATATGGCTACCAATTCTTAAACATTTGACTGGCCTGTTGCCTTCATATTTATAACGAAATGTATCCTCAAAGATTTGTCTAGATTTAAACGAGGTAGAACATTATAGGAGGATTAAATAGAAAAGTGATTAAGAAGTACAATCATTTTTTTTCACAAATAGCCCAAATAATAGGACATAAATATAATAAAATGTGTTTCAATGCCTAATAAACTTCATGGAGTATTCAAATTATTTCTTTGAATGATAAAAATAAAGAATATACTTTTATATTAATTTCCACCTTCTCAAACTATTATATAAAATAAGTCCATATGTACATTTCGTTTAATGCCATTACGACTTTAATAGCTATATTGATCGGAATAGTAAATGTTGAGAAAGATAAGGAAAGTCATACATAAACTTCAGAAATAGCTCGTGAAAGGCTGTATAAAATTAAGAACAAGCTGACAAGAGAACAAGTATAGTTATATCCAGTGATGCAAATAGATTCTTTACGCAGAACCAAAAGGTAAGAATGTGTTCACATTTGCCAGCAGAAAAAAATTAAAACACATTTTTAATTTAAACAAAGAGGAAAATTACTAATGTTAGGCCCAGGCAAGTGTGGTGAAACCGGAACAAGCTTAGAGATTTATTTGGGACGAACTGAAGAAGATTCAATTCTTTTTGTGTAGCGCTTTGCCTAAGTCGACCAAGGATGGCGCAGCTTGTGATGAACACTCACCTATCCAAAATGTCATCACTAGTACACAGAGTAATAAGCTCGCCGTCACTGTAACCTTCTTACGTGTTTACAAATAACAAACCCGTTGTTCTCCCATCCGATATAGCCGGCGGCGGCGTCAGGAGTAGAAAAACCGGCTGAAGGTGAGGAGACGGTATGCTAATGATGCAAGGATGTTACTGGGAGAAAGGTCATCGGGTTTAGTCATAAGGCCACCATCTGCCTCTTTGTAGCGAAAGGCGATGAACCAGCAAGTCGGAATGTACTGTCTTTAAACGAGCTGCATGATTTTCGATTCAGATAATATTACTTATATAGTCCCTACACTGGACGACAAAGTGTACTTTGTATCAGAAACCCAGAATCATTATAAATCCCTATTTTCAGGGTTATCATCAGAGTAACACGTTATTAACTCTTTGGTTAACAAATGTCTGCAATGTACTTATTTAGTACAAAGTACTCAAGTACTTTGAAAGCGGGACGCTGAATGGTGGTTTTGAAGTTCTATTCTATTTTCATGAACACAAAAAACAAAGAAGTAAAGATAGAATGAAAGAAACAAAGAAAGAAAGTAAGAAAGAAAGATTATGTTTTACAGTTAAAAAGTATAAAGTATCTGAAAACTGAAAACAATAACAAACATACCTATCCATTCCTTACCCATTAGAAGTTATACGTAAATCTCAGTATTGTGGGACTTCAGAGGTATTTCCAAAAAATGTAAAGGTACTTATATTTTATTTGACATGAAATCATATAGCTAAAAAATATCGTGTTTTAAATAAAAACCACCAGAGTTTTTTGAGAAAGTAAAAAATAAGGAATAGTACTTTTCTGATTAGGTGTCCTTTAAAGTGAAATAATTTTCTTTATAATCTTCATGATGCATCCTTGAAGGGTCCCTACACTTTAATAAAATTACCTAAATACAAGAAGTAACATCTAAGTAATACTTTAAACCATATGCATGCACACAGTTTTTTTTCTTTTCTTTATTTTGGGGGGAGGGGGGTTTCAAGTGAAATCTCCGTAGCGAAATTTAGTCTTACAGTAAATTTCCGTTGCTACAACAGATATTCGATTATGTAGGTTTTCACACCACACTGACTTGAATGGATATAATGTATCCTCTACGTAAGAAAATTCTGGAGATGTGTAAAAAAAATTAATCATTTTAGCATTTGCCTTTTGTGTGGCACCATTCATAGTTAACAATAAAAATAATAACAATAATAATAACAATAATAATTATTATAATTTACACTTCTTTCAATTGTAAAGCAAGAGTTTCACCTTAGTTTTATTTGTTAGCTTGTTGTAAATGCGAAGAAAATCTGTTTTAGAAGTGCCAGAAAGAAGTTAATCATTTCTGTAATGTTGACAATCTCATTCGGTTATCTTACCGCAGCGTCTATTGTAAAACAAACACAATTCACCCCTCCAACGCAAAATCTCACTCATGTGCAAGGTGAAGAACGCAATCAGAAACTTTGCTCTTTCAAAAATGCTTTACTGAAAATTGATGAAAATATCAGATTGTGCATTGAAATCTCTCTGTATCCAAATAGCATGCATCCGGTTTTTGAGAAATATGAAATTATGAAATCTCCTCTGTGAGAGTAAACAGACTGATACAGCTATCTGGAGATGCCCTTCCCCGATTCCAAGGAACTAAGGGGAAGATCAACATAGGACCAGGAAAAATTGGTCTTGCTCTCAATGTGTATTCATACTTAATAGATAATAAAATTATAAAAAGATATGAATATAATCTTCCCGCTTATACTTACTCATTTATTACATTGCTTTTGAAATGATGTAGAGAAAAAAAGTTTGTAAAACATGGTTAAAAAGAGATATCTGAAACAGTTAACATCTCAGAAAACGTTATACAACATTAATGGATATAAACAATATACTAATATTAAATCAAGCGTTACATAGGGATACTTGCTGTCACAATGTTTGTTTAATATTTACGGCCGTACTACCATAGAACAATGCAGACACAATCTAGTTTAAAATGTCCATTTGATTTACATACTATATTATTTTCGGACGATCAAGTTGTTCTCTAAGATTCGGGTCTAAGAAAAGCAGTACATAAATTACAATAAATTGTAGCTGAGAACTATGTTAGGATAAATTCAAAGCAATGGCTATTAGAGGAAATCATCCCTTTTTATCAAAATTAGATATATCCTGAGTATATTAAAAAAATCAAATTATATGATACGTTCCATTTCGTATGAACTAAAGAAATGAGATTCTTGAGATCTATAACAGAATATAGCAAATTAGATAGAAAGACAAATTAAAGTATTCTTGAAAAATTAAAAGTAGAAGAACTAAATAACATAACTAAGAAACAAATAAAATTGGAAGTTGTACTTAGAATAACAATAGGACACATAAAACAGCTATAAATCATAAGTCACAATGTAGAAAGAAGACTCAAGCCGGAACGGGCTCAAGTCTAAGTCGTGAACAAGAAGACTAAATATCAATATTGCTAATATTTCCAGCAATTTGAATAAAAACTAGAATACAGATAATTTATGGAGTTTATACAGCTATCAGCTATTCCACTTCCAACATAGGTTAGTGATAAGAATCGGTCCCTTAATAGAGCTAGAGGAAGAATAAGTGCAATTTTGAAAACAATATAACAATTTGATACATATCTATAACTTATAAAAAGTGCATTCCTTGAAACAACAATGTGAACACTTTGAGCAATAAGCAAAAAACATTTTAAAAAACATTTTTTTCACTCCACGATGTGAGACATCATTTGCAAGACTGATACTATCTTAAGTATCCAGTGTTTTAGATATTTTAAAGTCTATCCATTAAGTAGAAAAATATATCCCATACAACTACAAATTGTGCATATAGTAGGCAGGAACGTTCTTAATCAGTATAATTCCGCTTAATAGAAACTTTGTAGGGGGCTGGTGAACTATGCACACTTTTAACTATGTGTTCCGCAGTAGATTGAGAATTTGCACCGACAGCAAAAATTAGACAGCGAGGGTACCATGTAAATAACAGAGAAATAAAATTTAAGATGTTTTACAGGCTTCTACGCCCTTGGTACATGTTATTTAGGTCAATAATGCATATACTGATTCACAAAAAACCAACCCCAATGAAAGAGGGAATGGGAAATATTCGGTGGCAGATAATTTTGAAAAATCTCAATAGAGTGGAAGCTCTTATTACTGGTCAAAAAAAAATTCTAATTCATTCATTGCTTTATATGTAGGTTGAAATACAACAATTATACCTCTAGTGGAAGAAGGGATTGGAGATTTCTCATCTGTGAGGATTTTAATCACGAATGACAAATTTGACACAATTCTCTTCAGAACAAGAGCACAAATATTGTGTGAATACTGTCTTAAAACAGATCAAAAGCTGAAATGTTAAAACCGTCCATTACTGGAGGAGATAACCTATGTCATACAAGTCTTTTAACCTGAAAATTGCATATTACTTGGCACTTTTACAACTTTTAGCATGTTGGAATAGAAGTGGAAGGTTCAGCGGATGACCGTGAAAAGAAGCAATTTTACATTCTTATACATAGATAAATATGATGAAATAGGCGATGGAATAAACTAGTGCTGTGTGACATTTAATATTCTAAACGGGGATGATGCTTGCATAAAATTTGACACAATCTCGAAAATTATGGACAGAAAATGAAGCTACAATGGGGATAATCTGTACAGGATATATGTGCAAAGCTATTCATAGCAATTAAATAGTGTGCTTACATTATTTTACCATAATTAAAAATCAATATTTTTTATTATTGTTATACATGCTATCTCAGTAACTTCACTAGGTCTTATAACGTTACATTTAAAGATATAAAAACATACACAATAGATTATTAGCTTAAAACCATATAGGCCTGTACATCGATGAGTAAAAATGATTGTGGTTTAGAAAATTAATATTTTAAAAAATTATAAGCTTTACAAATTCTCTATACAATTCACACACATTTAGGGGTTTAATGGTTTTTTCACACTAGCGTAAGTAGAACAAGATTTGGAACGGTAGGGTCAGACTGGAAAAAAAAACAAAAAAAAACAATGGGATAGTCGGGTTTGAACTATGGATCTCCCGGCCTTTGTCCGGTTACTCTAAGTACTGAGCTAATATGTCAGCATACCAGCACGACGTTAAATTCTCCAATTGACTTGAATTTTTCCGGGGAACCACTAAGATATTACATCACCGTAACTCTCATTACAGGTATGTCAAAATATACAGCCACGGCATGCATTGGCAAACCTTTCTTCCTTATGGAAATTAATCGTTCTTTCACACTAGCCGTGTGTAGGACACACTATGGAAGAGTAGAAAGAGACTGAAAAATTCAATGCCATAGCCGGGATTAGAACCACGGATCTTCTGGTTCCCATCCAACCGCTCTAACCATTTGAGCTACTATGGCCAACATGCCGACATGACATTAAGTTGTCCAGCTGACTCGTGTTTTTTCCGGTAAACCACTTAAGAGTTCACATTTAATAATTAATTAATTAATTTCCATTAATTCTCAATTAATTTCCATTAATTGTACCTAATAGTGGTCCGAACTATAAAGTCCGGGCCTTAAAGTACTTACAACATAATAAGTCGCCATTAATTTAGTTGTCTCATGTGTTTATGAGAACTCCTAGTGGTTCAAAACCTGGCTATGGCATTGCATTTTCCGTGGTTCAAATCCCGGCTATGGCATTGAATTTTTCAGTCTGTTTCTACACTTTCTTCCTTATGTTTTGAGAAGTATTTTAAAATTAATTTGAAAGGTAGCACTTCTGAACTTTACGAATTACCTTATTATAATCCGAAAGAGGCTATTATTTAACAGCAGCATTTAGCTATTAATAGGGGCTCCAAATGAATATTACTAGGTATCTTTAAAGAACAATTAATCCCAAGATAAAAGATACGTGTTATTACAGTTTACCACATAAGTTAGATGAATTATCCCTGGAACACGCAAAAAAGACATAGAAAGTACGAAAGCAGTTCACATTATTCTGCTCTAGAACGTACTTGAGGAAGATATCAGGGTAGCTTCAGCCTATTTGGTTCTTTTACTGCTGCCATTAATTCCCCATCACGATTTGCGCAGGCTCCGGTTTGGCCTTAAGAGAGGATTATACACCTCCCCTCTGAAATAATAAATGGCTTTTCTGGGTAAATATACGCACTGAACGACCACCACTTCATCATCGGCGTTATAGTTCACTAGGCACTCGTTTTACTGCAAATGACTGAAGGATATTTGAACAGAAGGTAAACAAGACACGTTAAAGATGGACTGTTAGTGGAGAATAAGAAGCATACAAAATGGCCAATCAATGTAAGGTCTATGCACAATGCTGACCGCCATGTTTATAGGGAGTAAGTGCGACAGAACAGTATCCATTTTCAGCGGCAATGTAATACAAAGTATTGTCAGGGTGCCAAAACAACTTGTTTGTAAAAAATAACTCCAAATAACCCATTTAAAACTACTAAAGATTGGTTACCCTAAATTTAATTAAATAAGGCATTATTAAAAGAAATGGATAGGTTAAGATCAGACAGTTTGCGGAGTTGAAATTATATCTACTTATTTATTTACGTACTACATATTTATTTACATGTCTTACCCAATTTTGCAAAGACAAAATTCTAGATACCAATTGGAACCTCAACATTTTCCCCTAACTTCTTATATTTTCAATAATATCCTTGACAAAAATTATGGTATTACTAGTAACAGATTATACATCAAGTTATATTAGAAATATACTTGTATTTGATCTCATTAAACTATTCCATGACAGCTTGAAATGTTTCGAAATTACTATAAAGGCACCATCCAATGGGAGTAGAACTTTATAAAGTAGAGTAATATCCAACAATTTAATAATTACTTATATAATTAAATAGATACTTCAAGGAAATTTAAAGTTAGCTATACGAAGCGTTGAGGGAAGAAGGTTAAATTAACTCCTACAAATATTGTAAAAAATTGACTAGAAGATACCCATTCTGTGACAGCAGACTCATTATTATTCAAATTAACAATTTGTAGCTCAAACGTAAATAATTATCAAATTGATATACAAGGTGTATATAAATGAATTTCGGGGTTTTAATTCTTTATAACAGTTATAAATGATATGTCAAATGAAAAAGCAACTCAAAACAGTTTTGTTTGTTGGTACCAGTGCGCATGTGCGTGCAATGTTTCTGCCGCAATCCGCTAGACAGCGGCAGTAGCAAAGATGGCGACTATTAAACAGAAAGCGCTTTGTGTTTTGCAGTTTGCAAAGACCGAATCTGTAGTTACTGTGCAACGTGCGTTCCGCATTAAGTTCGGTTGTGATCCTCCTAGTGAAAATAACATTCGTAGATGGTATCATCAGTTTGAAGATACCGGCTGCCTTTGTAAAGGGAAGAGCACGGGACGACCAAGAGTAAGTGAATAGACTGTTGAGTGAGTGAGAGATTTTTCACTCGTAATCCGAAGAAATTAGTCTGGAAGCCTAGTCGTGAATTACAAGTTTCTGTGACGACTGTTTGGAAAGTTGTAAGCAAACGCTTGCGTCCTTACCGTTTACAGTTATTCCAGGCTCTAAAACCGACAGACCACGGATTACCTGCCAACTTCGCAAACGACATGTTTCGTGACGATGCTGACTTTATGGATCGTGTTGTCTTCGGTGTTGAATCGACTTTCCACCTTAGTGGACATGTTAAAACTCATAATGTGCGCACTGAGACTCAGAAAATCCTCACGAGATGGTACAAATACAACGAGTTTACCCTAAAGTGAATGCTTTTTGTACCGTATCCCGGCCTTTCCTTTTTGGTGAACCTACTTTAACTGGCACTTCTTACCTTGATACACTAGAGCAATGGCTCTTCCCTCAGTTGGAAGAAAATGAGCCAGAGAACTTCATGTTCCAGCAAGATGGCGCGCCACCTCACTGGCATAATAAAGTACGCGATTGGTTGAACGACACCGTGCCCCAGCGCTGGATAGGTTGAAAGGGCCCCAATGACAGGGCTTGCTATGCATGGCCTCTAAGTTCTCCTGACCTAACGCCATGCGATTTTTAACTTTGGGGCTTCATCAAGGATTGTGTGTACGTGCCTCCGCTACCAGCTGACCTCCCTGAATTAAGAAACCGGATTGAAGCAGCTGTTGCTACAATTAATTACTAAATACACACTTATCGAAGTTTGGGAAGAAGGGTAGTCACATTGAACATTTATAAGGTTCTTGGTAAAACTGTTTGAGTTGCTTTTTTATTTGACATAACATTTATGACTGTAAGTTGAACGTAATAAATATTATAAAGAGTTAAAACCCCGATATTCATTTATATACACCATGTATTTGGTTACCAGCGATATCCGTACACAAATTTAACTTTATCCTTTAATAATTTGGAGAATCACTTTTGGCTCTTTCTTCGCCCTTTAAATAAGCGCTAGACGGAGTATATAGTATAAGACGCAGCTTTATTATAAAGTGAATCATTTACATCTACACTTATGACCGTGGTAGTGATGACGAAGACGATGATAATAATAGTCAATGGTTATTTCCTAATTATTAACTTGTAGAGTATTGCACGTAACCATTCATAGATTAAGCTCGCCATAATGAAGGCGCAGAACTTAGTGTACTATTTAGTTGTTCCTCTATCTATCATCGGACCTAGGGTAACTAACATTGCACTGCACCCTCGAGCAGATATATGAGGCAAAACACTGCAGTCAGTATAACATATCTCTCCCTCCCTGTCTCTCGGTATAAAACCCCTTAGCATGTGCTCCTTTTCGGCTTCGACTATTCAAAACGATCCCTTGGGCATTGCTTGCTTATTTTGCTTTCCTCAAAAGAACCCTCTCCGCTTGTCCTTTATCCCTAGCCCCTGGCAGGCAGTCTTCATTCTGTCGGAGGATGATTTGAATAGACAGAGTAACGAGCATGGCCAAGGCACACACTTCTCTGTAAAGAACCAACAGAATGAGTTTTCCTATCGCAGTAAGAGTGTCAGGTCACTCCTGGTACCTTCATCTCACAGGACGAGAACAATTTGCTAGATTATTTATGTCACATGGATATGGGTGTCATTATTATATCCATTTCTCTAGGGCCAATTAGGCAATAATTTAATAACCGCATATAAACGTTTTTAAAAAGATTGATCTGTTAAATTAATGCAACTTACAAATTTCCTTCTATAAAGGTTCCATTCCTTTCAGCAATCCAAAAGTTTCCCTAATGCTTGTTTTTTCTACTATTTCTGCGTGTAGGATGATTGCTTTTTACGAAGAATCTCTTTATTTTTATTTTATTTAAGTATGACAGCAGAAGATCCTGAAGTTTTTGGATATTTCAGTAAATAATATTCTGCAAAGAAACTAATACCTAAGCATCCAAGGAACGAATACAAATCTAAGAACTGAGAGAAGCATGTGTCAAGGAAAACTGAATTTTACAGGAAATTGATGTAGTGGAAAGAGTTAGAGGTCTTTGATAGTTTATGAAGGGCACAAAGTGCAAAACTAAAACTCTAAAAGTGCGTACTTCGAAACAACTATGTCTTTTAATAGCATATAATGCTGTGATGAAATGGAGACAGGTTATTTTATTCATATTGTTAGCACAGTCTTACTATATGATAGACTTTTCACTCAGTGGACGCACTTCATGATTTTATTTTAGCTGTTATTTGGTTAAAACTCATCTTAGTATGCTTCCTTTGAAAATCACTAGGCAACAAAAAAATATTATTTAATGTTTCGAGCACTTCATGAGGCAATTCCTACTAATTTTGGGTTGAGAAAAACAAATATGACAATGAAAAAATTTTATTAGCTCTAGTTTCTATGATATACACAAGGTGAAAGTATTACATAGTAACGGATTGAGAGAAAAGGGTACATTTTAATTACATACATGCTAACAACAATGAAAGTGTATTTGATTTTTTTAAACTGATAATTACATGCTAAGAGTTCTAAATTGCTGGAAAAATACTTCGCAGATAGTCTTGTCTGAAGGGAACCATGTGGTGGCCTATTGACCGTCGTCTTTTAGCTTGCCTCTTGTGATGGAGTTCCGCAGAATCCCTATACAAAGACCAACAGTAATCCGCAAGCATTACTTCATCCTAACGGCCCTGATGTCTTTGTTCCATAACAGAAATGTCCTGATGGAATCTCTCCCCATGTTCATCACTAACAGCTCCACAACTAGGAGGGAAAAAGTCTAGGTGGGAGTGGAGAAAATGGATCTTAAGGGACATGTTGCATCTAAGGTTACGGTATTTTTGCAGGAGTACTGTCACCAAATGCTTGTAGTTGTCATCTCTTTTGTTGCCTAAAAATCCATGAACAACACCGTTGAAGGCTTCCCAAGCTCCTTTTTCTTTCCGCTCCAAAACTTGGTCAAATGCAGGATCATTTACAAGTTCTCTTATTTGTGGTCCGACAAAAATGCCTTCCTTAAGTTTTGCATCACTTAATTTCCAAAATTTCTCTCTGATGTAATTTCCCTCAAATTTAAAACCTTCACTCTAAAATATAACATGTCACTTTATCTTCAAAACAACAGCTAATCTATAATTTTTATGGTGATTTTTGAATTCAGCAGATGGAAATACATGTAAATTCACTATTTTTAAATCCGAAACATTTTTATTGCTTCCCAGTGAAATCATTGACAAAAAAGTTATTTTCAGAAAATGTATATGACGGTATATATGTAGTATAACAATTTCGTGGAAAGTAAAAGTTATGAAAAGCACAAGGAAAAATAATTTCTAAAATCTGTTTTATTTTAAGAGGAAAGCATTCGATTTTTAAATTATTAACTTAAAATAAATAAAATTGTGTGTCCGTTAAACAAAAACTAAATTTGATCTGCAAACAAATTGCTGTGAGCATTTTAGGATTCGCAATTTAAATATATATTACTCTAAGCCTTTTGTCACGTTGTAGTGAGTTCAGTTTAAGCTGGGATAGCCTTTTTAAACCTGAATATTTTGTTTCAAAGGACACGCCTGAGGAACGTTTTATTAGTAAAATTCCTTATCCTGATAATACATGTGCGACACCAATTTCTTAAAACTTGTAAACCAGAAGGAGAGTAATAGATAATTAATGAGCTGTTCCCGAAATTATTGAGAAACGTCTTCTGTAAGAATATCGTATAGAGATATGCGAGATGTTTGAAGTAACGTGACCTTTATGCAGAACAGGGACAGGTGAGCGGCCGTAATCCAAGTCAGCGTCCAGTAACTATACCGGAAGCTTAGAGAAGCTCTGAGAGGAAGCACTATCAAATCTTGGCCAAATTAGGTTCCACAGGCAGTAGGATTAGATAGAGATGTACTCTGAAGTGCTCACGTTCTATCCTTCATTTTGAAACATTTGTTGCACATGTAGCTAGCTCGGTTGAAAGATTTACTGGGGGGAGCACACTATGTACGTAACAGATGCACATTTCCTCTCTACTTTATGGCTTGGCCAAGTTTAGGAAGTTTACGAGGGATGCAGAAAATGACTGGATTGAATATTTAAAATCTCTTGGCGGTTTACCACCATATTCGTAGCATTGAAAACCTTTGTAAGTAGAAGATATATATGTTTAATTTTAAAATTCCGGCAATATCGCGCATGTTAACATGTGAAATGAAATACAATTGGTACTATTATACTTTAAAATCAATCAATCAATGCTTCAGTTGGCATTGCACCAACTTCCTTGAATTCAGAAGTACTATTGTAACAATTAATTGGAATATTCATACTTTGTAATGCTTTCCCGTCGCTAAAATAAAATATGCAACTTACTTATCCCATTGAATGTACGCCTCTCTCGAAAAACTCTGGAACTCACCTGAAAAAAAAAGACAGAAAAAACATTAGGTTTTTCACAAAGTTTCATGTTTTAGTTCCACAGTAACTAGTTAGTGATATTTAATTAAGATGCTCTATTTTAATAGTTGACATCTTTAAAAATGTGGATCGCCACCGCCACCGCCGCCACCACCACTATCACCAGGTGCGAGTTCACAAGCCCCACAAAATGTTATACAATCTATTAGCCTCCATCAACTTGCTCTTTCTGTCGCTTTACTGACAGTCTGTAGGCGCTGTCCAGCTGAGCACTAATATTCACACGACCAAACATGGCGAACTGAATACATGCATTCTTATGTGAGTGTGAATTCCCGTGCTTCTTTATCTTTTTACTGCGATGTACCAAGTCGGCACTTCTTACTTTTTCCAATTACTCACTTCAGATCTAAACATAAGGCACGGAAAGCAAAAAAGCGCATTTCTAATATTGCAACCGCATAGCCATTTACAGGTTGTGTATACATTGTTAAAATTTACGCCTGTAATCCCGCTTCTGATTTTTGAAACACGCTCAACTGTTAAATTGGGCTGCGGACGTCCTAGTCGCTTTATTACTAGCTTTGTAGCTTGTACTTTTTCTTCGTAGGTCCGTTTATATTTTACTTTTTTTAAATGGAATCCACCGAGTTCATAGCTACCCCTTGAGAGAAGTTCAATAGTCACAAAGATTCGAAAACTTGGTGGTCGGTCGCTGCACACAACAAAGAATAATTGTAGATAAATATAACAGTTTGTAGCTTAAAATTTCACTTATCTTATGAGAAATGATACTTTTGTTATAAATTGTCCGGGACCGCGATTTCATGTAAAACTTTTACACATTTTTAGCTTTAATTAATGGATTTCATAAATACTTCATAAATAAAAAATGCAAATATAAAAAACTATTATTGGTATTTCTACCCTTAGAAAAATGAAAGACGATTATAATTTTAAAAAATGTACTTAGCATCCTTAGGTTAATAAACATTTTAAATTTTTTTAAAGAGTTTGGTATAATTTTAGTTTCTCAAAACAAATATAGCATTAAAAATTTATTTCATATCTCTAAAAATGATAAAATTCCCTATATAATAAAAATTATGGTATCTATCAGTTTAACTGTTTCTAATGTGATAGTGTTTTTATTGGAAAGACAAAATGTAATTTAGAAACTAGAACGAAAGAACCTTTTCGTAACATTTTAGAAACAACGAACTGATAAATCGGACGTAGCAGATCATTTTTGGTCATTTAACTATGAAATAAATCCAGAAGTTAAATTATTAAAACAATTAAATGGTCCAATAGATTGAGTGGTTTTGGGAAGAGATATTTATTTTTAAAAACAAATATCGCGTAATGAATTTTGAAATATCGACAAAAGTCCAAGGACCCTGGCTCCTTCTACTGGAGAACGATAGATAACTTCGAGGCTCTTTCCATAGGACAAAGCACCCCCATCAACAACAACGTCAAGATGGTATGGAACTGGATACGACACTTACGCGCGTACCCCGCAGGGAAGACTACCGAAAACCTCGGTGGGGCCGCCTGGTGATCTAGCACACATTCTACTAGCTCTGCAGGCTAGTGACGGGACTTATGAGGCAACCCTCTACCCCTTCCGGGCGCCCGTAGCCAGGCCGGAGGTACCCGATTTCCCGTGGGTGTCGGGAACACACTGCCCCCTCGAGTCCAACTCAATCCGAACTCCCCGACGGAGGTGGGGGGATCGGCAGTTCGGCCCGAGGTTCCTCTAGTAACTTCAGAGGTAATACGAGCGCTAGGGGTCCGCAGCACTCGCACCACAGCAGCTCATGGGGACGGATCCCCTCCCATACGGAAGAAATACCGGCAGTCGATTCTGCTTCTCCTTTTTTTTAATTGTTTAATTTTCAGATTTTGGTAGTACTAACCAGAATATTTCAACAGCTAGTGTTCCTAACGATGGCGACAGCTTTGTTTTTTCCGGCTGAAGATGTAAAAATGTGTTTAACATGAAATGGCGATCCCGGAAAATCTATAAGACAAATATCATTTCTTATAAGATAAGTGAAGTTTTAAGTTACAAATTGTTATATTTGTTTCACTGTTAATAGCTTCATATTTTACTTAGTTAAAGAATAATTATATTGTGCTAAGACACTAGTTGAGCTTGATGTACTAGGAAACTCACAATTGCCTCACCTGCTAATCACCTACAAATTCCACGTTTATTACCGTGTTTAAAGGAAAACATTGTGTAGAAATTGGACCATAATAACAACCGTATTCAAAGCAAAAATAGCTGATAGCGCCAGGAGTTGTAAACATTATTTGTGTTTGTAGATAGTTGCAGTTAAACTTCGTAGATAGTAGCACCTCCCAGAGATGATCTGTCGTCTATGCATGCGCAGAGCTTTAAACGTTACATGAGATGCTAGCACAAGGAATGTGTGCTAGCTGCAACGTTGCCATATACTCATGCTATCGCCGTCTACTTACTAAACATTCTAAAGCAATAATCGCGGTAAACACAAACAACGAATTAAACGGGGAAAAGAGCTTCTACAAGACAAATATTGGAGGTGCAAGTTTTTCAAGTCACTCACAGGGAATTGCAAGAGACCTTGCATGGAAGGTGTTCTAACCAACGTCTTGGACTTGAGGTAAACCTACGATGTCGTGGAGTTACCGGTGATGATTACACGTTAGGAAGGTCATCTGAAATTTAAACGTTGTCAATTTGTTGTCTTTTTTACGCTGCAACTTAACATCTATTATTAAAATAGAGTATCCAAACTAGTTATTGCGACGTTTACTTAGTCTGCAGATACTACTTCATATATTGGTGTGAATTCAAGTACCTTCAAGGCTACTTTATTTTGAGTAGTTCTTATACATGCTCTCCTCATTTGGTATATAAATTCATTTTTAATCTCCAAAACACTCTCTACACTGTGTTTACTTCAGCAGTTGCTGATAATTTTGT
Source organism: Mantis religiosa (assembly GCA_030765055.1). Lineage (NCBI taxonomy): Eukaryota > Metazoa > Arthropoda > Insecta > Mantodea > Mantidae > Mantis > Mantis religiosa. Next base: position 100,395,676 of record CM060949.1, read on the forward strand.
TTCTGTGACTCATGTTCTCCTTCTCCACGCTTATCAGTACGCTGGAGAAGTCATTGCCTTATAAAATTGAAGACTGTTTTTGGGGGGCAGGGCTAAGCTTAAGGTCTATCAACCTCGTAGATCATGTCACACAATGAATGAAATGGGAAAATTAGCTCGGGATCCTTAAAATTGCCCAAAATTCGGATTTTAAGCATAAGAAAGATTATTGCTAAGAAACCCCCAGAAAAAAAAATCGTACAGTAGTACCTTTTTCTAACAATACTCGAACTCGCGATCTTTTCAACAACTAAGGCAGACATGCTATCCCAAACTACAGAATCGTTAGGACTGCCTCTTTTCTAATTGTTTACAGAAGAGTATCTTTAAACTCAAGAGTTTTAGGTACCAAGATACGTCTTCACAAGATAAATTGGCCGCGCCGTGGCTCAGTGGTTAGACCGCTTGGCTCTCACCAGGCGGCCCGGGTTCGATCCCAGGCGACCGCAAAGTGAGAATTGTGGTGGACAACACGGCGCTGGGGCGGGTTTTCTCCGGGATCTCCGGTTTCCCCAGCCATCTCATTCCACCGGTGCTCCATCTTCACCTCATGTATCATCAGTGTCATCGCCTGCGGTGCCGTATGTAGTAAAAGCGGGCGTTAAACACTACACTACACAGACAAGATAAATTGCATTTGAATCGGCATCTTGTCCCAATGTTTCGCTATTAACAATAGAGTACGGCGTAAGGCAATTAAGTATTGAACTTATATTTCGGCATTGTCAGCAATTCGATAGGTAACTATAATACGCGATTTCTTATAAATATGTAGGTGTAGGAGACAACTGCGTGATGATGATGATTAATAATAATAATAATAATAATAATAATAATAATAATAATAATAATAATAATAATAATAATAATAATAATAATAATAATAATAATAATAATAATAGTAATAGTAATAATAATAGTAATAATAATAGTAATAATAATAGTAATAGTAATAGTAATAGTAATAATAATAATAATAATAATAATAATAATAATAGTAATAGTAATAATAATAGTAATAATAATAGTAATAATAATAGTAATAATAATAGTAATAGTAATAGTAATAGTAATAGTAATAATAATAGTAATAGTAATAGTAATAGTAATAGTAATAGTAATAGTAATAGTAATAGTAATAGTAATAGTAATAGTAATAGTAATAGTAATAATAATAATAATAATAATAATAATAATAATAATAATCATAATCATAATCATAATCATAATCATAATCATAATCATAATCATAATCATAATCATAATCATAATCATAATAATAATAATAATAATAATAATAATAATAATAATAATAATAATAATAATAATAATAATAATAATAATAATAATAATAATAATAATAATAATAATAATAATAATAATAATAATAATAATAATAATAATAATAATAATAATAATAATAATAATAATAATAATAATAATAATAATAATAATAATAATAATAATAATAATAATAATAATAATAATAATAATGTTTTGTTACATTATAGGCATATCACACAGCGTTCATGTGACACTATATAGTTTCAAAAACGTTTCACAGTTATTACACCGTAGGGTGTTTCGAACCATATCTAATATCATTTAGCACCAACCCCACATTCCATCCATAACCAGTCAAAGAGATGATATCCAGCTGCCTCAGTGCGGTTTTGGCAACAACCAAAACAAAATATGAACACAGAGGAACATGATTGATGTTTTAATATTGTAACCAGCAGAAAGGGCATTCAAAGGCATCGATCGCTACCTTTCCATATGCACAGCGTGCCAAGTTTGACAAGCACGGAAAAATATTCAAAACCGAAACAAAGCCGTAGGCTTCGCTCATTTTAATGGAAGGTTGACAGTAAACACAGATATTAATTTGCACATGGCTTTAAACATATTGGGAATGCATCTGCTTTGATTAGGGGCATTTCCATTGTATCATATTGGAAAAAATAATAATAATTCAGTAATTTTATCTTCGCCTCGGTGGATAGCAGGTTTGTATATAAAAACATGTTCAAACAATTCCTATGGCTTTGCACTTATTGTGACATACAGTTTATACAAATATAAGCATACTTCAGGCAATTTCAAACGCCAAAGGCATCGAACATGACACGTAATTAATTATCAAAAAGGACTTCTGAAACTTAGAGCATTCTTCAGAATTAAACCAGAAAAAATCTGGGGATTAAAATTAAAATTTTTTTGTTATTACAATTACTAGAATCATATATGGAAAAATGTTATCATGCAGGGTCTTTTTGGGGGGTAGGGTATGCCATAAATCTTCTGGAAATGTTACTTTAAGTCAAGGCTACACTGAAAATTTGGCATTTTTGGTAGCTTAGGGTTTGTAGTAATAGATGGCATGCTATTTTTATCATTGGCAGCATTTTAGGCCATCAAGTAACACTGTAAAAAGACAATCGTTAAAAGTAACAACCATGACATTAAAATTAATTTTCTAAGAAACTTTTTTTCCAACACTTTTCAGTATACAAAAAGCCTCACGGGTCAAAGTTTTTTATTTAACTTGGTGAAACTTCCAGGTTAGGTCCAAAATATGTAAATAAGAAACTTCACATTCCTCTTTTTTTGTTGTTAATGATCCTGTTTTGAAAATTATATGGTGTTAAGTAATAAAATAAGTTAATATTTAAAATTTTGAGAGTTAACACGTGGAAAATATTTGAGAAAAAATGCTACAAGAGTATTCAAAAAATAAGAATGTGGGTCTTTTAAAATTACTCTGTACTAGCCGAAAACTAAGATTCAACTTAAAAGCTAAATTTTTTGATGCGTAGAACATTTTTAATTTTTACAGTATTTTCACAAAAAATAATTAATAATTAATTATTTGGTGTAGCAACATAAAATTTACTTGCGCGTTTAAAATGATACTCGAATCATGTGGCTAAATTTTGATATTGATAGGTTTATTATTACAGAATTTGGAATTTTCAGTGTAGCCCTGCCTTAAAGCTGAGTATAGGCAAATTAATTTAAATCGTTTTATTTTTTTGTATTAATATTTGTTTGATGTATAATATTTTTAATTATTAGACCTAATTTAATTAGAATTTTATGAAATTAATATAAGAAATAATATTACCATTCATATTCAACCTAGATTGAACTCTTGAGATCAGTATACCGGTGTCTAATCAAACGAACAACCCAGAGCGACCTCTCTGAAGTGATTAGATTATTACTAGAAAACTATTATTTCCGATGCATGACACTTCTCATGATATATTTGGTGGTCACAGTGAAGAAGAATGTCTAAGCGCTCACCTCTTACGTCATTGCCATTAGTACTGGTTTGCTTGCTTCACAGATATATTTATGTGCACTGTCTTTCAATTAGAACATCATTTTTATTGTATTTTATTTTGGCTACGAAAACAATTTTGAATTCACCTAGGCAACTACAAAATAACTTTCGTATCCAAAATAAAGTATCTGAATTACGACTGTAAAGAAACATTGAAAGAAAGACAATCGACAATCATTCCTCGAGCACATCGACTGATTGAAAGAACTCTTTCTGCTATGACAAATGATCACATTTAAATAAATTAACTACTAAATTACCCACGTAATGCTCGTTTATTTCATCGCACAATCTGGTTGGTTGCTTCATCCAACACCTCATATAAAAGATTATTAATCCGGACTCATCGTCATTGATTTAAGCAACCTTTTATCACTATCGTAATTAGAAATTTGGGCAAAATGACAATGTAGCAAGTATGAACCAAAAGTAAGTTTTACAAATATACTCCGTTGTCTGTCTGTGTGCATGGGTGTATAAAGGAGAATTATGCACAAGCGCCCCCTTTAAGGTTAGGTCACATTTTATTACAATTTTGATATTAATTAGCTGCATTGCACGAAGCAGAAAGTTCAATTTAGCTTGCTTATTTACTTTATCAGAGAACGCAACGTATCAGCGTGTTTTATTGACAAATTTCGTTATTTACATAATTTGTGTAGCATAAATAGTACGAAACTTGCTCCGAAATTTTTGAATAGCCATGGTAAAATACACTGATGTAAAAGAAATATAATATATATTGGAGGGAAAAAAAGTCTGAAATAGTTGTAATTACTATAAATAGGCCATTTTAGTGCTTAAAACAAATATACCTTTATATAGCAGTTGAAATTTATTTAAAAGATAATTGGCAATATTTCACATAACATGTTAATGTAAATAAAACGCCCTCAAAGAGTTGAGAGCTGTGATTGACCTGTGCACATATTTTTGGTTCCTTTAAGCAAAGAGCAGCTTTGTATACAAAGCACTCAAGTCTGTTAAAATTGTTTCTTTCATGTTACATGCCACTCATTAGTTTCTGATAGTCCTTTGTCACTTGTGATCCGAGTACATCAAATGGGATGTTTTAGGCACTTGGAACTTCTTGCTATAACGTCTATAATGGCAACTACTTTATAGCTTGCAAGTTAAACAATATGATATATATTAACCTAAGGTGGTAGGCGTATATTATACATTTACTGTGATGCACCAAATTAATCTTACTACGTATGTATTACCGAGGAAGAAAAGATTGTCTTAAGAGAACACTAAACAAGTTTATAACCCACTGATTTTCATCTTATTTAATCATACAGTAGTATCATCAATGCTACCTCAAATATTAAACCTACAAAACAATAAAGAACATTTGCAATTTTGCACACATTGTTTTAATTTTGTGGCTCAAAATAGCTATATGTAGGCTTAACGTTTTAAAGTAGAAACTTTTTATAAGGATGTCAACATAGACGCTCCGTGGTAGAAAACTGGTAGATAAACCCGAAGGTTTATTGTTCCTGCAATGACATTAGCGCCTACAGAGAATTAACCAGAAAGGAAATAGGATTGGTTTTATTTCGAATTATAGGACGTCCTTAGATATATTTAAGTTGACAAAAGGATATTAAAAAGCAGGTACAGTTTAGGGTTTATATAATAAAGGACTAAGAAAGTCGCTAACAGTTGGAAAACCAGTGCCACTGCTGGAGCCGCCTAGCAAGGAAAATGATAAGCACTCTCTAGCAACTGAGCAAGTATCCGCGCCACTTTGTCTTGTACTGCCTTACTACAAAACTTGAGAAGAAGGAAATGGAACGTGAGAAGAAATGTGATGAAAAAGAAAATTGTGGTAGATTCAAAAAGCATACCAGTTTCTGGGTAGCTGTGTTGATTAGTCGTTGGCCTGATTCCAAGTTTGCGTGCTGAATTGCGCGTTGTAGACTGGTGGCTTATAATATTGCTTCAAAGTGATAAATTGATATGTAAGTGAATTCCTGCGGGAGGAAATTTCGGCACACTGGCGGCGCTGACATTAAACCACAAGAACATCAGGATTTGTTAACAAACAAATTATTTATTCTGTAAACTTATCAGCATTCACCTACTGAACAGAAAAATTCAAGCTCAGGGAAGATGGGAATGAAACCTAGACCTCCCGAAGGCAAGCCTCACACGCTACCGTGAAGCAATCTTTCTCGGTTTCTTAAAGAGGAGACTACTAACAAAATATTTCTTTCTCTCCTTTTAAAAAACAAATCTTGGTAATTTATTTGCAATTGCTCTTTTCTTTAAGGCACTTTTGAGGAATTATTTGGAAAAGAATGTTGAAATAGAAAAGAGCGAACTTTAAAAAAACATGGCTATGCAGAATATTCGAGAATGTAGCGAAGGAGCGCCATATCTCAGCTCTGATGACACCAGCGTCATTATACATGCATGAAAGGATTTTCATGGCCCTTCAGAGTTGTTACTTGTGCAAAGATAGACATAAAAAGCAAATGAATGTGTTTACAGTCTCCCTACTTGACTGCCGCAGTAATTGACCCTCCAATGTAAGAACGTTTGAAGGAATAATCACAAAGGACTCTTGTGCATGCCAAGGAGATCCTGCAGAACGTGAGCGGAACTGAAAGCGACAACTTGTGCTGAATTCGTGTGAAAAGCCTATTAAGTGTTCTTCTTTAAACCTAAGGAGCTCTTAGAAATTGTAGTGGCCTGACATAAGGATGCGAACTCGCTTTACTTGACGATCGTTTGTGCAATCAGACACTCGAAATGTAGACCGCAATTTCGCATAAAAGGACTAAGTTCAAATTTCTACAGATGTCCTTTCATAATCATAATCTCACACAACGGAGAAGACAGGATTCTCTAGCAAAAGAAACAACAGAGAAAGTAGTTCTGGAAAGTTATGTATCAGCAGCTAAAGTACAGCAGAATGCTTTGAAGATTCTAGTTATTAGTGTATAATGTAATTCTCTTTAGGGTTTTCCAATTTGCCTGTGGGATTTTCTATAAATGAGAAGATTGTGGATGTAAAACTGCAGCTACCGTTTTAAATTTAACCCTGTTATGCAGCACAATATTAATATCTTCTTTTAAGAGAGTAAATTGCATCCATGACTCTATTAGACACAAGTTGAAATAAAATAAAAATATTAAACGTTAAAAACACAGGTAAAATGAAATAGCACTGTAAACTGTATTAATTTTGGATATTCAAATTTGCCAAAACATGTGAGAAAACAGCCGACATTTATTCAGCCATATTAGCACTACTGCTTTTTTCAATGAAATAGATAATGATATTGATAGGTTGCCTAAAGCTAGAGCATATCGACCGAGATGGCTCCACGGATATGCGCAAGCCTCGCATTCAAGAGATCCCGGGTTCGATATCTGATTGCCACTCTGACTTTTTCCGTAGCTTTTTCCTGGTCTGCAAGGCGTACGCGAGAGTTGTCTCCTTTACAACTCCCCTCTCTCCCATTTGCTATTATTTCGTCTTCCTCTTTCATTGCTACAAGACGAATCCGGACCTGCGCGTCGATCGATGGCGGAAAGATGGCGTCGAGGCTTGCATCATTACTATTATTATTACTATTATTACTATTATTATTCAAGTGTTTTCAATGAATATTCTTCCTCTGCAAAATTACTCCTATGGTGTTTTTCTGTTCGCTTACGTATGTAACCATCGACCTCCAATTTTGCTGCCATATATGCTTGATTACTTCTTCCAAATAACATTCTGAATTTTTCTTCTTCCTGTTGGTACTATGTCTGTCCCAAAAGCCACTGTCGTGGTCTTTCATCTTACTTCATATAAATTCCGTATATCTGAGTTAATAATACCTAACATTGGATAGCATTAATTGAACTTGTATACCACATGCTGCTTCTAAATTTCATCAACATCAATTACATCGAATTTGGAATATCAATGATGAATTGAGTTATAAATTAGTTATAAATTAAATCATTCCAATGAATTAACAGGGGGCCCTCCAAAGGCACCTTATTCGCTCTATGTTCCTCGAAGTATAGAAGTTTTAGGTAGAGAGGTACTGTCAAATAGTACACATACAAGAAGTAAACTGTGCAGTGGAAGAGAGTAGGAGGTTTACGGGCAATTACTCTTTGTGCAAGGTCTGTGGTTCAATTCCTACTTTGACCGTGTTTCTCAGTTTCTGGTACTTCTCCCCGCAATTTTTCTAAATCTAATAATTGACAAACACCTAAACTTAGTACTTGAAAGTTTTGTTCCCAAATATCGTTTCCCAACTATTTAACTTCATTGACCGCCTCCTGCCTGTAAGGTCGTATGCAGCAATAACGATATTAAAAATGAAAGACAGTGCAAAATGAAAAAAATGGTCTCACTTATTTAAGCTTTGATTTCATAGGCATGTATGGGTGAGTGAATGTTATTAAATAAAATATATAGGGGTGTCCAGAAAGTAAGTTCTGTTTCAATTTATCTCCGCTGCAGCGCTGCGATCACAGTTTCGCACATGCGCGGTTGACGCTCTGTATCAAGAAGAAGAAACGTGAGCCACTGTGAGATCGCTGTCAGCCACGTACGCTTTGTTGTGCTTGTTTACAATGTCGGTGATGATTGAAAATCCCTCTGCTTGTGAAATCGGATCTGTGATTCGTTTTCTGAATGCTAGAAAAGTGAAACCAATTGAAATTCATCGGCAAATTTGCGATGTCAAAAAGTGTTGTGTTTCTTTACGACAACACACGACCACAGACTGCAAATGCGACGAAAAACATCCTACAGGTATCTGGCTGGGACGTATTTGACCACCCCCCGTACAGCCCTGACCTCGCTCCTAGCAACTTTCATCTGTTTTTGCATCTCAGATCTTTCCTTGGCGGTCAACACTTCAACAATGACGAAGAGCTAAAAGAAAATGTTTCCAAGTGGTTGAAGACACGGGCGGCAAACCTCTATGAAGAAGGTATATAAAAACTTATGCCTCGCTATGACAAATGCCTGCAAAATTTCGGCAGTTATGTGGAAAATTAGTCTAAGAGTTATAGAATTTTGTGCAATAAATCATTTTTCTGTAGCTGTACACAATTTAATTTTATTACCAAACAGAACTTACTTTCTGGACGTCCTTGTATTATAATCTTAAGTAAAATTATGCACCCAAAAGTTAACAAGAGGTACACAAAAGCTATATAACTGTACGAGAGAAACAGAAAAATAAGGAAATAAAGTGCCTTAATAATTTGGATTGTTAAGCCGTTACTTTGGGGGGGGGGGGATTACTGCAGGAAACTTCTCAAAACAGTAATATATTGGACATTTTACGATAGGAAATTTATAACATGGACCTGTGGAAAAAGATATCAAGTAATAAGTTCATTAAATCAACTTATATGGGAGAAGCGATTAATGAGAGAAACGCTCAGCGCTACAGCAAACTTGAAAAGCTGATGTGAAGCTCAAAAATATTTTTAATGAAGCAACATATGAACCGCAACTAAAAGCAAGCTGTAATCTCTGCAGATCTAGATTGAGGTATTTATACATTCCGTCAGCGCAGGAGATGCTTATTTACTTGAAGTGAGTTCTAATTTAAGTTTTGGGAAGTGGAATGAAAGTTTTCTGTAAATTATGTAGCAATTAACTCGAAGACTGTATTTATACATTCAAAAATGTTAAGCATTCATGAGTCGTGTTTATAAACGTCGGAATTCAACTGCAATAGAATTCTCGGACTTTTGAATGTTAATATTTTGTTGAAAATTAATATCGTTGTTTCCCAAAGAATTTGATGTATAATAGAGGTAGCCTATCTTTAAGTTTTATTCAGTGAAATACTACCTCTGTTTTGTGAGCTGTAAACAGCAGATACTAGCCCATTCTGTAACATTCATTCAAAATATTAAGTAATTTGCCGCCATGAGATTCTTTTAATAGCGTTTAACGTTTGGTCGTGCTTCAGACGTCACCAAGGCAGTGAGACTGTATAGACGATATGCAGTCATTATTTAGTAATGAAAGTTGCGTCTAAGCTTAGGGTGCCTCTCAGGCGTTTGCTGCTTATGAGGACTGAAAAAAATCTGGTAATAATACATCAGATAGGATGATCCTGGCAAGTTTTCAATTGCAGATCGTCGATTCATAAGCATGTGTCTTAATGATTTCAGTTACCCCTTTAGGTAACATTTCTACGTGGTTTACACATTTACAAAGTGAAGGTATGTTCACGACGTGAAGCAATATTTCCCTAACGATGGTTCTAACGATTTTGTTGAAATGCCGTAAGTTTAAGACGGTTTCATGACAAATTAAATGTACCTATAACGTGAATTTTTGATGTGCCATTAATTCTGGAACATAATTTCCCGTGTGTATATTTCTAACATGTAATTGGTTTAAAAATTCTGATTTGGTGCACACGCTACGAGAGTTTTGCACTGAAAATGCAATGCCATACTATCCATACTTATCTGATCCAAACAGTGAAAGAGATTTTTAAATTTCATTTCAGTGACTACTGAATACGCTTTGCTAAATATTATTTTTTTAAATTACGTCCTGCAACATTAAGTGATATCGGACGATAAATGAAATGCGTGAAATGATGCTCAAATGAGCCCACAGTCCATAGAGTTTAGAGTTACCGACATTCGTCTTTCAGGATAAGCGAAAACTCCGGAAAAAACCTCATCTAGCTAACTCGTCCTGACCGAGCTTCGAACTCAGGACCTCTTGAATGTGAAGCAGCCACGCTACAATTTACGCTTCTGAGATAGTTAAAAGCTTCATTTCTGTGCGTTCATTAGCCATTCTTCAAATTTGGTGGAATTCAGGATAAGCGAAAACTCAAGAAGAAAGCTTATCTAGCTAACTCGTCCTGACCGAGCTTCGAACTCAGGATCTCTTGAATGTGAGGCAGCCACGCTACCATTTACGCTTCTGAGGTAGATGAAAGCTTCATTTCTGTACTTTCATTAACCATTCTTCAAATTTGATGGAATTCAGGATAAGCGAAAACTCTGGAAGAAACCTTATCTAGCTAACTCGTCCCGACCAAGCTTCGAACTCAGGACCTCTTGAATGTGAGGTAGGCAAGCTACCATTTACGCTTCTGAGGTAGATGGAAGCTTCATTTCTGTATTTTCATTAACCATTCTTCAAATTTGGTGGAAACTTACAAGCAAATCAGTTAAAGATTAAGAAGCATGGAGTTACCTACTATCTGTTTCAAATGGGAAGATGTTTGTCCTTAAGCGCTGCTAGGTGAGCAGCCAATCGGAGTCCTGCGGTGTTGTATTGCATTCCCCCTAAGTGGTGTGTGAGCGCCAACCTAATCAACCTCTATGAAATACTATTTGCGCTAATACAAAACTTCAGATTTTGCCACAACTGATTCATGTGGAAGGTAGAGAGTAATGCATCTAACATAACCGCGAAAACCCCATATTTTAGCTCAAATAGCTTTCCTAATACCAATAAACAAAGCACTATTATATTATAACAATGCATCGTGACGTAGCACTGTAATGATTAGCATTACTGGTTGGCATGTATGCGTGTACATATATTTGTAATTACTGAGAATTGAAACATAGCGTTTGACATGACATGATAAAAGAATTACTTTAAATAAGCCAGGCAAGGGGTTTGTTAAATTCCAGCGAGTGGGAACAGTACACTTCCTTCTGGCCTGAAGAGCATGTTGGGTCACATATCTTTGTTTATGAATAGTTCGTAATCTCTATTCATTCAAGATAATTTAAAGCAGTATTATTCAGTTGCTCTTCCGTTTAAAGACCATGCAAGTGTATCAGGTCAAATAGTTTTCGTAATATAAACAAATAAATATCCATATGTTTACCGAAGCATCGTGAGTGACAGCACTGTCATTATTGTTTGGTTTGTGTGTACATAAACCTGTAGTTACTCAAAACTGAAACTTATACTATTGATATGACGTGATAAAAGAATTACTTTCAATAGGCCAGGTGTTAAATTCGAGAAATATGAAACACTTCATTTCCTGTTAGCCTGCGGAATGTTGCATGCTTATATTTATGAATGAATGCTGGATAAGCAATGTTTATTTACTCTGGAGAGTTCAAATCAATATCATTCACTTCTATTATTATATTATTTCAATATTATTATTCAGAACTTCCTGCTATTAAGTCCAATATTATTCTTTAGACAACAGTAGAGTAAGAGTTAAATAGTGGAATGGCTTCTTGCGGTGAGTTTGGTGACGAGTCAAAGAGGCAGATATTGCGAAGTCAGGCTCGAAGTATTATTTTTAAGCTCTACACGTTCTTCAAAAAATTTGGACAATGAGGAATATAGAAATCATCTCGATTTCAAAAATGCTCAACGGCTTACCGCTGAAGCGTATGGTGTAGGTAAAGCAAGTGTGTGTCGCATTTGTAGAGGGGCAAGAAAATCCGAAGAAAATCTGCCCAAATGTTTGTGTCGCCCAGAAAACATTTTGGTTCTCCGAAGAGGGTTACAAATTTAAGTGACTTTGACAAGAACGTTGCACATAGAACTGAGTTCGAGTTTTATGACCAAGGTAAATTTCCAACTATATAGAAAATAATTTGCACTCTTCTGCGTTAGACATGCAGAAACCCTACAAGAAGACGACTTCAAGAAAGAAATAGCACGTGACGAGATTTTGGAACCTATAATGGTAAATGCTAAACTAAAGTACAGGTGTTTCTATACTATAATTATAGCATTTAAAAATATACATAAATTGCGGAAATGCTTTTTTCAATTTTGATTTTGTCAACTGCATCATTATAAAAGTTTGGAAAATTTAATTTGGTTACGCTTACTTCTTGCAGCAAGCAGACCTGCACAATGTATGAGTGTGCGAGACAGGGAAATATAAAAAGAGTGGGGGGGTAACAAGCTGGCAACGCTAAGTGCTCTAAGGCATCTGATTAGCTGGACTCTAGAGCTCTTCCCATTTGAAACACATAATCAGAAACAACAAAGTAATTTTTGGGTAAAATACTGAAACACGGATTACCACCACTATTAACCTTCGAAATATTTAAATAGGTTAAAATATTACCGAAATTAGAGGCAAACGCGACAAATATAAGTATAAGCTAATATGATAAACGGAGAAGGAACAGAATGTCGGACTTTTTCAACTCTTTCTCCCTATGATACATATGCTTTGGTAAATGACTAACTGCGGAACACCAAGTGCTGGCAAGGAAAAAAAAAAAAAAAAGATATGAAACGCTTAGGTACGTCGTTAGCTGTTTGAGGCATATAATAACAAATACAACAACATATGTTTTCCCTTCATCAAATGTCGAAGCTTTAATTAACTTCTTTGGTATTATTTCTGCAAGGATAATCTAATTTAATGCCTAAGTTATAATGGGTGGTCCACTTACTATTTTTATATCTCTAATTCCAAAGTTTATGAAGGCGCACCTCATTTTTAATTTTCTAATAATGAAAACCTTAATTACTTTACTTTTCTTTTGAAATTCTTATTATTTTCATAATTAGAAGTAATTCTACCATAAAGAACACGGAGGATACAAGTATTTTTTTCTCTTTCTTTTTTAAGCCATTATCTTCCTGCGAAATGACTTGCAGGAAACGTTCTCGTATCTTGCGCTAGGCAATGTGTCTGTTAATGTTTGATGATGATGATGATGATGATGATGATGATGATGATGATGATGAATTACACAAGCTTCAATGAGTGATACCCCACTCACAAATATGTTTAATGTACTTTTTTTTTGTAATTTACGTCCGCCCCAACGTTAAGTTATATCGGACGGTGAATGAATTGGTTGAAATGATGCTCAAATGAGTCCAGGGGCCATGGAGCTTAGAGTTATCCGACATTCGTCTTGAAGGATAAGGGAAAACCCCGGAAAAAACCTTATCTAGGTATCACACCCTGACCGAGATTCGAACTCGAGACCTCTTGAACGTGAGGCAGACATGCTACCATCTACGCTACCGAGGCGGGCATGTACATGGTATTTTACATTTTTAAATCTGTCAACTTTTTTCAGTTTTCTTGGAAGTTCTGCTCATATTGCATTGTTTTTAGTGATGTCATGTAAAGCAGTATAGAATTTCAACCTGAAGCGACCAGCTAAATAGCTATCGACAATCGCTCCTGTAGCTACAACGAAATACGATGTAATTAATCTATTTTGTAAACTTGATGTTGATTAATATGAAGTAGACAGCTAGAAAGTCATATCAATATAGCGAAGTTTTTGGGAGCACTCTGGTAACAAGGAGCACTTAATCTCTTCAAAGCTTTCTCCAATGCATTCCTTACGTTAGGCATATAAACTTTGATGAGTGTATCAAATCCTAGTCATTCATGTAATGCGATGATATCCAAGAGTAAAATTTTAAATTAAGAAGGCTTAAACAAACGATAATAATGACAAAATAAATAATTTATTTTAGTATGGAGTGCTTTCAAACCTCTCTTAACAGCGGTCCAATACTTTGGCTGGTAAATGTCAAGAGGCAAGGGAAGGTATGATGTGATATTGACTTAAAGGTTTTCTGATTTTGGGAACAATGGCTCTTTATGATCATTATTTCATGTGAATGTGTGGTCGCCTGGTATTGGAAAACCAGGAAAGGCGGTTATAGAGGAATGACCTGCCCGTCAGTTTCCAGGGCTTCTGGTATCTCACGTTATAGATTTCCGAAACTGTCCATGTTGAAAGAGCCACGAAATCAGGAGAACCATTCCGCCGAGGAAAGACATTCTACGTCGTAAAAGATTTTTACCATGTTCACCATTTCGCAGAAGGGGATTTGGCGTTTTGGAATGGTTTAACACCAAAAATATAGTGCTGGAGGCATCCTCTATGCTTCCGCTGGGGAAATGAAAATATGTGCCTAATGTTAACGTTTCAAAATCTAATATATTCTGAAAAGCAATTAGTTGATATTTTCAGAAAACTTGGAGCTGGATATGACACTGATATCTATACATAAAACTTTAACTGAAATGTTTCTGGTAAATTTAGACCTTTGGTAACTAATTGTAAGATTTGGTAAGTAATTCTTAATAATAATAGTTATTACTAATGTACATTCTATTAAACCACCATGCCCGCCTCGGTAGCGTAGATGGTAGCGTGTACGCCTCACGTTCAAGAGGTCCTGAGTTTGAATCTCGGTTAGGGCGAGTTACCTGGATAAGGTTTTTTCCGGAGCTTTCCCTTATCCTGAGAGACGAATGTCAAGGAACTCTAAGTTCCATGAACTCCGGGCTTATTTGAGCAACATTTCACCCATTTCATTCATCGTCCGATATGACTTAAAGTTGGAGGACGTAAATTTTAAAATAAAAAAAGAACCTCCAAAACCACAAATAAGTTTTCGAATACGTTATACATTTTTATTTTTCATGCCAAAATAGCAAACCGAATAGGTAATGTGGGATTTGAATAATGGGCACCAGGGTGGCTCAGTTGCTTGCTTCACGGCTCTCGTACAGAGGGTTCGAGGTTCAATTTCTAGCCCTGGGTATTGCTTTTAAGTCACTCCTAAACATCTAATGATTCTGAAGTAGCTCATGTGAAGCATCCCCAAAATCCAGCGGAGTCTACGATATACGCTCAGGTCCCTCATTACACAGTCATTCTCACCATCCTCCTACCAACGGGACACTGCCTCTGTTGTCTCTAACTCAGAAATGGGTCCAGTCATCGCTTAGTGGAATAAAGTCACTGCCGAAGGTAATAGACTACATACGGCGATGTTACAACGATATTGAGCGTTCTAATACAGCGCGAAATGAAAAGAAAAATAATTGGTTGTATATATTGGAAGAATACAAAAGATTTGGCAATTTATAAAATGTCGATACAATGAATAATCAGGAAGTTATAAAAGTTGTAAACCTTTTCGCTGTAGAATTGCAGTGCCAGTATAAGAAAAAGGCACAACTTTATTTCCCTTAATGTTCTGTAATAATTTTTATTAATCTGACAGAAAAAATCAGTCTTCTAACCTTCACTTGACATGTAAGTAGTAGAGAGTAGTAGGAGGATGGAAAAGTGTACAGGGTGCTAAAGTGGAAAGAAAAAGTTAGGAATACAGTGTAAGTGTAGAGGGTGATAAAGTGGAAAGGAAAAGTTAGAAAGATAGTGTATTGACAGAGGACAATCGGTGGGGAAAAGCGGTAAACACGAACAAAGTAGAATGCATTTAACACGATTGTGCTACTAAATAAAGTAGTAACTGCCTTACTTGCCCCGATATTCATATGGCCTTACAATTTACTAAACTTTTGGGGTATTTGGAACCAAGAACATTCTTCGTACAAATTTATGGATGATTTGTAATAAAACACCGGCTTATTAAACAACAGCAGAATCCTCACCACCACTTCCTCAAAATTAAAGGTTGCTCTCTGCCCCTTTTTTCTGTCACATCATATCTCAAATACTTATACAGTTACGTTGCAAAGGCATGTGTTTGTGTTGTCTTCAAAATTACATTTTCGGAACTTAAATAAAATTAATGCAATGTAATGGTTAGAATGTTGCTTATGGACGAATATTCATCATGGAGGTATTAATGCCCCAGATTTTTTAACAACCCTGAAAATTCATACCAATAATTAATAGATAAATGATTAAATGAGCCAACAGATCCACAGAGCTTATAGTTATAGCAGGTGGGTGTTACAGAATTGTAATGTATGAAACATTACTGATTCAGAAATAAAAAAAAATCTGTACAGCTTCTAGCATGTGTTAAAAAACTTAAAATTCGAGATTTTATAACACTAATCCGCCGTTTCCGGAACAGTAAGTGCTTTGACAAATTATTTTCGAAATGATAGGTAAGGGATACATAGCAAATTTCCTAGCAACCACTTCATTTATTCTTCTAAGAAAACCTAACACACAACTGTAAACATATCTCATATGTTGAATGCCCATTCTCACTCTTTTCCAAAATATTCTTGCCCGCCTTGGTAGCGTAGATGGCAGCATGCCTGCCTAACGTTCAAGATGTCCCGAGTTCGAATCTCGGTCAGGGTGAGTTACCTGGATAAGGTTTTTTCCGGGGTTTTCCCTTATCCTTACCGACGAATGTCGGGTAGCTCTAAGCTCCATGGACCCTGGACACATTTGAGCATCATTTCACCCATTTCATTCACCGTCCGATAGGACTTAATGTTGGAGGACGTCAAATTACAACAACAAAAATTATTCTTACGAACAGTTCTTCTATCTACTTCTTTATTACATTTTATTGCACATTTACATATCCATTGTAAGAATATCTAGAGAACTAGTAGAATCTTTTCGAAATTAGCTGCTATGTGATGACTGCAATTCTGTTTCCTTGGCATGAATAAGAATAGGTGAAAGAAAGAGAAATGGAAATTCCAAGAAATAATAAACATTAATGCGAGAAATTTCTCTCGAAATCTCGACTTTGTGAGGAATACTTCGACCGCTTTACGTAAAAAGGTAAATAGTACAGGAAGTGAAATTGTATCTTATGATATAATATAATAAAATAATCCAATTTTTAGCGGTAATTTCTGGTTCGATGCTGCTCCAGAGAAACCTGCTTCAGGTTATGCGTGGATATATGTTCAAAGAAAGGATAACATCGATTCCGATTCAGAAACGTTTAACAAACTGTATTCACTTTATCGGAGAAGTTGCCGACCAATGGAAACTAATACATAAATATCCGGAGTTAACTCATTCGTATCCTTTAACGCGCGTTAACACGCGGTTCCAACCTTGAGGCAAGAATGACGCCAATCCACTACGTCTTGTTCCACCAGCGATCCGACCAAAGATGTTCAAGATTATGTTCATAATGAACCCTCAGCTTCAAAATTCTCCTAATAATCTCCCCATTTTTGATAATAAGACCCCCATTACCAGTTTCTCATACGATGTCACCATTTCATTTCTACATTACTGAAATTTTCTCCTTTCCACACTAAAATCACTTTATACGTTTTTATCAAATCCTCTCACATATTCCACGAATTCCAAACTAGCCTGCCATACCTAATCTTGCAACTTCGGATACTTTCACCCCTCAATAACGTTATCTGCCAAACAACTTCTACGAATTTGCCTGAAAACCAGCCGTCGCTAATTACCTTACTTAATGTCGTATTACCCCAAGTCAAACAGTACTCATTATCAATTACCAAATCTATTATCACTTAATATTAGCATAAATGCTCAAAATATTCCCATATAATTTTATTATAAGTATTAATTTATTCAACTGATCCAAAATTTCTCTATTACCTATTGCACCAATTAACATCCACTATTAGTTCAAAACTATCTGACACGTTCGGTTAACTTTATTTACTAGATGAATATAAGGATACTGATATATATTAGCCTTCAACACTGTAACAGTAGTTTTCAGTTGAACTGAAAATGAGTTTTGTTTTCTGAACTGACCATTAGTGGGCCATGTAATGACAATATAAAAAAATGATGAACTGCTGCTAGGGGAAGAAAATCAATAATCTTGATAGATATATGTTCGGTAACCTTATTTCATGAGGATGAAAAAAAATGTCGCGGTGAATATAAATGTTTTGTATCGGAAAATGAATAATATTCAGAAAGAGATATTCCGTAATCGTGATAGTGATGAGTGGACGTGCAGGGGTGAGGAGTGAGGAATTTACTAACGACATAAGGATTTATCGATATGTTGGAGGTAACCTGCAATGATTGACTATGAAAGAAAGTTCGAGTAAAATGTAATTCTGATAATACAATTAAATTATATATTACGAAATTGGACTTATTCAAAATGTATTTATTTCACTCGAAACCACACCTGAAAATGAGAGATCTCATGACTCTTATTTAATTAAACACAATCATCAAGAAACAATTCCAACTACAACGAAGTGACCCTGTTACATCTGGCTTCCCGACTTGAGTCTTCGAAACAGTAAACGTGCATCTTGTCTGCAACGAATAGAAAATCGGGTTACAACACTTTTGTGAGGCAGAAACCCGAAATATTTCTGCAATAAAAAAGTCATAATCATAATGCACGCCTTATTCTGTTTTACTGCTCTATAATGGCTAACTCTACTAAAACCTGTAAATATTTGTAATCCGGTTTTAAAAACTGGGATTCTACGTTCTCTTCTAATGGTCAGGCAAGCTCCAAGCAGTTTCCCAATGTCTTTCTTTATTTTACCGGCAAATGCAATTTGATGGTCGTTGGATTTTATTATCTTTCTGCCCCCATCCCAACCCTACTTCACTTTTGATCAGGGCCACTGCCTCCCATGGGAAACGAAAAGTAATGTTATTGTGGATGGGGGCGTGGTTTGGTTGAATGAAGAGAAAGTGAAGTCATGTTTTACCCTACCCCAAAGTGGAAACCGCCCCATTCCATTCCAAACATTTTTTCCTTTCTTTTGATTTGTGATAATTCGATCGGAGTGAAAAGCATCCTCTGGCAACTTCCAATCCAGCATACACATGCTTGTTCGCACGCACACACACAGATACACACACGCACTCACTCATTCACTCACAAATTGAAGAAAATGGCAAACAAAACTGTAGGTACACGTGTAGGTGACACCGCTGCATTAACAAGATTATACTCCAACTCAATGAACACTTAACCAAATAAAAAACGAAAAAATGAAATTTGTAGCGTTTAACGCCCCCTTTTACTACATATGGCACCGCAGGCGGTGATCCTGATGATACATGAGATGAAGATGGAGTACTGGTGGAAAGAGATGGCTGAGGAAACCGGCGATCCCGTAGAAAACCCGCCCCAGCGCGTGTTGTCCAGCACAAACCTCACTTTGCGGTCGCCTGGGATTGAACCAAGGTCGCCTTGGCGATAGCCAAGCGGTCCACCCATTTAGCTTGCGGCGGCTCAAAGAAATTGTATTTATGATAATATACTTCTACTTATATAATAGTGAAATAAAACTAACCATTGCAGTAAGCTATATCGTATTATCTTCTTTGATATGACTGCGAAAAGCCTTGACATTCCTATTGATACCAGAAACACGGCGTCACAAAATAGCATCATCTTTAGCGTTTACCCTCCTCGCATGAAGGACATGCACCAAAAGGGAGTAAATAATACGAACACTGACTGATTGTCAAGCGCATCAACAAACTTTATATGCCCTATTAATTTTCATTCAATTTTTATTTTCATAATTTATAAACAATTGCTTAGTGTGTTTCCCCTTTTGCCCTAAAAAGGTGTTTTGCCTCGCCTTTTATAACAAAATAATATTCATGTAGTGCAAACTTTTCGGCTTCGTAGCTTTCAAAATTTCTGCGAAAATCAAAAGTGCACCAATAGCACCAGAATGTTAACTTTTAAGGGAAGAACTGTAAAAATGATAGAATTACGAGTGTGAATATTTGAAAGATTACAATTAATACAAACATCCTTAATATGGATACCATTAGAAATGCTTGAATATCCTTGGATAATCGAAATAGAGCTCCAATTAAATATATAGGTTTGAGGTAAATGGCTGTTAAGGAAGAAGAGTAAATAGTCTTAATCTGTCCTACATTATTTTAAACCGTGATGGCAATTATTTTTTTAATATTTGGCCTGAATTCAGTGTAACGCTGATTCATATTATCGTTTTTCATTTTAAAAAATCCCATCGTTTTAAATTTTTTAATACACAGCTCCATTTTCCATAAAGATATAGTACTGAAAATTCTCTAATATACATGTAATCTGGTTCATAAAAATTCAACCTCCGAAAGAGTAAATAAGATTGGTCTATATGGCTTCTTCCCCTTGGGAAATGTTGGATGGATTAATACACCCTTTCTCCGAGAAAGGGTCACAAAAGAGAGGGGAGCTCTAGCACCAAAACAAAAGAAATCGCCTTTTTCCCCCCTTGCTTTCTTCGTTCTTTGTTTTTGTGGTATGTAGCAGTACACGGTTTCCACAAGGTATCTTTCTATTGCAGTCTGTTTTATGTAAGAGTGAATGATTATTTTGCCAGAAGCACCTTATGACTGCAGTCAAACAAACAAAACAATAACTTGGATGAAACTTTGTAGTGTATAGAAGAAATAGTAAACTAAAAATTCTAACTATAGAATTGACAGAGAAATCTTTTCGTTGGACACTGTCTTTATCTTTGTCACTGATGACAAACAGCATTTTATACAGTGTTTTGTTTGATGACTTTGATCTAGGACGTGTTTCTTTCATTTGAAGATGCGGGCTTTGATATTACGAGGAATATTTCTCCTGTTGGCATTTAGAGGAAAGTTCGTGCAAAGAGATCTGAGCAAATGCATTTACTGTGGGGAACAAAATAATTGACTGTCCTCAGCATACTTTAGCTCAAATATTATATTGCACATGTTCCAAATAACATACTGCAATGGAAAGTATTGATTTATACATACTGTCTTCACTTTTTATTTTTATTTGTATTTTCTTTCAATTCTAAGGGCACAAATCAGCCCCCTGTTCTATACTAGCTCGCTGACGTATAGATCTCACAGTCCTTCTCTACGTTAGTCTAGACAATTGTTCAATGCTGGGAGTCCGCAGAAACTAGCTCAGAAAATAGCAGAAATGAATCGAATCGACATCAGAACAGGCAGGTTTCGATTTATTCGTAATTACCCATGAAGCGTCTTGCAAAGATTATACACCATTTCCGAGGGTAGAGAAATTCTAAAAAATTACCAAACACCGACAATATTTTCAGACAGTTCTATAACTAAGGGCATAAACCACACGCCCTGGCGTTGAAATCGCGGCTTCCACAATCGAGTAGCAAGAGGCACATCAAAACAGCGAGGTAATTAAAATATAATAGACTGACTCCAACAATACAAAAAAATCTTCATAATACTTCTTAAACACAACAACCTGAAATATGCAAAATTCAATCGTGTTACAAAAGAATGCAATTCCTGCACTTAACGTCCAGTGGCCCAAGTTTATTGAGTGAGCAAGTCTGTAGAGCGCACACAGTAAAAGCGAGATTCCTGACTACATTATCCCTCAGCATTCCTCTCTCCCTCATAGGTAACGTTTTCGATTTCATGCACCCATATATGTTTCACACTGTACATTTCAACGAATTTAATAGCCTATTCTGATAGGCGTATGTATGTTTAACGAAAATGTGGAACCTAAACCGTAAGTATAAGAGTATGGTCTACTACTTGAAAAATTATTTTGAAATTTAATGTCAGTTTACCTCTATTTTTTTCTGTTTAACATAATAATATTGTTATTATTTCCGACTAAATGGCTATTAGATTATTTTTCAAAACAAAAGCTAATGTTAATGCACAATATACAACCCCTCCGGGCACAAATTCGAGAAAGGTGTCAAGATACATTAAGGAGGCCACTGTCACATTGAATTAGCACATTGAGCTGTGAGAAAATACTTCGAAAACAAAAATCCTAATAGCAATCTTTTTCACAGAGTGAATCCTGTCCTTCACATAACCATCAGTGCCTGGTGATATAATTTGCCCCGGAATGAGCTTGCTATAGTAAATTATTAGCAAGATTGCAGCTAGCGAAAAGAAAATTGGTCGCAGTTATCTTCATCCCCCTAATGATGGGCATCTCTAACTAAGAAGAAAATAAACTGAAAATATAACAATTGAACATTTTTGTAGATTGTCTAGTTAGTATCTCTTAAAAATTTATATATTTATAGAATTGACGTACTATTAGTGAATGTTTGTAATTCGTAAATAGTGTTTTGTGAACCAATTTAAATAATTTTACGCAGTTGGGTATCGTTAAAATTAACAACCCTTTTAGGACATCATCCATTTTCGGAATATCATGAAAAAGGTTTCGAAACATGCAATTATTTGTCATTTTTTAAAAGTGCTCTCACTCTTTAGTTATTTCTCGTAATGTCTTTAAAAGAGAAGAAACTTCAAAATCTATTGATTTGGCTTGCTCTTTTTTATCCTGCACGTGTATGAAAATGCTAGCAAAACGATATTTGCAAAGACTTATATCGTTTGACATGAAGTAAAAAAAAAACAGTGTTTACTTTTGTAAGAAACACATTTAGAAACTTACTTATTAAAATGCCCTGCCCGTGGTGTAGCGGGATAAGGCAGCATGCCTTGGTTATTAAAATAAACGATATCAGTATAAAACATTATGTAAATGCAACACACCATATATTTTTATCAATTTGTCGTGTTAAGATGAAAATCAAATGTCACCAAATTTAGCATTTCCTGTAAATAACTATAGGTCATCAATACATAACTCCCCGCCACTTTGTTGGACATCTCATACAGCTTTCTTGGATCTTGCATCAGAAATAACCGAACTAAAATTAATAGTTCATTCGTGAACTGTTACAGTATTATGCTTATGCAATCGGCTTTTCAAATTACTCTTAATTTAATTTGTATTGGATGGTTGGTCTAATATAGTATTTGATCGATACACTTTCCCTAAACATCTATGAGTGCTAATGATGCTAACGTAGATGTTGATGCTGAGAGCTTATATGCAGCCGAGGTTAATAAACAAATAGAGCATGACAGAGCATGACAATCACATATACAATTTTGAGCTGTGTACATTAGTACGCTTTCTGCTGTGGAATTAAGCTATAGGGTGCACAACGTTACGAGAACATCCGTTGCGTCTATTGATCTTCAGAGACAGACGGCAGTCGATCTTTCGACTCCTGTCACTATGTCTACCTCCTGTCTCCCATGTATCCAATATGCCGTATCTGGCTAGACATGCACCTCCTGATCTGCTGTTGCACCTGTTTTGTCTTGCCTCATTTCTGTTGCTCTTCTAAATGCGCTGTTCAGTCAGTGAATTTGATCACTATGAAAATCTTGATTACATAACAGTTTGAAAATAAAAGAAAGTAACTTCTGCCAACATCGTATGCGATTAAAGACTACTTTTCACAAAGTTATCAATTTTCGATAAGACAAATTACACAACTGCACCCAATAGTAAGTCTCACGCTCTCCCGCTCCCTATCTTTCTCCCCCCCCTCTCTCTGTCCCTCCTCTCTCTCTGTGCAACGTGTCATTTAATGTTCTGAAAGCATAGATAATAATTTGATAATAAAGGAGTGTTTTGCTCCTTATAAGAATTGCAACTGAAATAGCATCTTTACTATAATCTGCGAGTGATATTTCCATCTCCTCTGTGCATGACGAAACTATGTAACTTCCTGTAACAACTGATATAACAGCACAGGCGGCAGCGGCAGTGACATATAGTAATACTCAATAGTATTCTCTCAAGCGAACGGAAGATTACCAAGGGATACGTATACTGCTTTATGGATTAGTGCCAGAAATGAGCAGAAGAATTAAATTATACTCACAAGGGTAGCCTCATATACCTATTACATATGTTATACATTATCTTACAAATTATTTGTTTCCAGAGATTCCAGGTAAGTAAAATAGGAGGTTAAAAATTATTACATTTAAAGAGCAACATATTAATCGTACTAAAAATCCTACAACTAATCTAATTGATAATCAAAATATATTATATATTATTCCAATCTATTAATAGCTATTGCGTGAATATTAAATTTTGGTAGATGAAATTATATTTATTATTTTGATTGTATAATAAATGAAATTGAATTATGTACGAAAAGTTCTGGTTTCGATTCCCGGCTGAATTGTTCTCTGGCCGAGAGAGAGAGAGAGAGAGAGAGAGAGGAGAGAGGGAGGGAGGGAGGGAGGGAGGGAGAAATGTAGAAAGTGTACAAAAAGTCACTGTATGCGAGGTAACACCTAGCAAATATGGCAATATATGCGCATGCCAACAGTAAAAGGCCACGTCGCTCTCCACATGCTACCCTGT
The DNA here is from genome assembly GCA_030765055.1 of Mantis religiosa. NCBI lineage: Eukaryota > Metazoa > Arthropoda > Insecta > Mantodea > Mantidae > Mantis > Mantis religiosa. The sequence goes on from CM060949.1 coordinate 100,419,939, forward strand.
GACTCACAAAGTCGCAGGTTCATACCCGGAGGAGCACGATAGAATCTTCGGGCGTAAAAATTCTTAGCATGCTTCTTTCGGAATGGAAGTACAGTCGGTGTTCCCATGTCTTAGACTTGCCGCACAGAGCCTCAAGCTCACCTATGAGCAAACTTAAGCCATATTTTTTGCCTAATATAGAAAAGCACGCTGACAACCACAGCAACAAGGCACCTCTGTATGGAGAAATTATTTGATTGTTGACTGCCGTGTACTTGTATTACGAAGTATTGAATGTTCATTTACATCACTAGCACTAACCGATTCTGATTCACCACTGATATACCGATACACTAATCCATGTCTTTGCTTCAATCAGTCACAATTGGAACTAGCAAGTTAGCCTGCAATTTCTCAAGCTTTTTCTTGTATGATTGGGCACTTTATGGTACTGAAGATCACAAGACTGTTGAATCATTAAATAAAAATTTATTCCACTTTCTTCTATTGACAGGCACCACTCGTTGCAGTTGTAAATGCATACGTATCTTTTACTATTGTTTATATTGTGACTGTGGGTTCGTGAAATTAGAATTCCAGGTTACAAACACTGCAAATTGCTCTTTATTTCCGTAGAAACACACTTTGGTCAAATCTTACAGTAGCAGAATTACATCACAAACACAATACAACTTGCAAGGTCATCGACTACAAAGTTCACAGAGCTGTTCGCGCACACGATTCCACTGTTCCGCAGTGGCGGGCGGCGGCTTTCTTTTATAGCTTACTCGCTATTCTGGGAATTTGTGGAATTTTCTCGAACAATCAGGACCGCGCTAGAAGAAAGACGAACTCTCCATAAATTCGTCACCTCCGCCCCCCCCCCAACAATTTCGGCAAGCTTTTATCTCCGCACTGTACTGTCCATCTCTTTAAATGCGTCGGCTGCGCCGCCTCGCCGCAACAATGCGTTTGCGACACTATACAGATGAGGTAATTCCTAGAGTTTCGGCAAAATCATTTACATTTAAGGTGGAATTTATGCCATGCTTCCGCACAATTGTAATTTCTCGCTTACAAAGAAACATTTACGCTTTGCAATTTTGTGTTTGTGTTCGCTCCCTGCATATTTTAGAAATTTTAAACAAAGACAAAAGAAACAGTGAGCGAGCTTCCTAAAATGAAGATTCCTCTCACGAAAAGGTATCGATGGTATTGACCGGAAAGGTTTTACAGACCGCTCAGTCATACATATTATGTAATACTTTTAAGGGTTTACATTTCCAAATTATGCATATATAACGCAGAGGCGGCAGGTGAGGCATTGTATTGGCGGTGCCATAAATAAATAAACAAATAAATAAATAGGTAAGTATATAAATAAATAAGGGTTGTTAAAATATAAATATGTGTTCCAATTTCGAACGATTTAGGTAATCTTATCATTAATCCATCCTATTTTATAATATACTGTACCAAACAGAACGTACAGGGAAACGGAAATAGACATTTTTTACATCCGTACTGTTGTTACGCACAGGTGTAATGAGCACAGTAAAAGTTTGATAATAATATTCATGGAGTATATGATATGAAGCGTTCTTGTGCGATTTCGCGACAGAGAGTCCCGTGCTTTGCTGTACTCTAACGGATGAACCGTAAGTTATGCGCCAGAGAAACCTCGGCGCATAAGAAGCCATGTATAAGCAGACATCCAAGCGCTTAACACAGGTGCTTATGAGCGTAGATGGTACCGTTCTGGAATCGGCACCAAGCCACGGAAAACAACCAGGATATAGCGATTGCATTTAACGTGTCTATTTACACGAGGGAGCAGATACTCAGAAACAATCTTTTTTGCGCAATTCCTATACACTTCTCTTTCTTTCGTTTTCAAACAGATGGTGCCATGGCACAGCGGCACTACCTCAGAAGCCGCCCCTGATATAATGCATAATATTTTATTTCTTTTTTATCTGAAAAACAGCGCTAATAGTGAGATATAGAGGCGCTAAATATGATACATTTATTTCGTAATGATATGGAATGTACAGCGATAGCGTAATAATCAGGAACGTAGTCACGTAGTTTTACTGTATATCATTATAATATTTAACAAGTGAAGTGTTCTGGGAGCATTTGTACAATATGCATAATCAGCAACCTACTGGCACTTGTGTAAGCTTTTTTTAAAACATAGTGGAAGGTATCAAAGAAATAACACCAAAGATTTTAGATTAATTGCTTTTAGATGTATACAGTTAATGTTCATAATGTTTGAGGATGGAAAGGATAAAGGAACTAGATTATCTAAGTAGATAACGTCAGCAGATTTCAGGAAGAGTTTATCCAATGACAAGAAACTCAAAGTTCAAGAAGATCAAACTTCTCTCATATTTCTTGCGGCAGCTTCCCCACAACTTTAGATAACCCCACCCGCAACCTAGCTGAGGATCACAACAAAAGACAGCCTTTTTGTCTCTGTTTTCATCTTCTCTCTCTCTCTCTCTCTCTCTCTCTCTCTCTCTCTCTCTCTCTCTCTCTCTCTCTCTCTCTCTCTCTCTCTCTTCAGACGAGAAGCAGATTTTCCACAAGAGCTGGATGATGAAACTTAAGTTAGCAGCGACGGAAAAAAGGAATAAATATATCCAGAATTACAAGAATCCTGTTTTAAATTGCGAAAAAGAAACTGAAACAAATAATGGAATTAAATTTTACGATTATACAGCTGTCATTTATTTATGTTGTCATTTAACTCCTAACGTTAAGAATAGGACTGTGACCAACTTCTGCTCCCTTAAAGATACCCGAGATCTTTGATTATGCAGAAATTGAAATCCACGGTTTTAGTTTTTAAACCTATCCGCAAGACTATGTCACAGTGAACGTGTAATGATGAATTCTAAATTTGGCTATAACTAGATCTCGGATTTTTTGCATATTTGCATGTTTTATTCCTTGATACTTAAGCATATGCAGTAAATAATAAATTTATTCCTCACGATAAGTACTTATTACGCAAGTTTTACAGTGTGTATAAATGCATATTTAAGGGGTTATGCATATTTATGCATATACGAGGGCTGTTCAATAAAGAATGATCGTAACTTTATGGTCATAATTTTTCGCACTAAAATTCAATTTTGTTATATTCTGTTAGCTTAATGTGCAACAAACACGCCGTAATAGTTTCATTGTTGGTACTCCTGGTTCCCGCCTGTGAGAACCAGTAAGTTCAGACATGTTCAATATCATCTACCGCTGCAATGGAGGTAACAGGAGAGGAACAATATGTGGCTGTGAAATTGTTCAGTTGAGGCCTAAACAATGTTACAGGTGACCTATGGAGAGTCTGTTCTTCCCTACAGCACAGCTCGAAGGTGGCATAAAATGTTTAAAGAGGGGAGAAAATCAATTTCAAAGGAAGGTGGACCGGGTACTCCAGTTAATGCTGTTACGGAAGAAAACATCAACACTGCTGCTGCCAATGTGGGAGAGGATCGACGAATTACCTTAGATCACTTTCTGAAATACTGAACATTTCATTGGGTGCTACCCACACGTTGGTGACAGAAACATTACACAATGAGACATGTTTGTGCGCGATGTGTTCCAAGACTGTTGATTCCCGAACAAAAGGACATTCGCATGCAGTTGATGTTAAAGTTGATGTTAGAGGAAGATCCGGAGTTTCTTTCAAACGTAATCACTTCTGATGAAACTTGGCTATATCATTTTGATCCTGAAAGCAAACAGCAAAGCTCAGTGTGGAAATCTCCTTCATCATCAACCCCAAAAAAGCAAATGTGATTGCTTCTGCTGGGGAAGTTATGGCCATCTCATTCTTTGATATTCATGCAATGGTTTATCAGCATGTTGTACCTGCACACACATCAGTAACTGGACAATACTACAGGTATGTCCTGAAAACATTGCAAGTCCATATCAGGAGCATAAGACCACATTTCTGTGAAGCAGGCTGGATGCTGCACCACGATAATGCGCGGCCGCATATTGCCAATGTTATTGCTGAATATCTTGCAAAAATCAACGTGAAGTGCATCCCTCACTCTCCCTATAGTTCTTCTAAGTATATCCTTTCGCGGACAAATTCTGGGACAATGCCTACCTTACATCTTTGACAACATCAAGTATTAGTGGTGAAATTTATGTTTCTATACATATAGGGGAGATTCGCCCAGTACCGCACACCTAAGGGTTTTTTTATTTTCTAAAATTTAAAGAAAATGCAATAGGCAACAAGTAGCGTGGTACTATTATCGTGAAGCTAATAACATACAGAAACAGAATTAGTAATGAACATTCATGAACGGGAGTCATGTTGACTTTTAATAACTAAAATAAATGTTATTGATAAATGCGCATCTCAAAAAGTGTTTTCCAATACCGGACAGACGTAAATAAATACATATTTATAAAGAAAGGAAGAGGAACTGCATAACTAAATCACAAGATAATTATTCTTATCATATCTTTTGTATTTTTGAGATAAAACAGAACACGGTAACATAATATATTTTTTCAAAACGTTCTCTAGAGATTATCACGACAAAATAAAAATTTCTTAGAACTAATGTAACATTCTTTAAAACAGTGATCACATCTATAAAGATCAATGTTTTCTTGCCTGTAAATGCAATATGTGTCCAACCCTTGCACGGTACACACTGAACCCAAGCCTCGTCTGTGATTTCTAAGCAAATGATACACTCTATTAGAACACTTCAACACTGGTTTTGGTTCCAAAATTTAATTTTCTTTTGTTCTTCTAAGACTCTTCACTAGTCCAGTTTCTGTTAGCATAAAGTGAGAGCTAGGTTCTCAATTTATAGTTTTATTAATGTTGGTCTTGCGTCCCTTTGCTTTTGGTTTGTTCTTCTGTTTTTGTGCCTTTTACTGCAACATCAACTTATACAGAGTCGATGTAATGATTCAGCAATATATATTGCTACTCCCAGGCTCACTGATCTTTCTATCACATTCTTTATTGCTGGTTTCAAATTTTCTTCTAACCATTTTCATTTCTTTTTGGCCACCTTGTTGACACAATACATATAAATAAAAATAAATCTAATGTCAGTGCAAGTTCAGGGGATAAAAATATACCTTCGCGTACGGTACTGGGAAAATTGCTATCGTACGGTACTGAGGAACTCACTCGTACGTATATATAGCTTCATAGTACGACCCGATTATTTTAAACCGACGCTGTATTTTGTGTTTGCGTAGTCTACTTAATACCAAATAATATGAGTACAAATACTTACTTAGTTCTTCACCGGACAAGGCAGCAGCAATGTCAGCAAGTTATTAACAGCACAGCTCCAGTTCACTATGCGACTTCTCTGAACAATAACTTCTGATTCAACGGTCAAAGAGGAGGGAAAGCTTTCCGTTGGTAACAAAGGTGGTTGTCTAAATACACACCATGAGCTTCTACTATCTATCGGCAACTACGAGATACTGACACCCTGCGGTGGGCACTGTGGGGTACTGGGCGCATCTCCCCTAAATCCAAACAATATAATGTTGATAAATTAACAAAATCCTCTGAGCTGGAAGGCGACTATTTCTGCGTCACCCGAACGTCGGAACTCCCGATAGAACCGGCCGGCAGCAGGATAGCAGGAGACGGGAAACATTCGACCACGCCTACCTATCTGTCTTGTAGCGGTAACGAGGGGGATGCTTGGAAAACATCGTTAGCCATCTCTTTCCCCCCTCCTTGACGTCTAGAACCTGCAGGATGATTCAGCGAATCGCGAGACTCCGAGAAACAGCGATATCCCTATAAAAAGGGGGGCTGCAGTTGGCGAGGAGTTTAGTTCTAGGCGAGCAGCGCGAGGAGCGCCGAGTGAGTTAAACGGACCGGAAGACTGTGAACGTGCATCAGAGGAGTGTACGTAACTGCGTGCATTGGACCTGTGACAGACGAATTGGTGAATCGTAAGTGTGTGCATTACGTAATTCTGTGTAATCGGCAAGTGTTCCGAATGTAATTCGGTGGAAATGAAGTACATTTTTGAGTGGTGCAATTGGACTTTTAATTTCACGAACCTATAAAGTCACAGTATAATTTTCATATCCGACATTTCGATCACCTCTGTGGTTGCCATTTTCAAAACGCTGCACAGCTAACACAATTTATAGCACAGACAAGGTGAGCAATGATTCACAATTGGTGGGCCTGAGTAACATCCTAGTGTAATCTAGTGCTATTTAGCTCAAGTTTTTCATATTGATATTGTGGAAATGCTTGTGTATCTCAATCGTTTCTCTGCGGTCAGCGTATTTTGTTGTTGCTAGTACCTAAGTATCTTCATAGAAGATACAATGCTGCCAAAATGATCAAACACACAGAGAGACTTTTTTTTTTTTCGAAAAATACATTTCCTTATATTGTCGACCAGAAACATGCATTTGCGATAGTCTATTATCTAGTTTCTAGTAGGGATGCAGTGCTACATTTATTATTGTGTATGTTAGTAAAGATGATAAAAAAAACAATAACGATGACGACGATGATGGTGTGATGATGATAACAATAACACAAACAATAATAACAACAATAATAACAATAACAATAATAATAACAATAATAATAACAATAACAATAATAACAGTAACAATAACAATAATAGCAATAACAATAATAACAATAACAATGACGATGACGATGACGATGACGATGACGATGACGATGACGATGACGATGACGATGATGATGATGATGATAGTGTTTGTATTTGTACACAGCTCGACATAAACAGATGAATTACTGTTCATCCAAAAAACAAACAGGCGGTGATTCTCGATTCGCAACATTTGTTAAATATCGAGCAGTGCTTTAATGAGTTAATCTTGTGTAATTATTCCAAGAGCTACTCCACATCCTGCGCTTCAGATTATGCCAAAATAGATGCTTAGCTGCGTTGTTCCCGTTAGGTATATTGGAGTGTATACCAACGATGCCCAACCTAATGCAAAGGAGGAGAAAGTGGATTTGCCTCCACCTACAGCTCGCCCAGTCCTAACACATTTGTGGGACAGCGAACATCTCAGATGCTTCTTACCTGACTCAGTGAAGAGGAAATGCTTCATGTACAAAACGGTGGAGAAAGAGTAGTACGACAAATCAGCATGAAGATAAGATTGGGACATTGCTGCTATACACCGAGGAACAATATATGTTCAAGACCGGTTACCCTAGAATAGTTATGATATAAATTGATGAAGTCGAAATAAGCTACACAAATTAGAATTAGCTCGCTATCCGCTAGCTGGTGCAAAATCAAATTTTCTAGCGATTTTCGGCAGCAAATGTTCTGCGCACAACAGCAAGACACCCAAGGCTGCCACAAATCCCACTTAGACGCTCGAAATTGGTGGTAGCAGTAAAAAAGTGTGGTTGTGCACCGCGAGACAATGAAGCTTTATTCTTCCCGGTGGTTAATAAAAAAGAACACGCGAATGTGAGCGAGGGAACCTTTAGGTTTGGGGATTAGTGCATTTGTTCCATTAAGAGCACTGGACAGTGTTCCAAGCCTGTAATCTTCTCGTCCTGTGTGTTTTTCATTTGGAAGAGCACCCAGGCACCTTCGGCGCACAGCTCGAGGTTTCCACCCACACCTGCGGTGGTCCATCTCCTGAATATTTGATACCGTGTTTAGTGGTGTCTCACATACCCTAGAACGGGTAACATAATGGGAATTCGATACTAGCGATCGATAGATCGATATATACCTCGGGAAACATGCATCTTTTTTTTTCCTTCTTCTTTCTTATTGAAGCCTCGACCTTTTACGGTTACAAGATTATCGCATTAGCAAGATTACGTTTCCGACATCTCTAAGGATATGACACAAACATTTGTAGTCCCAGAAGTTTTCTATGTAAAAATAAAAAGGGATAGAAACAAAACGAGCTAGAGTTAGTTCAACACTATATTTTTAATGTTAAATTTAATCCTACGTCGGTTGCGCCTTAATTTCCACATGGTCGGTCGGCGGTATCTAATGGGTGCCAATAACGTTTTAACTACTTTTATTTTTTTTAATGTATATCATTATTTTTAAAAAAGGATCATTCAATTTATTGCTATTTTCGTGTTCAATTTTAATAATACTAGTAGTAGATTAACACAAACGACAGTGTAGTGTTAACAAAAAGGCAGTAGTTATTAAAATATGGAATGAAAGAATTAAACAGCTTCTTACATGAAAATAGAGCACATAGACAATTTTTACTTGTTATAACGTATGGTAATTATTTATTTACTCCTTTTTCCTCTCTGCTTTTCTATTTACATTATACTATTTTTCAAACACCAAATTCGCAAATAATCATAGCATATCATTCTATCGTGTTCGAAGCAAAGCATGTGTTGTTCATCTGGTTGCCTTACATCGACATAGTCGCTCAGTAATAGTCTTAGTTTCTAATTCTAAGTCATTTGGGTAGCTTGGACCATCTATCTTGCGCGTTCCAGACGTTCTAGGAAGACCGGTTCGATCTCATGGACTCCAGTGGATGCAAATGCTGAAATTCGCTCTACGTGTAACCCCAATTATGACGGCTTATCAAAAGACCAGCAATACATTGTCAGCAAGAAGGTAATGAGAGCTATGGCGTTTAAAAGGCAAAACCTAAAAGCGAGAAAAACAGATGGCTGGTGCTTTCTGGATGCACCGCGACCTAAAGAGGGTCAAAATTCTCAGAAACAAACAAATCAAATCCTTTATGCCAAAACATATCACCAAATTTCTTGACAGAAGCGATTCGTCATTGTAAAATATTAGAAAAATATTAACTAGGACTTTCAAGCGCAAGTTTACGGAATAAACAACCAAGTCAGCCATTTTAAGACTGAACGAGGTGGCTCATGGTGACATGATAACCTATGAAGCCTGTACATATTATACAAGAGCCAGGTTCGATTCAAGGTTTTTTTTTTCCCCTATATGCTGTGTTTGCGGGTTGTAGGATCAAGCGAAGTCAATCGTTGCGATGCGATGGAATATATGTCATGTAAAGATTTCTCCGTGGTATTTGGCTGGCAGGTTGGAGCGTCTTTCAGAACCGCCAGGTTGAAAATTGCTAAGGCAGAATCGTGTCGGCGTCAGAATTATTAGGAATACTCGCGCTAGGAACGAGTTCATTTGCATTGGGCCAATGAAAAAATATGAACTGAGGATATTGCAACTGTTATAAATATAGGAGACTGCAAGAATAAAACAAATACATTGAAAAGTGCAGTCTTAGATTAACACGTATAGGATAAGACCTGGGCAAGTTGTTTCACGTCCAAGTGGATTTTCTGAAAATAAAATACTTTCTGAATAGTCTCCTTTGTAGTTTACACTGTTTTTGTCAGAGGAGTCTATACACATAAATGAAATGTTTGCAGATGAACAACCCTGTCCCTCATAAAATGTTCCAAGTTCATGCATCTGCCAGATAGCAGGCGTGTAGCTCTGAGTAGCGCGGAAAGAACGTGCTGGCCAAGAATTTATCTTCCCTCCTGGTCCTTGAAAACTCTGGATAGCGTGGTTTCCGGTGGCCTCTTACTTCTCTATTAGTCTCTGTCAGATTTCGCCCCACCTTCCCACAAAGTCAGACCGAGTTGGGACGGGATGCGACCACATACTCAAAACAAGAATAGCTAGCGCAAAGAGGGCTGTGGTAAATTCGGGCGTTTCAGCATCACATGTTGCTATGTTTCTTAGCGTTGCAGCCGCAAGGTACTGAAGAAGAAAATAGCCTTTAAAATCAGAAACCATTGCATTGCATTAATTGTAGATATCTTTATCAGTTCCCTCCACTACTATTTTCTCGCTGCTCTGTCGCTTTTCCCATCTCCACTCTCATATCTCTCCCTTTTTCTCTTCCTTCTCTCTCCGCCTCCATCACCCTCAACTTTCATTCTCTCTATATATTCAGCCTGCAAATCATCACTGTATCATGTGGTGTTTTAAAAGATTTTTTCTCCAGTTCCTATAAATTAAAATGCAACTAAGGGATTAATAGTATAAAAAGTATGCCTGTCCCATTCACTTGAAATATATTACTTTCAGTTAAACGTATAGAATGTATAGTAGTATATTTCAAGCCATTTTACTTTTTTACTGTACCTACCTAGCAGGTAGAGGAGGAATTGCAATGGACCCAAATATTCAATACCAACATTTAAATAGAGTAACATATTTTGTGGTCATTTAATTGCAAGCAACTCCCCCACCCCCGCGCTCTCTCTCTCTCTCTCTCTCTCTCTCTCTCTCTCTCTCTCTCTCTCTCTCTCTCTCTCTCTCTCTCTCTCTCTCTCTCTCTCTCTCTCTCTCTGCTTATGTCAGAAATATTGATTAATATCAAATTTAGTATCTTCCAGCATACGGTTGGAGATATTTTAAGAAAATCCTACCCATCACGAACTCTCTCTATGTGGAAATTTGTTCGAAATAGTTTTGTTTTTTTTCTTTATGGGTCTTTACTATTTCATTTGCACATGATATACAAAAAGTGTATGATCAATAAGCGTGTATCTCTTTAAACCAGACAAATAATTTTATAACAAAGATCTGCCTGCAATCATTTTCAATTTATCTATTACCAATGGTACAGTGCGATCCGTATAAACCTGAACTATTTCAATAGGCTATAATGTCCCTTTGAAAGCTCGTAGAATGTAGAATTTTTTTTAATGAGCTCAGTGGCTCTGGAAAAATGATTAAAAGTATTAAGTATGGTGCGCGATGGATCGTAAGTCCTATTTTGTTTGTTAAGACTGAAGACACTGAAGTTTATATGGGTATCTTCAAGACATTTGTGGAGCAGCTGGATAATATCGAACTGAAAGAAGGTTATTTCCAGGAAGATGGAGTACGGGCCATACATCTAATGACACCATGGAACTTGTAGCGGTTTCTTTGATAATCGAATAATACCGAAAGGTCGGTAGTCCCCAGATCCACTGGCCTAACCTCACCGCATTTCTTCCTGTGGGGATATCTAAAAATAGAGTGTAGAATTGATGTTCTCAAGGAATAGATTCGAACCGAAATAAGTAACATTAGCGAGGATACTCTCCGTAAAACTTCAGAGAATATGTTGACAGAAGTGTAAAGATGTATAGATAGATGCTGGTGGAGGACACTTCCAAAATTATCTCTGAGATATAAATAGTGTAATGTAATCTCCCAATTGTGTATTATATTTTCCCAAAGTTGCACATGTGTTTTATTATTGGTTCAAAAGTTATGGCCTTTAGAAATGGTTCAGGTTTATATCGATCGCACTGTATAGCATTTTCAATAGTTATGTTTCTTTGAAGTACTGTAACTGTTAAATTGTTCTCTCACAGTATCATGGAAAGAGCGTAAAACTTCAAAGTAGCACATGGTGGCCCGTTTCTAGACATATGACTATCGATTCAAGCTCCTGAATACCCTTATATCTACAAGTACGTAATGCAACCGCTTATTTCCTTTACGCCATAGTACAGAGATAGAACAAATAGACTTCTGTGAAAATAAATTGCAGAATTAAACAAATATGCCATAGCGGGTAGAGAACATACTGTTCAAGTTTTTTTGTATTAAAAGAAATCTTAGTCTTTTCAGCATCCTGTGACCCTCTAGCAGCTATCTAAACCGAAATGAACAATCAAACCATTTCTACGAAGATATTCCTCGACTAGCATGAAATGAATCGGAATAACAGTTGTAAGAATAGTTTTTATGTGTAGTGTTTAAAGCCCGCTTTTACAACATACGGCACCGCAGGCGGTGACTCTGATGATACATGATGATGGAGCACCGGTGGAATGAGATGGCGGGGGAAACCGGAGGTCCCGGAGAAAACCCGCCCCAGCGCAGTGTTGTCCACCACAAATCTCATTTTGCGGTCGCCTGGGATCGAACCCGGGCCGCCTTGGTGAGAGCCAAGTGGTCTAACCACTGGGCCACTGCGCGGACCCGAATAGTTTTTAGAAAAGATATAACAATAAACCACAGAAATCATGTAAATGTAATACATCGTATGCGTGTCTTTTATGTATTTGAACACATTTTTAAAGTGTTCTTAAATCATAGTGATATACAAATGACAGGGAAAAGTATGAATGGCGATTCATTAGGCCATATTACATTCCCAGTCATCAGCTGCCCGGGTCTTATGCCCATGCCACCATTCTTTTCTCTTACTTTCCTAGGTCTGAGATAAGTGATTCGGCAATTGTAGATACTTGTGAAGCTCTCTCCCCATAATTATGGGAGAAACAGGTTGCGTAATACACGTCTTCTGTTCTGCGTCGCTTTAGCTGAAGTAATAGTTTTCTTGATACTATCTTGCTTAAGGCTCTTCTATCTCTTTCGTTTAACTTCTGTTAGTGACCACTGTTTCTTTTGCAGAATATGTTTTACATCCTGACAACTATGCTATCGAATCTTAGAAATGTACTTTTTGAAATATTTAATAAATTGATCCTTTCTCTCAGTGAAGCTCCTACCAACCTGGCATTAACAATTTATGCCCCTTTGAAAGTCTGAAAGGTTGACCTGTTATTCACACTTTCAACACAACTAAAAATCAACTTATATACTTTGTAACAAGCAAACAAATGAATCGCTCATTACAAATTTAGGAATCATGAGCTGGGACTTCTTCCTCTCCACCATTTCATCCGACAGACTGCTCGACGCTTCTTCTACAATCTACGCCACGTCCCAGGAGCTGTGACGTATAACATCGGCGTCCGAAGTCGCCGGCCAACGCGACTGAAGCGACGACTACCACAGGACCTGCTTTACTGTGATGACACTTCCACTTCTGAATAATCTACTGTTTCAATTGATCTTTTCTATTCTTCTTTTCTACTATGTAAATTCTCACTATGGAAGTAAGTATACCATTTTATTAGTTCAGTGCCACATTTATATTAGTTCAGTAACACATTTGTTTTAGTTCAGTAACACATTTATATTAGTTCAGTAACACATTTGTTTTAGTTCAGAGGAGGCACATTGTCCTACCTCTACAATGTTATTACTCTGTGATTATTTTGTATCTGCTCTCTCAGATCTGCAAAGCATATATTATTGCTGACCGATCTAATAAATATATTTAAAAAAATTAGGAGAGCCCAACTTATCTAAAAATAAAATATCCAGTATTTTATGAACTCGTTGTAAAATGATTGGTTATTTTAAAATAATGCTGAAGAATTTTAATACGATGGTATACCTATGGAAATAAACCTATTTTATTTACTAAAGAAAATTATTAAACAAAAACACATTAGCGTGCTTAGAAGGTATGCCACTTTCTCCTATAAAACGTTCATTATGATATCTTAAATAGTTCTGCGATAATGTGTCAAACATATGATAGTCATAACATTGGTAAGTTGGAGTTTTCAATATCCATCTAAGATAAACGATTAACAAAACAAAGAAAAAATAAGAAAACTACCGCTGAGTGACTGGTTCATAATATGATTGGAAGCTGCTCAATTATTTAAACTTAATGCTCTGTGTAATCATTTTTACCACTATTGTCTTCTTGTTAATGACTGTAAATCACATGTCTTTTAGGGCCTTAAGCTGCACGGATGCTACTTTGTGGCTCTAACGTATATCGACCTGGTTTTATACCTGTTACGTTGTTTCCCCGAAACGAAAGGACACAGCAAATCCCACAGAGAGCAATTGAAGCTTTCTTGCTTATTCCTTATGGGACACTACTTGAGCTTACAAACTGAATTGGAGTGACAGTCGAACATCCCGGTCTTCGTGTAATCGCCCTGGACAACTGTATACTATAATGGAGAACCGTTGTTAACACTTCGGCAGAAGGGTGAAGAGAAAGGGACTAAGTCCCAGGACACTAGAAAGGACAACCACAAAAGGTGATGAGTTCAGAAACTTAGGCCTCCATCGAAAGCTGTTTATCTTTTATTTTTTATAGACTTAAAGTCGTGAGATTTAGAATTGTACGGCACGGATGCACGTTAATCGGCAACCATTTTTTTGAACATGACGGCAAAATTTGTACTGGTAACAATCAACATCGTATCTAAGCTATTTGCAACATGCAAATGAATGTGGGCAATAATGTGTATTAATCTTAAGCCTACTGAACAAACAATGAGCTCAGTTTTAACAAATGAATTAATAAACCGTCTATAAAATTAGAAACAACGACACAGGCTGCTTCTTTAACTGCATTATGGAACTATAAGTTGTACATAGAATACACAGATTATACAGCGACTTTAAATATATGTAGAGTTAACAAATTTATTATCTTAACAAGTTAACGAAGTGTTATTTCCGTTCTCACTATAGAAACTGCAAAAATTGGGCATGCGCACCAAAAGTTAGTTTAAAAATAATTACCTTTGTTATAAAAAAATTCAATCTTAATTTTAAAAACATGAAATACATTATTAGTACCTTTCTACGTCATTAAGTAAATGCCCAACAAAATAAAAACCCTTTAAGCACACCACACACACTTAATCCTAAAAGCGAAACAATACGAAACATCTAAGTCTGTGAATGTATGTTAAGTTTGTGTAGAGAATGTACCAGTTTTCTATCAACTCCATGCTTTGAGGACAGTAAGGTTTTGTGCGGGTCGCCTTCGTAAATTGTTTATTTTCATCGGGTTCGACCGCAGACTTTGAGGATGTCATTCCGTGAAATTGTGTCATGAATTGATTATGATGCTCGCGGAGAGATTCGTAGAATTTCCCTCGAGAGAACTGTGGAAGAGACTAGAACCAGAATTATCCGTTAAAGCAAGTTGAATGCCTTCCTAAGCTTCGAGGCAGAAATGCGTTCAATGTATTACAGACGTACAGTCTACGAATAAAGCACCTGGGGAAGCCGCTGTTTGCATTCCTGTGGGATGTGAAATACCTTACAACGCAGCTCCGTGTTATCTTGGAGGCTCACCAATGTATGTGAGAGATACATTAAGATCGAAAAGTGCATTGGTAATGATGTGAATTAAATTTTTCTTCATCGAGTACTGTCCAATTTTTAACTAAACTGACATGGCAACTAAGGAGTTCATAGAGGTAAATAAAAAGCATATCCTACCAGGTGATTCATCCCACGTGAAGTAAGATGTTCTGATTAACTAACGTTAGGTATGAATCAATTCTACTGGATGGAAGCGGGGTAGCAATGAACTCCCGTCAGCCAGTAAAGGATTTGGTTAAATCAAACGCACCCTACATTAGCTGGAGTACAATCCGTAGAAACCAATTCATAACTAGCGTTAGACTATCAGATACACCGTCATATATTCTCCACGTCAAGTAAATCAAATGCCAGGAGCTGATTTCGCTGTACTGCTGTGAATACCTTAGTTGCGACATCAGTCTCATTATAAAATGGATTAAAGTGATCCACCGTGTTTGCTGTCGCATACATCATTACATACGTGTGTGGGATAAAACCAGCTGATTTAGAATACTCCAGTAATAAATATTTTATCGCAGCTCACATTGGTGGAGTGTTTCGAAATCAGATTCATATGCAGTCATGTAAATCCCATTTAAATCGTTTGCTTTCAGTCGCTACTTTAAAATGTGGCAGTGTGGGAAAATGTTTCCAAACCCACTGAAGAATGTCAAAACTGGAAAAACTAATGGTATACAAATAAAGACTACTACTAGGTTGAATGTGTTTCACTAAAATTTAAGTAAAATTAAAAAATAAATCTACACCTCAGCAGATTAAATTACCTGAACTTCTCCAAAAGAGAAAGCCTTTGATATGACCAGAGAATTTCTTTTCTTTTCTTTTTTCCCCCGGAGGGGATTCGGCACTTCGACCAGTTTTGGTCTATTGTACCTTATGCCCCATGCCCCAAGTGGGGCATCCCCGGGAGGAAGGATGAGGCGAGAGAAGACAGAGGGTGGCGATCTCAAGGAACCACAAGAGTACAGAGGGCAGGTTCCCTACATTTCACTTAAATGGAAATCTCCCCCTGCAGGCCAGGACAAAGGACATTCCTCCGTACTGTGGTCCGAAGACGGTCCCAACAGTTGGTCCGGAGGACGGCAACCGTCCTACCGGAGGAGGTAGTGGTTCAATCAGAGCATATCATCCTATTATGCACCGTCGAGACTCCCGCCGACACTTCTATCCTGAAAGGGACCACCAGATGAGAGACGATAGGAAATGACAATGGAGATGAAATGGAGGGACAGAAAATTTATTGCAACGATGATTATTCTCAACAAATCATAAAGACATTGGAACATCATATTTTATCTTTGGTGCTAAACTGCTTTATTATTTTATCAATTCAAAAATTTCTCCTCTTATATTAATTTCAGGTGACATAATTAACCTACAAGCATTCGCCTAGCGACTCGGGAAAACCCTCAAAGAAACCCATGGGTCAGATAGGTCGGCTACGGAAATCGAACCCGGGGCGCCGAATGCGGGCTACAGGCGAAACCATCTTTGCCACCCCGTTCGGCACCAGATAAGCTAAACGTGGCCTAAGCAAATGAAAGGAACTAAAAAAACAATATAGGTACAAGGTAGTTCCAGAAAGTAAGTTCTGTTTGGTAATAAAATTAAATTGTGCACAGATACAGAAAAATAATTTATTGCACAAAACTCTACAACTCTTAAACTACTTTTCCACATAACTGTCGAAATTTTGCAGGCATTTGTCATAGCGAGGCACAAGTTTTTGTATACATTCTTCATAGAAGTTTGCCGTCTGTGTCTTCAACCAGTTGGAAACATTTTCTTTCAGCTCTTCGTCATTGTTGAAGTGTTGCCCGCCAAGGAATGATTTGAGCTGCAAAACAGATAAAAGTCGCTAGGAGCGAGGTCAGGGCTGTACAGGGGGTGGTCAAACACGTCCCAGCTAAATCCCTGTAAGATATTTTTCGTCGCATTTGCAGTTTGTGGTCGTGCGTTGTCGTGAAGAAACAACAGTTTCTGACATAGCAAATTTGCCGATAAATTTCAGCTGGTTTCACTTTCTTAGCATTCAGAAAACGAATCACAGATCTGATTTCACAAGCGGCGGGATTTTCAATCAGCACCAACATTGTAAACAAGAAAAACAAAGCGTACGTGACTTACAGTGGTCTCACAATCGCGCACGTTTCTTCTCCTTGATACAGAGCGTCTACTGCGCATGAGTGGAACTGCGATTGTAGCGCTGCAGTAGAGATAAATTGAAACAGAACTTACTTTCTAGACGCCTCTTGTAAAATAACAAACAACCTGTGCACTATATGGACCCTTAGATGCTTTACCATTGCAGAAATGATTATGAAAATAACACATTCTGAATCCTAGATTGATGACAAATCAAAATTGTCTAGGAAAATTACAATATGAATTTAGTAAAATCTAAGAATCGTTGCAGCAGGTATGAGGTTGAAAATCAATTTCAGCCAACCTCATATTGACTGAAATTACAACAAAGATCTTAAACAGAAAGCCTTTTTAAATGGCTATACTATAAAAATTTGATATTAATTTGCCTCTAGGACTTTCAAAGGATGCTAACGCAAGCTTACAATAAAAATTGTTTTTGTATATAATGTTTAAAGAATTTATTGATAAAAGTTCTTCAATTCAGTTTCTCGATCTTGTAATTTAACTATGTACGTAATTAATTGTACGTAATTAATACCATTAGTAGTAAACGAAGCATTATCTTCAGAGAACCCAGACAAACATAGCAGAAACCTCGTATTAGGTGCAATAAGTAGGCTTTAAGTACATTATATATTTTAGCAACAACATTTTAGTCTCCATACAATACCTAGAACATGGATTTTTTCTTCTAATTTGTTTTGTATGCAGTTCTGCACTTCAGCTTTCATTGATAAAGCAAACGTTAAGAAAACAGTGCACATATCATATATGTCCCCCTATTGCTCTTTACACCAATCAGCCTATAGCGTTTTGGTTGTTGACATAATTCGCTGTGTTTAGAACCACCGTTCTCAGTCCAAGAACTTTGGTATCCTTCGATGTTGATAAATCAAGGACTACCTCGTAACCACACATCTGCCAATGAAGAAATGGTGGGGAACTTCTGACCTCTCCAACCGCTATAATTTACCAAAGTGCCAAAGAAAAAATTCGTATCCATCCATTACATGCCGCAGTACCACGGAGGTAGGGGGAGAATAAGCTTGTCACCTGTTAAGATTGATGGCCTTGCCTCCTAACACCAGTCCAGTGGGAAACATATAAACCGAAAAATTTACTTCAAAATGGGGAATTTCACTAACGCTTTTAGTGAACAATACAGTTTTTTGCTGTACAATAGAAATTATCTATAAAATTATGAATTATATGAGATAAAAACTTGTATACATTTAGTCTTGAATGAGAAACGAAATGATAAAAGATACTCGTATCCAGGCAACACTCTGGAGAACCGAACATATTGAAAGGTAAATAAGACGAGGAACTACACTATTTCAATTAAAGATGCTTGTTTTACCTGCTAATGATTCTGCCAAATGGCAGGGTCACATCAGCATCCGGTGTATCAGTGTCTCCCCCCCCCCCCCCAGGAATTGTTTTATATAACGGTAAATCTACTGATATGGGCCTGTAGGCCAGCAGCTAACCAACTGGTTTAACAATAAAGAATGTGTACTTATTTGCTCCCTGGTGATATAATAAATCTCGATTATTTGTATAAAGAATAGCATACGTTTCAGCATACCTATCACTTTTAGATCTATAAAAGTAACATTCTGTATACTTTCACATTTCTCTAGGGTTTCAATATGCCTTACAGTAAAACATGTGAGGGATGTAATGAGCAAATTGCTCAGACAGGAACAATAGCTTCTTCCTCTAAGACTGCAAGCAGTTCCATTTTAAGTATGTTGTGATACAAATAGGTGGCAATTTTTTTTTTTTTTTTTTTAATTTTACGTCCTCCAACGTTAAGTCATATCGGACGGTGAATGAAATGGGTGAAAGGATGCCTCAAATGTGCATAGGGTCCATGGAGCTTAGAGCTACCCGACATTCGTCTGTAAGGATAAGGGAAAACCCCGGCGAAAAACCTTATCCAGGTAATTCACCCTGACCGAGATTTGAACTCGGGACATGCTACCATCCACGCTACCGAGTCGGGCGTCATAGAAATAGTTCAGCACTAGTGTAAAAAAAGCCACTAGGCTATTTTTCTGTTTTGCGTGTCCACAACATGACAACTAATGTATTTTGCTTCAGAATGAAATTAACTTGTTCAGATTATTATTATCATCATCATTATTACTATCATTATTATTTTAATTGCAAACCAAAATTAGCACGCTAAGTGAAAGTAGCATTTGTTGTAGAGTTAATCGATTACAGATATTTTCTCATTCACTACGAGGTAACACTATTCTACTATGGATATTCAAGATTACTGAAAGTTCTCGGTTAGAACATTCAAAAGAACAGTGTCATGAGTTCAAAGAGATACAAGCTGAAATTATGTTTCAGTTATGTAGGAAGGCACCTTTGTAAATTTGCGTGTTGTGAAATCGGCCATGTGGAAAGCTGAGCTCCGTACTCCATTTCATGTGTAGCTGAGCGTATGATTTGCGGACATAATTCTTCCGGGAGCTCTTTTATATTTTAAACAACGATAATAGCGGTTAACAAAAGTTAAGGCGACGTGGCAACTACACTGAATAGTCATAAATAACAAATGAAAAGCACAAATAGTTCCGTAGAGAGGGACAGGAAGTCAGTGATAGCCAGCCCACTCGTTTTTGATAGATATTCTGTAATTTGTGTCTCCAACAACGGTTGCTAAAAATATATCTCCCGCCGTTTTATTGTAGCCCCGTCGCGTGCTCCCTGCTGTCAACAAGCGCGGGTGAAGCTAATGCAAATTAACAATGTTTCGCCGCTTCCGGATCTATGATGTACATAGTTGTGTTAGAATCAATACGCCTTCTGTTGGAAGGAGCAAACTGATAGTAAAGTGTAGAGTGTAGAAGAGAAAGTGTTGGCCCTTCTTTTAGGTCACTTAGGATTTAGTGTAAATATCCCCCCTCAAGAAAACGCATACAATCTCTTAATAAGTGTAAATGTATTTCATTTCAAGCAACTTTTTGGTTATAAATTAGAGCTCGGAAGCTGAGGACCTATGAGTTGTCTAAGAAGGACCTTTAAAAAGTCCTAAAATATCCCAAAAGGCCCAAAGATTGCAAAAGGGAGTTAAAGAAGTGATACTACAAATTCATAAATTAATTTCAATATTTAATGAATAAGTTTGAATGTGTAACATTCAAGTGATTTGCAACACAAGGAGCGACAAAAACTACATGAAAGAAATACTGTCGCGGCAACGGGCATAAAAAGTTTCGGCGCAAATAAATAACAGACGGATGGCGTTTCATGGTAATAAAGAGCTTGCATAAACAGTTAAATATAGCGCGAGATAAAGGTCTGCCGAAACAAACTGAGATAAATGGAAATTGCTGGTGACGTCTTGGTTAATAGAGATTATTCGGTTTCTTTATTGTTCCGGAAATATCTAGAATTTACCAATGAGGTATTTAAGAAGGTGACGACTTGCCAACAGTCAGTGGCGAAAAGTTGTAAACAGTAAACAGCTGTGCTGATGTTGTAAACAGGTGTCATCAGAACGCTGTTTGTTTTGGTCAGCAACCTTAGTAGATTGCGTGATGTGCGTGACGAAATGTTGTTACGTGAGAATTGAACAGTGTATTTTTACGGAAATAAAGATCGATTTTAATTTCTGCAAATTGGAATTTTAATTTTACGGACACACAAAGTCACAATACTTTAGATTCAGCGACCAGTAATGAACATTCTGGGGAAATAAATTGATATGGGTATAATTAAATCATACCTGACTTACTATCTTCAGGTTACAGAATTTCAACTTAAGAAAGCTTACCTAAGTTGGCGTTGCAGTATATCACATCATCTCTAAATACTTAGGGGTGATCGTCGGACATTTTACAGCAAATTGCAAGAACATTGAAAAAGCTCCCTCCACAACAAATTTCATTGGTGCATTCCGTAAACGAGTGAAATCTTGTGGAGAAAAATAACATGATATTTAGAGAGGGTTTACTAGATTCTACTGGTTCTAATGACTTGAATACAATATAAAGGTTCGCTCACCTGTTGCCTGCTGTAACCAGCTTTGGAAAGCGTACTATTAAAAGAATTTAGAATTTATTCTAGACTCTGTTGACAGGAAAAAGAAGCTAAAGTCGCAAAATAACTTTAAATAAAATAGTAGCTAAAGAGGCAAAAAATGGCAATAAAAGTCTTCCATTTTCTGGCCTATAGTTACAGAAAATGTTCAACTACCTAGCCCTATTTAAAATGAAGAAAAATGCGTTGTAGTAGTGGCAGTTCTTAAAGAAGCCGCACAAATGATGGGAAGATATCTGTAAAAATGCTTTAAATTAAGCTGAGGATGTTAAAGCACTTTTCAAATAATGTAGTGTAAGGAAAGTTAGTAGTTTTTATAAATATACCTCGTAGCTTTAAGCAAAAGTTAAAGGTGCCTTTTAGTACACCAACTAATTTTTTTCAAAGTATTTTATGAAATAAAAATCCATGCACAGACAATTTCGTCCAGCGATACAACTGTAATACTGTTCATATCCCACAGCGTTCATACAAAACAATACATATGTCTATTTTAATACATAATTCGTCCACTGTATGGTTGTTACTGCTTTTCTGCTTTACCAATTATCTTCTGGTTCCAAGAAAAACTAAAATTGATCTCTCTAGTATTAACTAAGGATACTGTTCCCAAGTTTCATTAGAGATTTTTTTTCCTCCTTTGTGGGTTGCTGTGAAAGGTCTTTGCTTTATGATTTAACAAGATTGTTAGATTTCTTTCTATAAAAAGAAGTATAAGGCAAGCCTCATTTATTTTCTTAGTTATTCCTTTCTGTGTTTTGCAAGGGATGAAGAAACGGAAAAGAAACAAATGGGAACTCCATAGTCTACTACGGAACAGAGATGATTACATGGTTGTTTGGGGGATTTCCTTTCCTTCCGCTTCTGTTTTGTTACTTTTTACTGGGAAGGGATGAAGTTGACTGATGACTTGGTGTGAAAAATGAATGTTCCGGAAAGTAATATTGTTCTGGAGTTGCGTTATGGCCCACAAAGAATGCGAGATTTCTTATGGCTCATGAACAACCATATGTTCATATCTGCAACAAATCAGTGTCGCCTATCATCTAATTTAACAGCTCAGCACAAATCTCAAAAATTAGTTTCGGTTTTCCTTTTTAGTTTCATTATGGAAATTGTTGCTTTAAATACAACGCGGACTTAAATCATATGGGTTGTATTCAGCATTAAGCCACGCACTAAGAGAAAATGCCCACTTGAATGTTGCAACTAAGGTATACCTAAAAATATGAGAAATTTATAGTAGTGCAAATAATTCAAACAATTAGTAAAATCTGCTTAATTACTATAACTGATTTAAATTTCTCTAATTTCTGTTCTCTGGTTGTACACGCGGTACACGTATTCTTCAACATATACTAACCTAGAACTTTCAGCAATGGCAAATCGTGTTTACTTGAAAACATTTTCTAAAGATTTAGAAAAGCCTTTGAAACGTATTGAAGTATAGATCCATGTGCTGATTTTACACCACTCAAGAAAACAGACTCAAAAATTCTTTACCTTACAATAGCACCCACGAAATTAAAATTTAAGTATAAATTTTTTGTCTAAACTATTACAGCTTAACTAAACTATTCAGAAATCCACCCCTGTTAAATTGTAAACTAATACTTCTAATACTAATGTAGCTTTTGATTCTGAAAAAGTAATGCCGTTTTTAAAATCAATTTATCGTTGGTTTTTTTTTTTTTTTTTTTTTTTTTTTTTTTTTTTTGTAATTTACTTTCTCCAACATTAAGTCATATCCGACGATGAATGACATGGGTGAAATGATGCTCAAATGAGCCCGGGGTCCATGGAGCTTAGAGTTACCCGACATTCGTCTATCAGGATAAGGGACAACCCCGGAAAAAACCTTATCCAGGTAAGTCACCCTAACCGAGATTCGAACTCGGGACCTCTTGAACGTGAGGCAGTCACGCTACCATCTACGCTACTGAGGTGGCCATTGTCGTTGTCTCCTTTTGCTTTTTGTACTCCACAGAGCAAGTACAGGAAATACTGGATTCTACATAAAAGTTGTATTTAGAGATGCCCGAAAATGCATGCTTAAAGGTTCCTCCATCTATGAAGAACATTTTTAAAAGCTCCGCCCGCGCATCAGCATGTGTCTGAACAACATAACTCAAAAACAGAAAGTGGTTAAATACCAAACTTGGTACTTAGTTCAGCAACTTCCAAGGATGAAGATTTTCAAGAAAATTTCCACATTCCAAAATATCCTTTACATATATATTATTTTTAAAGCTTCATTTTCTCAAAAATTGCTAACAATTTTTGTTAAATAACTTTTATGTTTAAGATATGAACATTGCAAATAAAATATACCAGTGTCTTGTAGCTCCGGAAGTGTCCTCAAAAGACCCCCTTCATTCTGAAAGTCGGGGTCAGATTTACACTCGTAACCTTGGAATAAATACACTAGCGCCAAACTCAAATGACCCGCCTTGTGTTTGTGTGTGTAAGTGTGTGTGCGTGCGCGTGCGCGTGCATACGCGCACGTGTACTTTCTTCTCTTTCCAACTTAAAAGCTTTGTTACTAAAATGTACCCAGGCTTTCTTACTTTTTGAAATCGTTCCTGAGTTTAAGTATATCATGCATATAAATAATGCAGTATTTTCTATTTTTCATGGTGTACGCCACTAATCTGACCCAGTCTTATTTCCATATTAAGCGTTTCCTTTCAGTTTTATCCCTTTTAGTCTGCTATTTTAAGTGGTGGCGTGCATGAAATTGGTTGATTAATGTTTACCTTCTTGTTTATGCTGTTCAATAATTTCTCTTATTGTATGTCTGTTATTTCTTTATTTGTCAATATACAGCATCTGTTATTTCCTTACGGGTCTTATTGACATATTTTATTCAGTCTATTCACATACTTTATTTAAAATATACGTATCCCAGCTTTGTAGAAAAATTAAGACGGACAAGCTCATGGGAGACTGCAGTGAGATAGGGTTAACGGCAATACAATAAAAAACCTAACTAGTAATAATACAGCGTTATAAAAGCGGAAAACTGGCCAGACAAGTGGAGGATTGCCTCAGGACTATTGCTATAGAGGTCGGTGGACTGGTGCGTCCGCAACAGGGCAATGGCCACCAGACTTCAACTGGTGCGATCTTTCTCAGTATCACCAACACCAAAAAGTGAAATGTTAATGGATTCGACGTATATTGATTTATTTTAGTCGGAAAGAAACATCATAAACAGCATCAGTATTTCATTAAATATATTAATTTCGTGAAATCAGACCAGTTTAGGAATTCATCCTACTTGTAACAGGTGCTTTTTATGAAGTCCTGAACATAAAACTAATAATTTTAACTATAAGTTTCAGAATTAGATACAGCTTAAGGGCTGAAATAATTCCATAATCTGGGTGGATCTCTTTATCGAGCAAGAAAGTCCCCTCATTTTAGTTTGAACTAAGAATTTTATGTTTAAGGTAAAGGAAATACATAAAAAAATAAAAAATATATATACTTAAATTTCTTATAGATACTACTTCTAAAAAAAGTAAAACAAAGAAAGAGCGTTAGTAAAAATAGTTGAATATATCTTTTCTTCAGGAGAACGGCCCTAACTGGAAACATTGGGTCTTTTATTTGGCTCCTTTTGCTTTTAATCTGAACCTTGTTCAGTAGATCATATGATTTTATGTGCTAACAGAAACCGTAGGCAAATCCTAAATTTACTAGTAACATCAGCTTTCTTTCAAAAACAGGAAAGATAGTTCTCTGAAGTTTTAAACAATTAAAGAAATTGGATTTATCAAATATTTAGAAGGGAATATATACAGGGAAAATAAAATGATCATATTAATAGCCTAAATAAGGGAGAGAATAAATAACTAAATAGAGCTAATAATGTTAAGAGAAGGAAAAGCAAAGAACTTAGGGAAACAACAGAAAATAGTTTTTGATGTACGGTTTTTGTAATAAGCAATTAAGATAAATAAAGAAAAACACACACACATATTATATATATATACCTCGTAGTTTACTCTGAAAAATACGATTCGGCCGGAGAATTCAATATCATGCTGCCATGTTACTATATAGCTAAATGGTTAACAGCAACCTTCAAATCCTGGCTATAGCTTTGTACTTTTAAGTTTGACTTTACCTATTCAAACCTTGCACTACACACGGCTAGTGTGGAAGAACAATTAATTTACAAAATGGCTTCTATTTGTGTCTGACCCCGTAAGGTGGATTTTATGTTCATGTGTTTAATTAAACACCGAGAATAAAGTGTGATAAAATACTTAAATGTTAACATTTTCTAATGAAAAATAGCGGTGAAAATATAGACTATGTTCAGTATTATTAAAGTGCTAAGAGTATTTATTTTTTCTAAAATGTTTCTTTTATTTCTGTATGATTTATCTTATTATAGCCCACAAATGTCTTGTGTTTTACTAGTCTTATTTCAAAAGTAAATGATCTTTAATTCTATCATTTGAAACTTTTGTGTTTTATACATCTGTAAAACTGTTGGGACTGCTGTTAATTGCTTGCGTTTTGCGAATACACATGACGAATTTCAAAAGCACTAAATTGTATTGTTGGAACATCTTCAAACAGAGAATGTGATGAAAACCTTTTCCAAAGCCTCAAATTTCAAAATAAAAATATTATAATTTTGTATTTTTAACGCTTATAACCATGTTTAAATTAACGGAATACATAATAAATTTTGTGAGACTTTTAATAATTTTGGGTGGTATATTCCTTTAATGTAATAAAAACTGTGTAAACCTTACATGTGAAGGTAACAAATCCCATTACAGCATTCAATAGAACGGAAATGTTTAAGCAGATTCTAATTGCTCTTCTATAATTCTCATGCTACGTTGATGTGAAAGCTGCCGTATTGTTCATTAACTGAAACATACTTAATTATATTTAATGTTTCGCATAAGCCCATGAAAGTCGGAGTTTAATTATGTAAATGGAAACATAACATTGGAATATTTGATCCTATTAGCCGGGTCAAATGAGATTTGAAGCTAGGTTCGTGCTAATAACGCCATTTGCAGCAGCGGCTCCGGGCCTTGGATATGTGTCGGAATGGATAAGGAACTCCTTGCGAGGGTGGCGCAACCTTAATGAGTTCCTGTGCTGGGCATACGCAGAATATTAGGTACCTGAGCCCTTAATGACAGGCAGCAAGAGATTAGGTGCACCTTTGAGAAATGATACGGGTATCGAGCAGCTCCTACCTTTAACTCGTATAAATGACAATGGTCATATAATCCTTACTTTCATATGTTAGATATCTGGAGTGAGGATGTTGTGTATCGTGTCGCTAAACAGATATGTGCATCTCTCTCACTCTCTCTCTCTCTCTCTCTCTCTCTCTCTCTCTCTCTCTCTCTCTCTCTCTCTCTCTCTCTCTCTCATACTTAAACACTTGTCTTGTGTAACAACTTTAACGTACTCAAGTTACACTGTTAAACAATTTAAAAATTTAAAAACTGAGGACATACTCTTTTTTGTAACGTTAACAGAATTACTGTTAAGCTTAAATAAGAGATTACGCAGTAGGATGCAGTTCAAGATACATCTTAACAGTAACGAAAATAATGTGAATCTTAAATAGTAAAGACACATCTAGAGATGGGAACCCAGTTATCCTGGTTTCCTTGGTAATCTTGAATCGGGATAAAACATCTAAACAAGCGAGCTGTTGTCAATTTTACACATGCTGTTCTCGCTATAGCATAAATGCTAGTAGTACCTATGGTTGGCTGGTTACTAACACTGCCCACATGGCAACCTTGGCCTTCGGGATAACCTCGCCCCACCACATGATGACCGGACCCATTTCTCAGGTGGAGTCACCCAGAGGGCGGTGTCCATTGCCTCCAATGGTAGGGTGATAGTGAAGATGATGGTGAGGCGAGGACCTACAGCTCATAGCGTGGACGTTGGGCATAGGCGACACTTCACATGTGCTAGACAGAGGTGAAGACGAGGATAGGGCCTACTTAAAATTGCCAACCCCAGAGCCGGGAATGGAACTCGGGACCCTCAGCACGGGGACCGCGAACGAAACCACTGCGCTACCATGGCGCCCCTAATGCTAGTAGTATTAGTTCATTTATACTAACACTACTATTATTATAATAAAATAATATTGTTTGGACAAATATAGTTCAATTCATAGGGCATCAAAGGTATAAAAGGACTAAGGTTTTAAAGGTAACAATTAACATGATCTGACTAACCTACTTTGTTCCAAAATCTATTGAATTATACAAAATCAAAATTATTTCGAATAGCACAGTTCTTAATTTTTTCAAGTCAAAATATGCCTTTAAATGCATTTATAATTTATAAAATGTTAATATAATTTGAGAATCAGATATTTACACTCACAATATACGTTTATATGTTTGCGTTACATAGATATCGTCCGTTTCAATATCAATGCTATTTTTCCGCATGCCAGATTATATAAGATGAGCTGAACCTCTCCTATAGAATTTCTGAACCAAGTTGCCTTTGAAATACTCATTGCGCTCACGAACTCAGTTTCCATAAAAAAATATTCATCTTTTACGACGGCTTTCATACATTAAAATGTAGATTAACAATCTTCACTTTATTAAAATATTTCGTACAATCACGAATTTAATGCGTTAAGAACTTTAATGTGAACATGAAAAGAATGATAACAGGAAAGAAGAAACAAAGTGAGCTCTATTCACCAGGTACAGATGTATTATTTTATCTTGACAGAAATCCTGCGCGGTAGGGATGAATAGCAACTGTGGTGGGGGTAGTGCACCTATCGCCACACCCGTAAAATTACGAGAGGGGAGTGTGGTGGATAAGGTGTATAAAAACAAATCTCACTCTCGAAGCCAGTATTGCAGCTCTTATAAACTAAGTTGTAATTCTTACTATGGTAGTAATCTCCACGCTTTTGTTGCACCTTAAGTAGTACATACACGTTTGGAACAAAACCCTGTTCTCCTCCAGTACGTATGATAACCAACTGTCGGTCTTGCGACATCGCTGCAGAGTCCCTGTAACGAATTTCTCTCCAGGCATATGGTCCAGTATGAGCTGAATTGGTGTAATTTTCATCCATATGAATTATATAAACTTCACTTCGATATCTCCGAATATTTCGTAAATACTTAAGCCTTTTTGCCCGTATGGTACGATGTTCGATTAAAATTTGTCTGTCACGCTTAGTGTTATTTTTCACATAAATCCCAGCTTCAAAAGAACTCTTCTTAATGTTCAAACACTGACTTGGAAGTCAATAAAATTTTGAAGCTTCATAAGCACTTTCTTCAGAGTTGGTCTTTGTTTTCCTGTGCTTTAAAAATTATTCATAGTTCGCCTAGCTACTTCTGAATTAAAACATCCAAATTAGATTTTGTGCATGTTCCTAATCTTTGTTTTCTGGGCATAGGGAAGGACATTGTTGCACTAGCACCAATGGCTTTTCTTTCCTTAATAACTCACCTAAACTGCTTTCAGACACAATTGTTGCCTCAGATGCCCTTTCCCAGATTTTTATAGCAGACCTAGACCATTGTTCCTTTTTTTATACATATATAGATATTGGTTATTACTTCTCGTCTTTGTAAATGTAGCACTTTATTTCCTAACGTGCTGCTAGGAGGCGTCATTTCTAAATGTTACCTAGGAACCAGGGGACGCGCACATTTTGAAACAAGCTGTAGTATTACCGAACAGCTCTGCACCTGTTTACTCGCTCGCAACTGATACGCAACTGACCCGCCCTCCCCTCCAGTTGCAACCGTTCTGAGGTGAACTCGTTCAGATATTATACCACTGCGCATCGCTCTCTATCTGTCAAGATATAAAAATGCATTTTGTATCTAATAGGTACCTGCAATACCGCGATCAGATATTTTACCACAAAGCACACGCAGCACTTCAAGGAGATTGAACTCTGATATTGGTTAGCCTTACTCTAACAGTACAAGAATTACCTCTCTCAATCCTCATCTATTACCGCCAACAAACTGTTCGGCTTTGCTTTTGAACAAAATAGATTAGAACGAAAGCAGTACTTATATGGCACTTCACTTATTCGTATTTGCAAGAAATAACGCAAGAAACCAATTTCTAAAGCGTGGAGAAACTGTTTATCTTATTCTGAAGTTTAAGGTTGGGAAGCTTTATTTAATATCAATATTAATAGTATATATGTTAACGTGATCGTCCTGGCTACATTCACCAAGTGATTAAAAGCATCAACATCCTGGAAGAAAGTTAAGGAAAGGGTTTGTTTAAATGTATATGCTTTTATTCATAATAAGATTATATTGGCTGGCCCCGTAGCTCAGTCGGTAGAGCACCTACCTGCAGTGTGGGTGGGGATTTTTCTCCGTCCAAGATAATTCCTCATCTTCCCCAGAGTCTGGAAGAATGAATGAAAGTGAATGTGTGAGGAATGTAATGATTAAAAACCAACTGAACAAGAGTTAACACCTTCGATATGTTCCAAAGGAGAACGGCCGCCGATATGACCATTGCAGTTAAAGGTAAATAAAGGAATATTTCTGTGATACCGCGGTATCGAGTTTTTTTTTTTTTTTTTTTTTTTTTTTTTTTATTTTCACCTAAATGCAATATTTTCAGTTATCAAAAGAGAAGGTTAACAACATTAAAAAAAGTGGTGTCAAGCATGTATTAGCATACGCATGTGTTATTCCAATGTGTATCTTCATAATCTCCGAATTCTAATTATTTTCCACTATTAAAACCTTTGTTTCTGGTTGGACTTCGGTAAAATGTAACGCGACAAATTTTGCTATAGTCAAAGGAAGCACAGAAACTAAGAGATTTCCTACGTTTTGCAATAGCGGCCCGTTCTGGAAATTTTTTCCCGTTTGCCTTGTCCGAACCTCTCCCAAGCGGTTTGAACAAGGAGGACGGCACGCGATAGCTGCCCTTGGGAGCCGAACGGGTTGACCAGTCACGTGCTTCAAACTGTTAAAGCGACCCAACTTTGTCTCTCCACTACTGCGGCAGATCATCCTCGCTTTCTTCGAGGGCAGACTTCTGTAATTTAAGAGATCTTCTAAGTATACACAATTTTACATTCTTTAATTCCGTATTCTTCTTCGTCTTCTTCTTCTTCTTCTTCTTCTTCTTCTTCTTCTTCTTCTTCTTCTTCTTCTTCTTCTTCTTCTTCTTCTTCTTCTTCTTCTTCTTCTTCTTCTTCTTCTTCTTCTTCTTCTTCTTCAATGGACTACCTTCCTCTTTATAAGCGCTCCTAAAGGACTTACAAACCAATGGTTTGGTCCAGTAGCCTGTGGAGGAGCCATTGTAACCCACACGAACAGAGATTCTCTCTCTCTGCAGTTTTTGTTTCTATGGCTACTCATGTTTAAAAACCAAGTTTGAGATTGTCTAACTCTGCAGCACAATTTTTAATCCATTTTATCTAAGCTCTGTGGACCCTGGGCTCATTTTAGCATAATTTCATCCATTTCATTCGTCATTCCCATATGATCTAACGCTGGAGGACGTTAATTAAAAGAAATAAATATAGAATATACTTTATAGTTAAACTGACATTGCAAATAAGGTGTCCACAATAGTAAAGTGAGTCTGGTATCTCTAGTTGGTTACAGTTGTAATTGTTTTCCGCTAAAGCATTTCTGTATCTCTCTTTCTCGCCTTTCATTTGTTAATAACAGGAATGTTCTAACGTGAAACAGATTACTCCTAAGCTATGCGCCTGTTTCATTTTTTGATATAAATATGATATGCTTGTTCTTTCTGAATACTTCTAAGTTAATGTACTGATTATTGGAATGAAGGTAAATAATATAAAAAGTAGGCTGACCGGATAGCCTTCGGTTTCTCTATAACGCCGACCTACACGGCACTTGAAGCCACCGGACATACCGCAGTGATGTATCAATCAGTTGACGGTGACTGAACTATGGGGAAAACCCTGGCGGTTTTGAAATACCTCTCGAAGTAATTACGTTAACAATAACAAAGGTGTCATTAGAATTCTGAGAAACCGCCAGTTCCATGACTCGTTTTAAGGTCACTGGAATTTAATACAGTACTTACCTACTATATGAGTATGGATGGTCTAAAACTAAACAAAGTGTATTAATATAGGTATAACTTTAACAAATATGTAATACTGTTTTAAACATTGACGATTAAATAGTTACTACTTATGCTTACAGATAGTTTCTTGCTATAGCAACCAGAGAACACATTGCAAATTGAGGTCAGATGTAAGCAAACGTAAGTACGATACACGCGCACGATCATACAAAATAATACTCAATTGAAGTTATTAGAGCTGAAAGTGGGTTCTGCTGAAAAGTTCAAATTTTTACTAAAATAATCTGTAAAGTTCTTTGAATCATTATAGCCCGAATTTATACCTAATTTCATACTATCTCAACTTATATCTAGAGATTAATATTTGCTATCCGTAATGCAAAGTTGGTAAGCGCACTCCCTAATTGAGGGGCCATCTATGCAGAACAGTTAATAGATGGAAAATATATTGAAAATTAGAACAATTCACCAACTGAATTAAAAAAAACGTAATGAAACTACTTCCAAGGAAATAAGGACAATTTGTCCAAATAACGTAATTTGTTTACTACAAAATATCCTAAATATATCGAGCAAAGCAAATACATTATTGTTTTACTAATAAAAATGTTATCTGGCAAATGCTACAAACACATTAAGTCAGTTCAGATGTATTTTATACTGAAGTTGTAAAATATATTATTTCTCCTGTAAGTAAAGGAGAGGTTTACACTAGTACTATCAAGTAATAGTTTGTGTACTTAGTGGCTCACAAAATCACAATTAAAGTAAAATAAATGAACTATTCATTTAATAAATTTCTAACAGAAAATATTGACTAAAATACACATTTTAAAATGTATAATATTACTGAACGTTTTATATATGCAGTGAATCAAAAGAAAAGTCGCATAAAAATCACGCCATTTCTACCCATTATAATTTATCTTTGAACGTTTGGAAGATCATCATAAAGAGCTTGTTTTGTTTGTTTTTAATCGTTAAATGTTTTGCTAAAATATTCAGACCATATTTTGTCACAGCTTCAAGGAAGCATATAGGACTTTAGTGTACTAAGAAAAAAGAACAGACATTACTTTTTAAATGTTTGTTGCTAAAATTTCTGAGCAATTCCCACTAAC
Source organism: Mantis religiosa (assembly GCA_030765055.1). Taxonomy (NCBI): domain Eukaryota; kingdom Metazoa; phylum Arthropoda; class Insecta; order Mantodea; family Mantidae; genus Mantis; species Mantis religiosa. The sequence continues at coordinate 100,452,340 of CM060949.1, forward strand.
GATAAAATACTTTGTAAATGGTTTATGTTAAAAATATAATTTCATATAAATTTTATTCTAAGTTGTATCCTTTATGATTTCATAGTCATATAAGGTTCAATCAGAATATAAGTTGCAGTCATAGAATATTCATACCCAATGCAAAATATACGTTTTGCTCTTCGTGAAAATTTGTAAAAATCAAAATATTTTAGTCAAAATTATTAGAATTAACTATGCAAAAATAAAACAACGAAAATTATTCCTAGTTTTCTGTCTTTTTTATTTTTTTATTTTACAAATAATATTAAATTGTTCATACAAAACAAATTCACATTACATACAGAAATTCAATTATGAAACCTTGCAGGATTTGTGAAACAATTAGCAACTGCACATCTACAGACAGTATTAACACTGTACAAATACTATAAAAGAGACACTGTCTTAAACATTAGTTCCAAAACATCTGCAGTTTCAACTGCATCATAAATAATAATGAATGTTACACAACACAAGAGCTGTACAACCTACATGGTAGTTATCTATAATACATTTTATAAAGCAGTGTTATGGGTATTCAATATTTATTATTCAGATTAATTTACAACTTGGCACTGACTACATTTTTTACACAATATTTAAATTTAAACCTAACTCACATAATCAATCATTTCAGTGTAAATGGCCTTAAATAAACTTTACGTAGTTTGTTTTTGCAGCAAGAGTTCATGAAAACCACCAGAACCCTTTAAAATGAAGATCAATAGAAACAGTTTATAATCTTCATTTAAATCAGTATCTTACACTAATTTACCTTAACACCGCTCCTAGCTCCTTAGTTAAGGGTAGTTTGTTCTTGATCTTTTTGGCACATAATCGAAGGATGCTGAATGAGGTACAGGATTTGGTAGGTATCAGATTCTTAATATTTAGTTGTGCTCTACGTTCCCTCTCTTTCTCTGCCTCTCTCTCTCTCTCCCTCCCTCCCTTCCTTCCTCCCTCTCTCTCTCTCATACACAAACCCACACCCACAGAAGCACGCCCGCGTGCTCGCTGATGCTTCTTTAAAATGCTTTGTTAGGTTCTTAATATCTCGAAACGTGTATTTTTCAGATCATTTACAGGTAAGAAGGAAGTAGCAAGAAAGGGACACACTACCTAGCCAGAGCTACTTAAGATTCAACTGTAATAAGGAGTTGCTACATTTTAGTTAATGTTTCAAACTGTGATAAATAGCTGTCACTGTTAATGTTCTAATTGGTGTAAAATGACTCCAACGCTAACTGATAATATACATCAGAATGTTTACTCATGTCTCATTTAACCCGTCACAACTTCAGCAGTCGCTCACAACTATGCCATCACCCGCGGCGCTCAACGGTAAAGGTAGCGGTTAACGTAATAGTTCCAGTTCCTCTATCATTTTAATTTAAATTGCTTTTCTGTTTGTTTACTAGGAATAAAAACTGTATTGTTTTAATGATCTCTTCCTTGTTTAAATAGAATGTTTTCTATGACTGCAAATAATATCTGGTTTAATTGTTCGATCTAGAGTAGACAGAAGTATTCAATTCCCGGAACACATAGTGAATGAAATAGCAGCCCAGTGCTGAATGCAGTCACTAACACTCCGTTCTGCTGCGCTCCAATTAGCTAATTTTCCATTTGTAAACAAAATATATTCCACAACAGTGAACACGTCTCATTTTTCTTTCTTTGCTCTCTTCAGGGCTATGATCATTTCGCCCAAACTGTGGACTATAAACAGATGGAAACTTCCATTTTTATTACCTTCAACTTTTTGTTTGTATATCTACCCACAGGTATGTATGCAACAATAAAATAAAGTAAATTGGTAAACGATAGTAATAGCCTCAGATAGTACAATTGCTCAGAATCTGAAAATATAAATTTATTTACGGTTTGCCATAGCTATTTGGCATAGCTATATGGCAGCCCGTCAGTATAAACATGAATTTGAATATTTTGAAGCAAATTTAAACTGCTGATTGATATTTTCAATTGTTCTTTTTTTAGAAATAAATCCTTTACAAATGTCCTTTTAAATGGGGGTTACAATTGTATTTCTTGTAAACTACGGTTTAACATTATATTGCTTATATATGTATATTATTAACACTATAAATTTGCATAAATATTTTAATATTTAACTTCTGAATACGTTTAAAGGTTTACGTGTTTAAAGTTATAGCCTTAACCTGCCGTATGCCGACTTCCCAAAAAGTTTGGCTCAAAACCACACTGTCTCTTTTAAATTGCCTGTAACCTTTCCTTAGAACTAAGTTTTTCTGATAGTACTTTATATTAAAGTTTTACTTAAATAAAACTTTTACTTAAGTAAAATCATGGCTTAAACCAGTAAGCGCATAACTCAAAACAAAACATTATTAAAAGATCATACATGCATTCACACTTAAAGAATATACCTAGTCATGTACAAGAAACTGAATAATTGATGCAGTTAAAAACCGACACCATTGAAAAATTATATCGTTGGGAATTAAAAACGCTAACAAACTTCTGAATTTTTCGGCTTTATTGCACATACTCACGCAAGTTCACTTAAGCCTCACGGTTGGTACTTTATTTACCAATAATGTCAAAGCCCCCATGATATTTTATAACGCATTCATTTTTTGTTAAGATTGTTTAATAAAATTAAAATTTTATTTTCTAAATTTTATCGAAAATCCAGTGTAGAGTACGCCTGGGACAATGATATGCGATACTTACATTCTGTATACATGTTAACTTTTTGCTTGCCACGTTTATTGAAAATTTAATCATTCTTCCGCATAGCCGTGTGTAGCCTAATATTTGAGTTACACTGAAAAATGCAATGCCATGGCCGGGTTTGAACCACAGATCCCCCGGTCTACGTCCGGTTGCTCTTAACCTTTGAGCGACCATGGCCAACTTGCCATCATGACATTAAATTCTCCAACTGACTTGTATGTTTCCCGAATTTTTCAGTCTGACTCTGTCTATTCAAATCTTAGCCTACACACGGCTAGTCCGGAACAATGATTAAATTTTCAATAAATACCCTAATAGTGGTAACGATAAAGCCTGGACTTAAGTACTTACAGCATAGTAAGTCGCCACAAAAGGTGCGTATCTTACTGAATATGAGAGCTCCTAGCGATTTACCTGGAAACATACGAGTCAGTTGGAGAATTTAATGTCATGTCGGCACGTCGACCATGGTAGCATCCGAAAGGAGACCGGGAGATCCGTGGTTCAAATTCCGGCCATGGCATTGATGTCAATTGAATTTTTCAGTCTATCTTACCAAATTGCTTATGGTGCTAATATATGCATAAATAAGAATAGAACACTTTATCTTACCCAATATAATTAATAAATCCAAATGTTACACATGTGACAAAAGAAAGATGCTTTCTCTTATTTCTAAAATAATTTGACTCCTATTTGTCTTATAACATTAACTTTCCTATGTCATTAACACACGTATAAAAGGGATTCTCTTAGAAGTAGCTTTCTCTATGACTGTTATGGCAGCTGCTGTGAAAACAAAGCATTTGGCATAATATTATAAAAACGTATTAAAGACATTATCAGAAAGGTTTGCGTGTTCTGGGGATATCTAATATTTTTCATTATAGAGCTTTATAGTGTTTCGGAAATAATATAGTATTCTCTATCTCGTCTTTTCTCTCTGTCTCTCTCTCTCTCTCTCTCTCTCTCTCTCTCTCTCTCTCTCTCTCTCTCTCTCTCTCTCTCTCTCTCGAAACAAAACAACTCCCGAAAAACACCATCTATACCGTAGATTATGAATACACTAAGCACTATGAAAATCTGCATATCACATATGATATATCAGATGTGCTACTTACAATTAAGTTGGAACAAGCCTACACCAACGTACTTAATACATATGCATTTTTATGAACAAATAAAGCAGCCTATGGTCATTAGACCGACAATTATCCCATACTTTTACTCCATTGTTTCAGTTTGCAACATCCATCATGGAATGCATAAGCTAAAAAACTGTTAACCCCGTGACACTACAGTTCACATCGAATCAGGGCCTGCCGACCCCACTGCCGGGTAGAGGTGCGCGTTTATCCAACCGATACGGTGAGGAGATGTGGTCAGCATGGCTGTGATTTGCTCTCATGAGCAGGATCGCTTACCTGTCGCAAGCTCCTCAATTTCCTCACGATGCTGAGTGCGCACCGGGACTTAAAATCCGCTACCCCAGGGGCGCGATAGAACCCGGGCCGACTGCCGTGGCAGGGAATCAAGGCACGAGTCCTTAGCCCACTACGCCACGGCGCAGGATAATCTATAAGCACCCTGTATAATTTTTCTATTCTAACTATAAAACTGCTAATACTGTATCCATTGAATATTAACAAAATAAACATTACTTTATACCCTCTCATTAATTAAAATTTGTAAAAATGAGAACCTGCACTGATGAAAGTTTTCAAAGCGTGCATTGATATTAAAAGCATACATTTCTGCTGTTTATAAGAATTTATTATTCGTGTTGCAGATTTTAAGGTTGACGTTACCAAGTACTGTGTGTACTTCTATTTCATAACCACTGTCACTATACAATATTGTTATTAAGTAAAGCAAACATTGATTATCAAATAAAACAGAAAAAAATAATAGTTTTACTTGATAAATTGTCAAAATATGTAAATAATAAATTAATACATATTGAACCGAACATCTCTTTGTTTCTAAACATGCAAGAAACACCAACACTTTCTATTTTAGAAAATAGTGCACAATTTGAATCATTTAACTGATACTCCTCAATTTTCGTAAATCTGGATGAAAAAATTGAGTTTATACACATCCTACTAACGTTTGCAATTATTTCAGTTACAGCTGTAGATACCTTAAGGTCACAAAAGGTCTATAACATCTGTACCTGACCAAAAAGTGGTAGAGACCTTAAGCATCTATCTATAATCTTAACGTTCAGCTGGCACACTTAGCGTCTAAATTTGCATTCTAATAATATCCGTATAGCTGTTATAACACTTCTTAAGCAATTTGTTCTCTTCATTTACAGAGCTCTCATAGCCAAAACAGTAAGTGAAGTTTAGCTGCCTATAGTATAGATATAATATATAAAGTTAGATGGATCTCTCAAAGTCCATATTTAACGGCAGCACTTAAATATTCACTGAAAGTCGTACTACTATTTTTATGTATACGGTGAGAAAAACCTACGGAAAAGATACTCATTTCCAATGAGATACATGCGATAATATAAAAATTGTTAGCTAAAAGTTTTGTTACTGGCATAAGTAACATTTTGAGAGGAATGATGAGAGAGTGTGAGAGAGAAAAACAATCAAAACAGAAAGGGGCGAAGGAAAAGATTAAAATGAGAGAACTATAGAAGGAGGTAGAAGAGCAGTAAGGAATATAAGAGGCCTAAAAAAATTAGAAGAAAAAAGTAGTAATGCTAGAAGAATGAAAAGGAAGGAGGGGAAAAGGCTGTAAAGAACGTGAGTCTTCGGTACGAATAATTTTCGACGGTGGAGGATGTAAGGGTATGGGACTTCAACCTAACAATATCTGACACCGCCAAGCTGTCTCTAAATGCCACCTGGTTATGACAGGAGACAAAAGACTTTGCTTTGTTCCACAGAACAGCTCGCCTTCGAATTCTCCTCGCCAGAAAAATTACCTCAGCTTACTCTGAGCTCTGTTTTAAATACTAGACTGCATGGCGTTAATTTGTACTTTTTCACCCTTGGAATTTCTTTTTCATGTTCTTTCTTTATTTCTCCAGTGAAAGAGTTTTGCTATCCTGAAGAGCGTATTGTTCCCCTTTTTATAGTAAATTTTTTCTAGAACCACAGCGGAATATTATCCGCAACACTTAATTAGCGAATCACAGTATTCTACCCCCGCTATCCCTGCTTAAACTTCTAAGGTCATGTTGACCACTTTCAAGTTTTATAACGTTTGATTACTGCTTCATTAGGAATTTCTTTTCCCTTGTTTTCACAATAACAGCTTTTTTTCTTACTCTCTGTTTTTTATCTTTACATTAAAAATATCACATTCATATTCTATAATTATGCCACAAGGTCTCCATGACGCCCTCAATCAAACCATATATTGTTTTTTAAGTCACAGTGATTAACATGTCATGCAAGTCTTCGCTTTACATTTCCTATCCCCTTATAATTAGCTGATTTCTTTGTGAATCATGTTTAGTGACTTCACTAGTTTTCTGTTGTTTTTATTCTGCGCTACACGCATCCGATACGGTTTTTATGCGCAAAAAAAAAAAAAAAAAAAAAGTTTTTGATCTAATTCTAACCCCAATAATTACTTTCTTTTTGCTATTTAAAATCATATTTGGGAAAGGTACACCTTATCAATAACTGCCATAAACACAAAAAATATTTTTATTTATTTCTTTGCTACGTAAGTTTGCGGTGGATAACTAAAACAGCCCAAAAATGTTGCTTAGGATGAAAGATTTTCTGTTATTACATAACTCTTTCAACTTTAAATTTTACTTTAGTAACATTTGTTTTAAAATACACATTTTACAAGAGTTTTTCTATCATAACTAATCACAGGAGAATACAAACATATTAAGATTTCACTTTTTTTGAGCTAGATAACTACATATATACATTTCGCAAGTTTCTTACACGAACGATTTCCTATTATCACATAGCCAATTCTTGCATTAAAAACGTGTGTACAGAATGTAACGACATATGTTAATGCTGCATATTGTACGATTAGTTTTGCTGTCTTCAAAGTGAGAGCTGTGTATAAAAGTGCAACTTTTTTCTAGTAACATGTCCAATGATATTGAAAGTACGTTTCAGTAACAAGGCTGCTCTTTTCCAGCAGAGAATAGTTTCCAGAATACAGGGTTAGCATAAAGTAGCTTTTGGGTGTAGAAATGAATTGTTCTTTTACACTAGCCGTGTATAAGACGCACTATGAAACGGTAGAGCCAGACTGAAAAATTCAATGCCATTGCCGGGATTTGAACCACGGATCTTCTGGTCTCCGTCCTGCCGCTCTAAACCGTTGAGCTACTATGGCCAACGTGCCAACATGACATTAAATTTTCCAACTGACTCGTGTTGGCTATGGCATTGAATTTTTCAGTCTAGCTCTATTCTTTCATTTTGGGTGTAGATTACGTGTAGCTTGTGTTTAATAGGAGATTGAAATTTCCATCAAAAGTGCTCAGATCCATTTAAGAGACTACATTGTGGCAGTACAATGTTGTACAATTATTCCAGCACTTTATCGAGAGTGGAAAGCATATATTCTACTTACCTACTCATATATTAAAAGCTCCTGTGTTGCTTTTCAACATACCTGTAAAAGAAAGACAATATAGGTTAGTAATATTCCACGAAGATATACAAAAGTTTGTATATAAATGGAAGGGGAACACTTCTTTTCGGACAGAATGTACAAAGGAAACCAAGCCAACAACAAGCAACATGCGGCAATATCATATTGTACAATTGCCCCTTTACCTATCAAGTTGTTTAAAAACTGGCTAGTTTAACAAAAATAAAAATTGATACTTATCATTAAGAGCTTTATATATTTCAGTAGTAGTATAAAAATTAGTCTTCAAATGATGGAAAGCGAACTTACAACAAACATTCGAAAAACAACTTTATTGTCATGTACTGAGAGAAAAGTAGAAGAGAAATCCAATGTTCCTTAATGCCTCCGTGTTAGTGCATAATCCAACGAGAAAGAAAAGGACTTCTAAAGCTATCCAGTGAAAATTCAAAGTACACGTAGGGTTGTTTCCTTTTCCAAAACATCAAAACATAATAAACTACTGTCCTCGACAAACAGACGAGTTTGTTTAACTAAAATAATGACAGAACATTATACACCTGACCTCCAGATTGTAGTGCCAAGGGAAACCTTAACCCAATTTTTTCATTACTCGTATAATCCAATCCAGGCCAGCATATCAAATAGACATAGTTTTAGAAAATGGCTACCCACACAGCATTTTTCTAAACACGCCTTTCTAATTTAATAAGGTGTTAATTTGTGCAATGAAATATCCATATTAAATCTGTGACGAATTAAAATGCCGCGTACATACACAAAAGAATCGTAACTAAGCGAAGCTGAATTCCCCTCAATTTATTCATTTATTCATTTACTTATTTCTTGCAGTGATAACCAAAGTGTGGAAAAAAACTAATGTTTTCTAAAACCTTTCCAAATTATTTTGCTTTTACAGTGTTATGCACCATCAAACTGGTGTAATTGCAATGAAAACGTCAAAATTTCATAGAAGTTTACATTCATTTTTGAAACTATTTCCTAAATGGCTTAAAATTCAATTTTTATTTAGAATTTAATAATGCTCACATCTACTATTTTAACTATAGAGTTCTTTCTTACACGTTGAACTATGTTCAACAGCAATAATTAAAAACTGGAAATCTTTTGACCTATTTTGATTTAGCAAATACCGTATACATACCAGAGTTAGTTTATTTACACGTTTCCTTCCAATTCATTGTAAAATACTAGTATAATTTAATACACTTTCCAAATTAATATTCTTAATAAATATGACCAGCAGTCTTTTTATAAAATTTATCGCAATACATCCAGTTCTTTTGAATAAATTATTCTACAATGAGCTCATTACTTCTTGGCTTATATGTTCGAGTAATATATATTCAATTTATTAAAATTACTGTATATAAAGTTGTAAGTTTTCAATTTATACACCTTAAGTTGCTGTACAAGCAAAACACTCACGTTTTTAAATGTTATGTGTTTATTTATCAAGAATTTGACTCGACTCTCACGACTTAGGACAGTGGCAATTTGACTGTAATCACATATTAAAGCAAACTTTGGAAAACTGACGTATGCTGTTCCAAGTTTGACACGAAATTCCTAACTTAATTGTTTCTGCTTCTTTGACAATTCTCTGTACTCATAGAACATTTTTACCCCAAAATTCGGTAAAGCATATATAAAGTTGCTCTCAATTATAAGTTGAACAGTGACATTTCTGAAGTTTGAAAAGTTTTACTTATTTTAAATATTAATAATATCAAACATTTTATATGACGTAACAGTCCGCAAGTGGGGCACAGCCTGTAAATCCGACTCCGACCTCAAGCCCAAATACCCAAGGTAGAGGTGGGCGATCATCCAGCCGATACAGGTAGGAAATGTGGTCAGCATCACGGTACCCCCAGGCGGAGAGTTAGCTTTCTAGAACAGTGTTCGCTACCTAACGTAGCTCCTGAAATTCCTCACGATGCCGAGTGGGCACCGATCCAATACCCGGAACTTAAAAACCACACGCCCAGGGGTGGGATAAAGCACAACGCTCCAGCGTAGCACCAAAAATTTTACATACTTAATGTAAATAAAAAAAATGCGAGAAGCAGAAAAATACAAATAATTCCTGTAGTATCAAATAGAGTGTTCTTAAATAGAAAGGCACAAAATGGGCAAATGAGCTAATAAATATACGTTTTGATAATCCGAGACCCATGAGGAGGATTATTCATATGTTAACACTTATTAATGTGCAACATCCAAAATATAACAGTAATCCAAAATATAACAGTAATCCCAGCAAATTCGTTTACTCTTTACTTTGCATTACAAGTGCCTACTTTTTAGGAGATTGTTCACAGATCTGCTTGAGCTTAAAGACAAGAGTTATGCAGGCAGGCTTATCAAATTGAACAGTAATCATACTGTGGGCAAATAAAAACACATTTAAATATATGTAGAATAACATTTTAGGACGAACTTTCACTGTAATTTTCTTGTAGTCAAATCTATGTAAAGAAAGAGCAGTTTGGAAAATGCTTCAACATGTTGTAAATGTAACTTAACGCCAACAGCCCATCCACTAACGAGGGTACTTAGGAGATGTTGGTCATGTTACCGGCGTATGTCCATTTGGGTATCCAAACACTGTTAGTATGTAGGATGTTCGGTATACGCTGCATAATGCATGGTACTGCACTGGGATGGACCGCAGAGTGCATCATAGAGGCTACCTCGTCATGTAATAGATGTTTGGTGGAGTGTACACCGCGTTTTGTACCGAGTTACTCGGCCACATTTGCAATTCGTTAGGTCATTATCACACAAGCAGAGTGCACAAGTAATGGCTTTGCTGCCAACGACGGAAGGAAACAATTCTCCATTTGGTCGTGGTGTAGCTTACGTGAGTGTCTATAAAAACCTCTGTAATCAGGATTTAGATAACAAGGGTTTTATTCTTCCGCAGTCAGTTGCACCTAGTTCAGGAGAAGCTGGGAGCATGTTGTAGATATGTCTATATACCTTAACGATAAACGCAACATTTATCATTTTAGTTTAATAGATTTAATATATGCTACATTTTACAGCTTCAAGTAAATAATTTGGGAATCGCTCTGTGAAAAATATTTAATATTTAATGTAATAAAACTGAATGGAGATCTTCGAAATTTTTTCTTCGACTCTAAAGTATATTATAGGCCATAATAAAACCAGAATTTATTTTAAACATGTCTGTGTATAACTACACTGATGGCTCAACTTATACGAGAAATACTTTACACAACAGATGGTGGCACCTTGTGCTCTGATACATGGATATAGTGGTTACCATCCCTCGTAGAAAGAACAGAAGAAGTAAATAATCCCAGAAGGCCAAAGGCCGCCGGAAAACATCGCGGAATTGCGCGAAGTTCCTAAACATACCAGCTTCGCCATCCCGATGCACGACTTCCCTAGAGAGCGCAATTAGCGTGCGCCGATACGGGGAGGAGATGTGGTCAGCATCTCGGCATCCCCCAACCGGAATGTTGCTTTTCGTGACCAGGGCCGCTTACCTAGCGTAAGCTCCTCACTTTCCTCACGATGCTGAGTGGACACCGGTCCCTATACCCGGGACCTATAATCCCCACCACATGGGTGGGAACGAACCCTGGCCGCTTTCCGTGACCAGGGACCAAGGCATGCTGCCTTAGCCCGCTACCCCACGGCGCAGGACACATACTCAAGTCACTTCGTAGATTTCAGCAATATAATGGTTTTAGTCGTTTATATACTGCATGCCATTTAACTGACTTTTTAAGAGGGTAATTTGTGTTGACTCTAAGTCATTTTCATTTTTTTTAAATCAGTTTGAACTAACAAATTCTAAATCATTTCTAAACCTACTCTTGTGCGGTGTTATTTATTTGATTGCACTTGTATTAGTCGTAGCAGGTGGCGGGACGGTTTCCTCCCCTGCCTCTTTTTCCCCCCTTCGTCTCGAGTGAACATGATTTGCTTCGGGGAGTTACACTGTCAGTTTGATTGCAGACACCTCTGGGCTCAATGGATTTTTTCTATGTCTTATAACAGTCCTCAGACTATTATAATGACGATGACCTGATATGACGTTTTCTCGTACCTCTGGTAGATCTCTTCGGCTACGGTGTGACTGAGCTGTGGGTCGTAGCGTAGGTAGTAAGAAATGGTATTGCCTCGTCAGGGTGTGCACAATCTCAACAATAAGTATCTTCAATTTTTGTAGATGGTTTTTTAATTAATTTATAAAAGCACTTTACTATTTACATTAATTATGCAATATCTAGTTGGTCGAGTATACAGGTGCGTTAGGTGTTAAGCTCACGTGTGTTTCACCGGCTGTGTCTAAGGGAGAACTAAACTGAAAGTCGCTTCTGTGCGAGGGTTGAAAATATATACATTTAGCTTGCTAACGGTACCTGGGGTTCTTTGTCCTCTTAGGAATTTACCAGGTCTGGTACATTCCTAAGCACCATGAGTATACTCAACATCCTGTTGGCATGCTTTCTGAGATTAAAATATGCATTACATATTATTTCACCTTTAACGCTATATAATACATATTACTATATCATTATTTACAAATTTACATACTTTCATTAGCATATGACCAGGATGGAAGTAATACCATCTCAGCCTTAATAATCTAATTATTGTCGCAAACGCATTGTTGACGCAGGCGGCGCGAGGGACGAGTTCAAAGAGACGGGCAGTTCAGTGCGGAGATAAAAGCTCGCCGAAACGGTGCGGTGAAGAAGAAGGATTGCTGGAGAGTTCGTCTTTCTTCTAGCGCCGTCTTGATTGAAAACATTCCGGATAGTGAGTAAGCTATAAAAGCTGCCGCCCGCCACTGGGGGATAGACCCTCCTCCAAGAATGGTGCACGCTTTGGCGATTGTCCATCAACATGGAGAAAATCCAAGCGATTCTGTTCACCAAGCGCCGTTTTCCCGCCAACTTCCCCACATTCACCCATTTTGGGTGAAGAATTCGGCGGGAGAATTCAATCAAATACTTGGGAATCAAGCTGGATAAGGGCTTAACTTTTCGGGAGCACATCCGGGTGTTAGCGCAGCAGGCGTGTGGTGCCTCGGCATTGCTATACCCTTTGTGGCGGTCCACGATGTCTGTTTCCCTAAAGTTGTGGCTCTGGTCCTCCCTATCATGCTCTATGCGTGTGAAGTCTGGGGCCTGGCCGCAGGTTCGAATCTGGTACTGCTCCAGCGTGCACAGAACAAATGTCTTCGGATTATTTATTCTGCTTGCAGTAGGTTCCCCGTGAGATAACTTCACCAGACTTCATCCCTCCGTTATGTGGAGGATGAAATTAGGCGCCGGGCCTCCAAATTTTACGAGAGTTTACTTAAACATCAGAGCGCCCTTGTCAGATCCCTTAGGGACTATGTTCCACGCGAGCGTCGCTTAAAGCGATACCGGCTACCCCGCATGGCTTGCGGGCACTACCGGTAACCATAAGACCCCCATTCCTGGCCAAACAAAATTTCAATCACCCATAATTCTTGTCTGGATACTTAAATTCTGTTTATCCTCTTTCTAGTTGATTAACATATCCACCAGCGGTGCACGATGGCCGTAGCACCCGAATATTCAGTCACTGAAGAGCAACATGCTACCTCCTTTCTTCCCATCTACATAATTTTCACCCGACGTCCTGCAACTTCCACATCCCGCCACTACGTGGTTAAGCTCTTTCCAGAGGAGGTACACGATTTGACCCTCCTTCGGGCTGTTCCACAGCCTGCCAACATGCTCGTCGTCATCGTCATCGTCGGGGGATAGAGAGTTGTTAATTGAACTCGGTGCGCGAACAGCTGTGTGAACCTTGTTTGTGGTCGATGATCTTGGAAGTTGTATTGTGTATGTGACGTAATTCTGCCACTGACTAAAGTGTGTTTCTATGGAAATAAAGAACAATTTTTAGTGTTTGTAACCTGGACTTTTCATTTCATGAACCCACAAAGTCACGATATTTTAAATTGCAAAAGCGCTATTCTAACGAACTCCTTCACATGGATTTGTTCGTTGCCATTTTTCATTAAGCAGAAACATAATGTGTGAAGTTCTTTAAACATTAGGAGATATTTTAATAAATTGATCTTAATGCTTCTTATTTAGCTTTTTTCATATTGCTACAGTTTTGTACTTTATTCAAATTCGTACAATATTTGGAATTTAAATTATTAATACGTATCCAAACTTTAACTGTCTATACTTGATGAAGGGCTTAAATCCCGACATTATAGAAGATATATAATAGTGGTGTTCACCGATTTAATTGCCACACAATGTGAGGTGAAGAGTTGCAGTGACCCGTTAAATGGCGCAAAGTTATTATGAACTGAAATTAAGACAATGCTCAGATGTTCCATCTGTAATAATTGTGTGATTTATATGGACTCGTAACACAATGGTTTCTCACAATGCATGAGTATGCACATTTAGCATGTCTAGGCTCTCCATGGTGAAATACCCTATGGCAAATAACTGTTGATCAAACTCCATAAGCGAATTTGGTTTCGTGAACAACTAATATTTGGATAGAAGCTCTAACTAGAATGTATCATGTCTTCATTCCACACGATAAGTCCTATTGCTTCCTAGTTTAAACACCTCCATTGTTTATAATATAAGAGACAAGGAGTAAAGTGTGCAAATTACATCATAGTGGCCTATAATAACAGACCGTACAATATGAACTTAAATTTTCTCAGCTATTAATAATCAATGTTCTCTACTGAAGCAACACACACATAGATACAGTCTATGTTCACGAGTTTGCAGTAGCTTGACGACTTCTATTTCATAGATGAGTCTGTGAGATTGAAGGCAACTTCATTAACTAAGATTTAAAAATAAATTTTTCTTAACTGGAAAGGATTAACGTTAGCCAAAATTCAACTTTACGATATCAGACTTCTTTGATCATCGTGTATCTTCAAGCCCAAGTTTAAACAACTTCTTTGCCAAATAAAAACTCAAACAACGTTTACAAAAACTTTGTTTCGTTAAAAATTTCTCTAGGTACAAAGAACATACCGAAGACTGGAGGAATAACCAAAAGTTCGCTATGAGATAATTTCAAAATTCCTCTATTTGAATGACCAAGAGACAAACCAAATTATGACTTAGCTCTTGGGAAGGCTTAGATGATTTAAAACTTTATGGTAAGAAATTGATCAGAATAAAGAGGCCCTCAAATAGTTTCGCTAAAAATTCAAGATATAAATTTTATTTTTATGCAAACTCTAAAATGTTATAGTTTAATTAAAATCATTATAGCGATTAGTTTTTCGTAGTTACCCAAAAGAGAAGAAATCCATTAGCAATATTATTATTAACGCATCCTTCACAATATCCCCCAGATAATTTGAACCATACATAGATGTCGTAATGCAAAACCAGCAGTTTGTCATAAACGCGAAAAGGAAGTTAAGTGCAAACAATCAACCAATGTGATGAAATTACTGGGTGTTCTCTGTCAATAAACACCTGAGTATTATTCGTTTCATTGTTATCTCCAAGCAGTTCGAGCTTGCCACAGCACGGCCCACAGCTGGCGGTAGGGCGGATCAACACTGACGACACAGTATTATTTTATGACAAGTTACGGGCGAACACTATCATTATAGCTGCCTCTCCCTTAACATCGTATCTTCTCTTTGTTCTCTCCCGCAGTTAGGAGGGCTTGGAATGTCACTGGCATATTCGACAGCTGTGACTTTACTCACAGTGCAATGCACCATGTGAGGTGATTGCATTATTTCTTATTATATACAATAATTTCAGCAGAGGAGTAATAATCACTTTATAATATAAGTAATGACCAAATTTTATACTTGCACTTGAAAGTCAGTTTCATTTATAACTTCATGTCTTAGACGATTAAACGTCTTAAAAGATAAAATAGTTAACATTTTGGGCATACTTTATAAAACTCATATCCTCCGTAATAAAAGCACATTTTTCTTGAAAAGCAACATCATGCAAATCTAAAAGTTAAAATTCGTTATGTAAGTGTCCAAGCCGGCCACAAAATAATCTTTACCTTCGAACTGCTTTTAAAGTGTTTTGTAAAAATTAGGACTTAAGTGAAGAGTGAGGAGCAACCATAAGACAAATTTTTCTGTAGATGTGAACCACCTAATGGAAAGTATACAATTTGATGTGTTTTATTGATTTTCAAAGCGCTGTTTTAAGGAACAAAATATATATTTCTCGCATTTTGAGATAATCTCATTTCGCAGAACATATTTAAAACTATACAAACAGCACATAACTTGGAGGTCAATGAAGACACATTTTTATGTAAAGTCTGTCAAGTCAACGGGTGTGCAGTTCGGACTCAAAGGAACCTGACCCTCCCACCCACTAATGACCGTCATAAATCTATCTCCACACTTCAGAAATGGAACACTGTCGTTGAGGACCAATTGCAACCCTGATTTTCTTGAAATGGCAGTTGCATGTTTACTCCAAGTGGAGTCTCAGTTGCCAAAGTTCCAACTTCCAGTTGATCTGTCTCACTCATTACGTGCAGAAATTCGTTGTGTATCACGATGTGGAGACCATGGGAGGGAAATGCAGTGGTGAATGCAAATGAAATAGTAGATAACTTTCAGTCAAGTGGAAATAATCAAAGTGATGACAATAATGTAAATAAATTGGAAAGTGTTGCTGGGCCGAGTTATGTTACTGGAAAAACCTCAAAAAACAAAGCTATAACGGGAACTGTTTCTAAGCAAATTCGAGCGTTTGTTTTTGAACACATATAAATATGTGCTGAAAAATAATCTTGGTAAGGGGTCATGCAATGAACCTGATGATAAATTCTGGGTATTCACAGAAATACAGTAAGGAATATGGCGAGGAAAGGATTACCAAAGACGCTGATCAAGTGTGAAAACAAAAGGAAACGTTTCTCTAAAGTAGATAGTTTCACATGCGATTTAATTCGACGAGAAACTTATAGATTCTATACAAAAGGGAGAGCGACCACCTTAGACGAATTTGTTGCACATTTGCAAGAAATTTGTTATTATCTTCGTGGGCACTGCACTTTGCGCGGCCTCCTAAAAGGAGCTGGGTTTCAAATACCGCACTTTGAAGAAGATAAGGGTTATTATGGAATCCAGTAGAATTGTATATGTCAAAACTAAGGAAGTTTCGCAGTAATGGACATAAGATAATTTATTTAGACGAAACGTCGTACGATACCCATGACGTATTGAGAAAGGTGGCAACCTTGCAGAATGGTCTGGGAGAAGGAAGGCCGGGGTTGTAAAACGATTATAAGGGTTCGTCAAAGGAGTCGGCCGACGTGCACACGAGTTAACTAAACAGACTTTATAGATATCTATACATATGTCATGTTTAAACAAAATTTCAAGCCTTTCCCAAAAATTCCCTTTACATGAAATTTCAAATGGTTTAAATGATAAATCTTCTCAGGCGTATCAGAATGAATCTTTGCTAAGAAAAACATTAAAAGAAATTCTGAATGGAAGAAGCAGGCTTAAGATCATAAAAAGGCATTAAGATGAGTGCTTCGTTCATACGCAGAGAGGAAAAGAAATAGTGGAAGAACCAGTGGTGGCTGGAAGAGGGACGGAAGAACAAAAGAGGTTAGGCTTACAGATACCTTATTTAAAAAATAAATTTAAAAAAACTATACCTAGATTATACCCTTGTCTATTGCACGTCCTCTACATGGTGCATAGCAGACATCGAACATCGAAACAAAATTCGCTAATTTAGCTCACCAGTTATTTTTATGGACCAGAGTATACCAAACGGGAATCGAATTCCCTCTGGCTGACTGGATAGACAGCGCCCGCATCAAGTAATTCATTTAGTCCCTCACTATGCTCGTTAATTCTGCAATTATTCTGTGAAACTAAAGTGTACAAATCTTGTCTTCTAATTAACTGGGACTAATTGTTGCCAATATCACTGTTGTACAGAACGTAGTATCTCTCAGAAATCACTTCAAAAGTAATCTCGCTTTTTGAGATGGATAAAGACAATGTTATATTTTTGAGCAAGCAGTTTTCCATCCGGACCTTGGAATTCTTTTGATATGTCTCAAGAGAAAAATTCGGTTTTTGTACAACTACTGTACAAGTTGCTAAAATTTGTTCGTTAATGCAGCTGAGCGATAAATCAAAGCCGGATGGATACAGATTGCGAAGATATGGTTAGCAGATCGCATGTTCCAAGTAACAAGTAGAAATAGAAACATTTGAATTAATCGGTTTATTTATATTAGACTGGATTGGATTACGGGACGGAGGAGATTCGGCTCTTCAACAGTGTTAATCTGCTTTACAGATGTATTCTTTAGACGTGGCGCATGACCTTGCTCGGATGTGCGCAAGTGACGTCATGCGAATCAATGGTAGGGGTAAGATCTCTGCTTTCACCAGCACATTGCTGATAAAGATAGTGGGTTAGATGGCAGATGACAAAATGACACTCCTTTTTCTTCAAAATAAACAAGGGACTCGACCATAAATTACTGCGCAACATTACGTCATACACCACGTCTAAAAAATACACCTGTTCGTATACTCCGAAGTGGGGCAATCCCGGGAGGAAGGATGAAGAGAAAGTGGGCGCGGTCCCTACAATTAACCAGTTGGAAACTCCCCAGCAGGCCAGCACAACAGCATTCCACGGCCATGGTCTGGAAACGGTCCACCAGGTCGGTCCGGAGACAGAAAGGTGAAACTTTATCAGGAGCACCCGTACCATCCTGCCATGCAACGCCGAAACTCCCGCCGACAGTTCTACACTGAAAGAGATCCCCAGATTCGAGATGACGAGAAATGATAATGGAGATGAAATGGCGGTACAGGCAATTCCGGGGATGTAACTAACCTACCCAGCATTCGCTTGGTGACCCTGGAAAACCCCAGAAAAAACCCGTGGGTCAGGTAGGCCGGCCACGGGAATCGAATCCGGACCTCCCAAATACGGGCCATAGACGAAACCTGAGCCGTCCTGCTCGGTGTTTATATAACTTTCAATTATTCAAATCAGACCTGCAGGTTTTTGAAATCAGTTAATGTCAGCTCGTTTGTGGTAATATATTAGATTTTAATTACTTTTGATTTCTATACACACTTCAGTTACTCTGGCATTCACAGTTCCAAACCCAGAAAGATAAAAGTCTAGGAGCTGTAAAACTGTAACTGTTAAAAAGACAAGTACAAATACAAAAAATAAGAAAGTTTTAAAATTTAAATACAGCTTATTTTAGGTTTGGAATAAAAACTAATTGAATACAGATCTTAAGAACTGGTAAAACAGCAGCAAATAAATTTCTAAAACAGTGCAGTAGAATTCTACGAGAGCTGTTCAATAAAGAATGATAATAATTTTTTACGGTCATAAATTTTTGCACTAAAATGCAATCTTATTATATTCTGTTAGCTTAATGTGAAACAAACACGCCATAGTAGTTTCATTGTTGGCACTCCTGGTTTCCGCCTGTGAGAACCAGGTAAGTTCAGACATGTTCAGTATCGTCTACCACTGTAATGGAGGTAACATGCAGTTAAAGTTGATTTTAGAGAGATCCGGAGCTTCTTTCAAACGTAATCACTGCTGATGAAACTTGGCTACATCATTTTGATCCTGAGAGCAAACAGCAGAGCTCAGTGTGGAAATTTCCTTCATCACTAACCCCCCAAATAAAGCAAAAGTGGTTGCTTCTGCTGGGAAAGTTATGGTCATCTCATTCTTTGATATTCATGGAATGGTTTATCAGCATGTTCTACCTTCACACACATCAGTAAGTGGACAATACTACAGGAATGTCCTGAAAGCATTGAAAGTCAATATCAGGCGCAAAAGATCACATTTCCCTGAAGCAGGCTGGATGCTGCACCATGATAATGCGCGGCCGCATATTGCCAATGTTCTTGCGTGAAGTGCATTCCTCGCCCTCTCTATAGTCCGGATTTAGCCCCATGTGACTTTTTTCTATTCCCTAACTTAAAGAAACGCCTTCGGGGGAGGCATATCCATCATGAGAAGAAGTGGTGGAGGCTGCGGAGGCCATATTGAAGGATCTCTCAAAAAATGGTTTCCAGCGTGTTTTTGAAGACTGGCAGAAACGCTGGGACAGGTGCATTGCATTCAGGGGAGACTACTTTGAGCAGGACCATCAAAATCATAAGGATGAGTAAACGTACGTTGTCAAAAAAAAAAAAAAAAAAAAAAAAAAAAAAAAAATTGATTTTTCTTTATTGAACAGCCTTCGTATTTGGCGCGATAGAAGTAGGTAAGTATACAAAATACATGAATCTGGGCTCGCTATAACCAAATATTTTTATATGCGTTTATATTCTCACATGAATAAATGAGGGAACCTTTACAAGAAATCTTAACATCCTGAGGTTTGGCTAAGGGGGAAAAAATCAGTTTACTTGCCTATGTAGGCCTCCAGAACTTATCAATGAAGAACGCTCAAGCGTACATGTTAGATGAAGTTCAGCTTTAGATTGCGTCGTTTTTCAATATTTCATATTATCAGTAAACTGCTGCAATAGATGAGATCAGTCCAACATTTAGCACGATATGTTTTAACCTCGATGAACATTTAATTAAATAGGGAATGATTTAATCAATAAACATATAATATGGTGGAAATTAAATTGCTCCTTCACACTAGCAGTGTGCAGGCCAAAGTTTGGACAGATGGAGTCAGACTGAAAAATTCAATGTGATAGCTGGTATTTGAGCATGGATCTCCGTCCGGTTGCTCTAACCATTGAGTTACCATGGTGATCGTGCCAGTATGACAATTCTCCAGCGACTTACAGTATCCCGGTAAACCAATTAGGAATTCTCATGAACACATGAGACAATTCCTTAATGGCGACTAATAACACGTAAGTACCTGAAGTTCCGGCTTTATATCCCAACAACTATTAGGTCTAATAATGGAAATTAAATTGTTTTTCACACTAGTCGTGGTAGGTCAAAGTTCAGGCCAACCGGACGATAACCGGGAGATCCTGCTCAAATCCCGGTTATAACTTTGAATTTTTCAGTCACATTCCACCTGTCCATATGATATGATGCTTGAATATCGCATTATTATCTTAATTCGTGGCCTGGATAATAATTGCAACTCATGCAATAAATAACAAGTGTCGATGAGTTTTATATTACTTCACTTCTTCAAAACTGACAGGAGCGATAATTTCCTGCAAGGGGTTTGCAGAATTGACCCTTCTCCAAGTTGGGGGTCTGCTTTTCATTATGCCTCAATCATCTGCTTAATGGGTTCACAATTGTGGCCCTTAATAACCCTTGTAAACTAGAAGCTGCCTGTAAATGGCAGCTACAGGACTGGCCATTTAGGAGCTTCTCCCAGCCTTTGGTGATGCTATTGTTAGCTCTTGACCGGAAATACTGACAAGGAAAATGTGGTTCACATGAACTCTCTACCCACATACTGAAAGAGTATGGCCGCAAGCTGATACTAATTTACAAACATATTTCTTCTTCCGGCCTTCTATTCTTATTTGTTCTTCCACGAGGATTTTCATTAACTTTCCTTTTTAAAACCAGGACATATACAGTTTATTTTCATTTTAAACCTTCGCTGTGAACATACTACAGTTAAAAGCGCGTGAATTGTAGCTCTGCTATCCTTGAAGAACTCTTCTCGCAATGATGATACTATTAGGCAAATATTACATTCTGTGTTTTAGACATAAAGAAAGAAAAAGGAGAAACGTTATAAATTTGGGAGATAGTTGGTAGATCTGTACAAGTTGCTTCATATTTTAACTGAATTAATATTATTTCAAACGCAAGTGTCCTATGATTACATAACGTACGACCTCTAATATTAATTATTACTCCCACTAAAACGGAAATAAACATTTGATTTACGAGTATATACCTCGAATATTGTGTTTATAAATTTCCTTGCCTAAATTTATTTATATCCGTTACCACTTTAATTTATTTCTTCATGCTGCCGATCACAATTTAATTACAAAGTGTATTTTACAACATGTATACATTTTCATTCTTATTTATGATTTAAACGCTTATTCTTATCCTGACATTCTCTATCTTCCCCTTCCTTGTCAATATTTCTTACACAAAGCTTCCTACACTTTTATATTTCTTCTTTCCAGGTGCAAACTTTCAAATTAAAATTTTCCGTTCTAAATTATTGCATTTTTGCACCCTGCCCTTTTTCTCCACGGGTTTGTTTGATTGCAGTATGATACACAATAATATGTTTACTACTCCACTGTTGGGCATTTCGATAAATATTTGTCAAGTATTAGAACTTTTAAATCCACGACTCCAACTTCTGCCCACGCAAACCTGCTTTCCCTACCTACTTTATCAGAAATCTCTATATATTTTTCTTGTACCGCACTACGTATTTGAGGTTAAGCTATAAAGGCAGTAGTCAAATACATTTCTGCACTGAGATGTTCTTTCTGTTGGCTATGGAAATGAACAGTGGTTTAGTTGGCATCCCCATTGTTTTCATATTACAGAACAGAAAAAGATGTAACTGGTCACGGAAATGCAAATCCATAAAATCGTTTCTCGGAGCATGTCAATGCCCTGATATTAAACACATATGTTTGTGTGTACCTTATGCTCATTTGTCTACAGTAGATCTTCTTTGGCATTAACACCCTCAAGTTTTAGCATGATCAGTTTAACGTTTTATAATTGCTGAAGGTTTCTAATCGAAAGGTTTATCTTTTGTTAATATTGCATTCCCATGAAATGTGCAACAAACCTCGAAGACGTATGGTATCCCAGACTTTCATATAATATAACATAACAAGCATATTAAGGAAATGCATTGGATAAAATTAATCCGTGGCTCTTGTAAATATGTAGGAGTAAACTTTCTTTCTGAAATATTTACTTTATCCAAAATTAAGGTACGGAGCTCTTAGCATAAAATTTATAGCATCCTATAGCCTTTAAATATAGGTAGACGTAGTAAAAATAAGTGTGGAGAATTTCCAGGCGTAATAAAGCCCCACTGTTTGATCAAAATGTACACATATGACAGGGGTCACCAAGTGGATCGATTTTGTGCTAGAGCAAATGACGTAGCACTGTGCATTACCACGAGTGCCGTGCGACTTCAGTTTGAGACAAGACGTGGAATTGGACAGCAGTGTTTTCTGGTCTCTTGTGGGTTTTTTTCGTAAACATAATATCGGTTGGAGAATGTAATGTGAAACGTAGGACATCTACTCCTACATTTATGCCTTCATGGGAAGAGTGTTTCTTTTTTATAGAAAGTGATAGTATCAGAGCATTCAAAATGAAACTATCCTTATGGAAAAGGCAGTTAACCTCAAAGAACCTGGTACATTTCCCAAAACTCTCAACAGTTCAGCAGTTTGTTCAGGTCATGGACTTGCAGGAATATGTTCAAATATTAAGAGAGTAGAACCAAGAATTTCAGAAAAGGTTTCAAGACGTGGTGCAATTACAACAAATTTTCCAAATATTTGCTGAGCCTTACTCTACAGATGTTGATAATTTTCCATCTGAATTGCAACTTGAACTTATCGATTTTCAATTCAATCGTCAAATGGAAAATAAATTCCAAAATAGAATTAGTTTGAGTGATTTCTATTCACATTTTCCACGAAATACATTTCCTCGACTACATAGAAATGCCACTCGTTTTCTGAGTATGTTGGAATCCACATATATATGCGAAAAAAATTTTCGCTAATGAAATTAAACAAAACTGCTGCAGAATTCAATTTTCTGATCAGAACTTAAAATGTCAACTTAGACTAGCTGCTGCAGAAACATTGACACCTAATTTTGAAAAACTAGTGTGTAAAAGAGACAACAAAAATCTAGAAAACTAGGTTCCACTTCTGAGTAATATATTGTGCTTATTTCTTTTTTTCGAGCTGTTATTTAATACTGCTGTATTGTAAGTAGTTGTCAATTATTTTCATTTTGTTTAAACTATCAATTTATTGTTCATTTGTTTGTTTATTAAAATAGGTACATAGTTGAATGATAATGAATGAAACAATTAAAAAAATTATGTAGCAATGATATCCTTCATATTACACTTCGATTATTATTGTTGCACAGTCAGTTGTGCATTAAAATTGGAAGATCGGCATTCCGCCGCGGCACTGAAGGCTACGGAGTGCATGGTAGACTATTCCGGCGTGCAACGGGTAAACTTGTACGACCTACTGTGCACACTGCGCATTGAGATGGTGGCCACTGTTCTATGATAACAAATTAACGAAGAAAAAAATAAACGTGAGCATGAACTAAACTGCTCTCTTGGCTCTTCTGTATATAACAAACGAGGAACTGTCGCACACACAAGCACACATCAATGCATGTAAACAGCATCATTGCGACATATCCACCAACACCTAACTTAAACTGATCCTTATAATCCACAGCTGGTTACTGAATATCCCCATCAATATATTATTTCAGGCACTCAAACTTCTTTTCAAAATCACTCAAATTAATCGGTGGCTTCAATGAGATTTTGAGTAATTCAGTTTTCAACCCGTTTAGGTATATTATTTGTATTGCAATGTTGTAGCTCTTCTGCAATATATTTAAATGAATTTCTGTGTATACCTCGCTTCATTTTGATTATAAGAGTTGATATATCTGAAATCAAGTACATTTTATTTCAGTGTATATAATGTCCCTGTAGGAAGGCAATCATACTGCAGTAATTACTATTAGTACGGTGCATTAATTCAAGCCTATTTATTTTGGTGTTGGTAAATTATCATTCACCGTTTCTTTTTCAGCACATTCATATAAGCATTTTTAATAATCTGCTACCAGATATTCAGTATGTGGTATGCTCGATATCTCCTGAAAGTTTGTGATGTCTATCTTAAGTAGTTTTGCACTAACTTAAATAAGAAATACGCATAAGCAACAGGTATTATATAACAATCAATAGGTTATCCCATAACGCTATCATTCCTTTTAAGTGAAAGTTTTGCTACGAAGTAAGGTGTTTTTGCCATCCGATATTTAATCGAGAATTACGTCTTCCACAAAATAGGTGTTCTTTAGACTTTTATGCTTATATACATATACATCATGTCAGAATGTCACGTTGACAACTAAGAGCATCTTCGACACCTACTTCTTAACGTTTCAGGTGTCAAAAGCCACAGCGCGAGCTCTGCAGCAAGAACAGTGCAAGAATGGGAAAATGTAGAAAAATAAGAAGGTTAATTTCTGAAGTGGTTCAGTTCAGAAAAAAAAAAAAAACATTTCACATAAATTGTTTTAAAGCTATCTACGTCTTTTGTGCCATACGATTTTTGCTTATCTCTTGCTATTTAAAGGTTATGCAAAATTATCCAGAATGAAGAGGATATCTGAAGATATTCCCGGGAAAATTATCATATGAATTTCATTTTTCATGAAAATATCTAAAGCATTTGACATTGTTTACCATTTTTGAGAACCTAAAAATTTTAAAAAGTTTTCCATCTAAAGCGTGGTGTAGGTTGGGGACATTTTCTTCGAGATCTTCGTGTCGTACTCTTGGAACAAACTGAGCTCAAACAATGAGCCTGAGCCAAGCTCATCCAGCACAAACCAAGTTTGATATATAACTGATTTTGTCTTTTTGAGTCACGCGTCTTGCTATTCACACGCACACGCACATGCACACACACACACACACACACACACACACACACACACACACACACACACACACACACACACACACACACACACACACACAACACACAAACTTTTTCTACAAAATTTAAGGGTACTAAAATATGTAGCTATTTCCAGTGAAATCTCAATGTTGACGTTTTTAGTGCAAAATCTCCTACATTATAGAGAAAGTTATAATTATTCTCTCAGTACCACTCGTCTTAATCTCACTGGTTTGTCTGGTCGGCTTAGATATGCAGAAATAAACCACTGCAAAACCTAAGAGCAGTTGCTCCTGCACAGAAGTGCCAAACGTAAGGACTGAAGAGCAGTAAGCAAGTAAAAACAATATCCTGTGCCTTGCGTGCAACTGTCTGGAAACCTTTCCAGTGCAAGAATTAAATATATTGCCTGCCGTTTACTGAAACTCGACATGGTCAAAGAGAGTTGCACCGTCCAATCCTGCTGGAACGGAAGAGCAGTCCGGCTGCAGGGAAGGCAGAGCTTAAGCGGATTGTAAAAACGGAGGTGCAACTAAGCAAGATAGGGCTCTTTGTAAGCTCATTACGTTCAAAGAGAAAAGCTACAGTAAGGGTTTAAAATGGTCTTAGTCGGACTAAAAGAGGAACGAAAAATAGCCAAAAGAAGGAACGGGTAAATTAGGTCTCCCTCCCCTTTTTGGACTGGACTTAAGTTATCAAAACATTTTAATGTTTGTTCTTGAAATCAACTGGTTTTTTGGTGGTAAATACTGTTTATGCCAAATATTACAAACATCCTATTTTTGGTACATTTTCACCAAATTTGGGACCACGTAATGCTGACTCACTCTTTATATAGCATCTTTATAGGAGTACTACTTGTTTACATTTGCCGCTAAAGTTGATCTAGTTGTAAAGGGCCTATTATGAATACAGAAGGCTTTTATAATTTGTCAAATGATTTTTCACTTATAAACGCGTTTTGACACTAGAAGCACACGCAAAAACCACGTAATGCAGTACTCTATCAACTAGTGAAGTACTGCCTTGCATGTGTATGTAGAGGCAAGGTGAAGGTGTAGTATAACGCCACTGTTTGAGGCCGCGCCGTGGCTCAGTGGTTAGACCACTTGGCTCTCACCAAGGCGGACCGGGTTCGATCCCAGGTGACCGCAAAGTGAGATTTGTGGTGGACAACACGGCGGTGGGGCGGGTTTTCTCCGGGACCTTCGGTTTCCCCCGCCATCTCATTCTACCGGGCTCCATCTTCATCTCATGTATCATCAGTGTCACCGCCTGCGGTGGCGTATGTAATAAAAGCGGGCGTTAAACACTACACATTTCACAACGCCACTGTTTTCTGTTTCGTTTCTTCTCGCTGCATCTGTCATTGTCAGGCTGTACCTGTAATGTCGGCAGTTGTTTACATGCGCGAGGGATAACAGTAGAGTTCGTGTGCAGTATACCTAAGTAAAAACGCACATGCCTTTGGCCTTCGGTTATTATTTAAAACTTCCTACGTTCTTCCAATATAACCTTAGATACGTTAACATAAATACTGCTTGGATAACGAGCCGTGTTGCATCTATTTGTATCTATCGTGGTTTTGAAACCATCATAGAGAAGTGTAGTAAAAATTGTAAATGCAATTTGTTTTAAAACCGGTTGTCTAGGTGACGTCTTTGTAATTACGTTCTCTATGTTTAAAACCTAAAAGGTGAAGGTAAAAGGGAATATGAGAGTACAGTAGACTTTAAGTGATAGTCAAATGTTTTAAAACTGGTTGTCTAGGTGATGTCTTTGAAATTCCATATGGTAGCAAGAATTTATCCTTAGTGAATGTCAGTAAACAAGAAATATTTTGTTACTTAAACCATGGATTGAGCCAAACAATAAAGAGAACGCAGAAACTGAGCGATGTGGAGACAGCCGAAGTTGAGATCGCAGGTCTTGAGGGAGGCCTTTGAACTCAAACATCAATTATGGAAACATTTAGTCGCTCTTATCAGTGACGACCTCCTGGAAAGCTTTCACCTAAACCCACATTCTGTAAGTTCAAGGCTTTACAACCATCCACTCTATTTATACGAACTGATAACAAATAGCCTTCTATTATTTCCTTGTCATCAAACATTCTTAATTCTGAGCAATTAGAATGAGTTAACATAATTATGAGGTATATGAGATGTAACTCAAAATGATACACTGGACATGCCCCAATTACGCATACCACAATTATAAAGTTTAGGGTGTGTAGATTAAGATTAGGATTACTAAGAGGAGATTTGACACCGACACCTGTGCTTTATTGTACCTACCTAGGTCCCAAGTGGGGCATCTCTAGAAGTAAGGATGAGGCGAAAGGAAACAGAGGGCGGCTAACAAAAGGTGCCGAGACACCCGTCGACACTTCTACCCTGAAAGAGACCACCACATGAGAGAATATGAAGTGATAATGAAGATAAATTGGAGGGACGAATTCGCGGGTTGTAATTATCCTACCCAGCATTTTCCTGGCGACCCGGGAAAATACCTGAAAAAAACCTATGGTCAGGTAGATTGGCCGCGAGAATGGAACTCGGACCTCCCGAAAGCGGGCCACAGATGAAACTGCCTATATCATCCCGCTCGGTAGAGTGTGTAGATACTTTTCAAAATAATAAATAATAAATTATAAATAAGTAATAAATTAATAATAAAAGTAATATTAATAATAAAATAATAATTACGATGATGCGGCTGCTATACTCGTGAAACAAATGCTATTTATAGTAATGAAAGAGTAATTATTAAGAGAACACTAAAAGGTAAAACAAGAAGAGAAACTCAATTAAAATTTTATTCTGTCATGGCACTCCCTGTCTTGCTATATGGAAGCGAGACATGGACTTTAAGAAACAAAGATTTTAGTAAAATACAAGCAGCAGAAATGCGTTTCCTAAGATCTGTTAAGGGATGTACAAGGGAAGATCAACTTAGAAATGAAGACATGACAAATGAATTATACATCAATTCTGTTTTATTAAAATTAATGGAATAAAGAGAAAATTGGCTCCAACATTTAGGAAGAATGACTCCAGAGAGAATCCTTAAACAAATAATGAAATATAAACCGAAAGGACGAAGATCAATAGGATGACCTAGGAAACGATGGATCGATGTGAGACCGGAACAAGCTATAGCCTAATCCAAGGAGGTAGAAGAAGAAGAAGAAGAAGAAGAAGAAGATGAAGAAGAAGAAGAAGAAGAAGAAGAAGATGAAGAAGAAGAAGAAGAAGAAGAAGAAAGAGTAATTTCTTTCTTTCTTTTCACCTTTTTTTTGGGGGGGGGGCTAATTTTACGTCCTCCAACGTTAAGTCATATTAAGTCATATTGGACGGTGAATGAAATGGGTGAAATGATGCTCAAACCTGTCCAGGGTCCATGGAGCTTAGAGCTACCCGACATTCGTCTGTAAGGATAAGGGAAAATCCCGGAAAAAAACTTATCCAGGTAAATCATCCTGACCGAGATTCGAACTCAGGACCTCTTGAACGTGAGGCAGACATGCTGCCATCTACCCTACCGAGGCGGGCTAGTATTGAAAGAGTATAAACTTAATGACAGGCGTATCTGAAAGAATGTGTATCAACGGAGTTGTTTACGCAAGCCTCTCGCACATATACGCTGACACAGTGTATGTGCATTCTGTTATGATGCAATCATGTACTCTGGAGAGCAATGTGTCATACATTGGCAGGCGCGAGAAATCATACATAATGTGATTGAATATTATGGCATGGAGAAAGATGACAGAATCAAATCCCGTAGTGTCAAACGGGAGACTGCAATGTTAATTTTAATTTGACAAATTAAGTGGCTAACATTTCATATACATGCAGCTCCTACCGCTCAATTTATGTTTCACCAGTATACGCTAAGTAATATTTCGCTCTTCTAATAAACAAGATAGCAAAGGAATTCAGCGCCATGCCATGAAGATCATTGTAATATATGCAAAAGTTTCGTTGAGCTGTGAAATCGAAGTCGGCTTCATGCGTTAAATCGGCCATGTGGTTTTACATGACACAGACGAAATTTTACCACAACTTTTGTAAAAGCCACAGAACTAATGTGAATGACCAAAATGAATTTTATTTTGAACACCTTTGAGTTTCCAGAACATTACAACAGAAGCTCCTGCAACGACCAAACCTCTGCTAAGTATCTATGCAAAGAGCACATTTTTTAGTCGCATTATCAAACCAAATGTTAAATTTCTAGAAAAAAAACCTTGAAAATTATATATGCTACACTTTTATGAAATATTTGAAATTAAGGTATTAAACGTAGAAACCACTTACAAACTACATAACATTGCACCAAGTTTTATTGTATGTTTAATGTTACTTTTTGTGTTTATGAGTATTGTAATTGAGATTTTACTTATGTTCACAATTAAATAAACATATACAATTCAAAGTACAAAAATAGATCAATGTGTAAAAAATTATACTTTCTTTAAGAATTCGGCAGTCAATCACAAATAGGGACGTTAAAAATGCTTTTAAACTTTCTCTTATTGATATTAAATGTTGAAATACAGCCATAATTACAAGTTTTCTTGAATGAGTAGAATCAGACTGAAAAATTCAATGCCAGAGCCGGGATTTGAACCACGGATCTCCCGCTCTCCGTGCGGTTGCTCTAACCCACTGAGCTACTATGGCCAACATGCCGACATGACATTAAATTCTCCAACTGACTCTTATGTTTACCGGTAGACCACTAGGGGTTCTCATATGCTATTAGACACGCGCCTTTGTGGCGACTTACTATGCTGTAAGTACTTAAGTCCCAGGCTTCATAGTTAATGTAATGTCGGCATGTTGGCCATAGTAGCCCAGTGGGTTACAGCAACCGCAGGGAGAGCGGGAGATCCGTGGCATTGAATGTTTCAGTCTGCCTCTACTCATTCAAACAGCCTACACACGCTTAGTGTGGAAAAAATGATTATTTCCCTACAAGTTTTCTGTTGGCTCCACGTATAAATGCATTCCAGATTGGCTTACTGTTTGCTGGACAATGCTTATATAATCAGGTGACAATGATCAAGCGGATGGTTGCTACTTCTCCATGAAGCGTTGAAAGAACGGAGAACGCGGAAGAAAGGAATGCCTATGGCTATAAACCGGACAGTAGTGAAAGACCAGCTGTGACAGGTTGAAGGACCTTATGTTCTTCAACAGACCGTTATCTTCGCTGAGACGCACCGTTACACATATTACCACCCTTCCACTAAACGTTTACTGTAATGAACTGATGTGCCAGTTGTCAACACAGATGCTGTGGACCATTCTTCTTGAGCTGGATAATGTGCATTCACAAAAACCTATAAGGACACTTTCGCCGGAGATCCTTTTCGGCGCGAATGAAGATCATGATTTAGTGAAGTGAATGTATCATCAATCTTTAACACTTCAACTCAAATCATTTATTACCGTTTAAAATAAGTTTCTTCTTACTTCTGTCTAGTGTTGATACTTTTTTCTTTAAACATTAGAACAACCTTTCTAGAGAAACCGTGACCGAATTAGCGTTAAGAGTTTGTGAATGTTTTTAATGATTCGGATACTCGACATTCCAAAAGAACGAATTCTCGCACAATATTCAAAGTTACTGCTATTCAGTTTACCAAAAACACCGACGTAACGCGATAACTGGTCGGAAATGTAGTGTCTTCCTGTACATCCTAGTACACATTCACATCAGAACATTTCAGTTCTATGGGGTTGCCAATTACATAATGATACTACACGAGTATCCATCATTATTCATCGTTTGCAAATAAAATTTCATAAATCTGTGAATACCAACATTAGAACGATTCCGTTTACAGTATCTTCACATCCATTCTGTAGAATCGATACAGTTTAACAATCAAAACAGCCAATCAGTAACAACCACATGTAGTTGAGACAACTAATTATTAACTATTATTACTGCTAGCTACATGTATCACTTTTACTGTTTCTCGATCTAAAAAGTAAACTGTAACAATAAAATTAATCAAAATAAGTAAATAAACAAAGAAATAAAAAGTTAAATAACCCAACTTATGCTGACTGGGACTGAAGTAGTTTACAGGATCTTACTCTTTACTTTCTCTACCTCTTATCCCATGGTAGATTCTGAAACGAATGTATTGCATAGTAAGCTCGAAAGTAAGTGTGTTTCTTGAAATCTAACAAAAGCATTTTAAAACTATTTCCTGCAAGTGTGAACCAGACAATTCAGTCATAGAGTTGGGATACGTTCTTGAAAACTTTTGTGCCAAATTCTTAGAAGATTGCCATCTGATATACAAGTTTGACTTTCATCTTTTAATTCTTTTAACACTCACACAATTTTCCCAGACTTCATTTTGTTTTAATTTAAGATATCTGAAAATGTGTACGTCATATGTCTTAAAAATATAGTTTAATGACAAAATTCAAAAGGCCTCTCACTTTCTAAAGACCAAGAATAGAGAAAGGAAAAATGCCATAACTACTGAACGCTAGCAAAACTAAACCCTTAATGAAATACAGTTATTTACTGTTGTAGTTCAAACTACATTAAACCTTTGGCTGAGAACGCTTTCCTCCTCTTCTCATTTGCCGACTTCCTCTCCATAAACCTTTAGATTACACAAAGGTAAAAGGGCCGTAAGCACGCAGCAGATAATGCACAGTGTCTACAGAAGGCTACGGGCAGCAGCAGTTTTCGTTTAGTTATTTTCCAAAAATAAGTTCATTTTTAAGCATGACTGTTCTACTGTTTGCTTTGTTAACTTTTACCCGAGGTGGTGGGCTGGGTAAATTAATCTTGAAAATGGCTCTGTAATGAGACAGAAGCGTAAATGTTTGCCACAGGCTGGCCTACATGGAAAAGAAAACGCTAACTGGTAAAAAGCGGTGCATTAAGTGGTTGCTAGTAACGCAAATTAAACCCTTGGATATCAGCAGAGTTATCAGAGCACCCTTTTTGTCTACTTTTTCTGCGTTCAGTTTTCCAAACACAGTGCTAAAATGGAAATGCTAGCCCCTAATTATACGGCGTGATGATTAAAGTTCTAATATATAACATAAATACATTTTAGAATTGGCTCTATGATATAACTCAGTAATATAACAGATCCGTCAATGCGTCTGTGTGTGCTTGAATGGAATTTTTGATAAACATAAACCTCCACCTGTTATTTAAGTTTATTTTCCAAAATTTAGCCACATAATTTTCAAAAGAAAGCTTCTCCCTTTTTATTTTTTATTTTATTTTTATATTGTTCAAAATACAATACATACTACACATTTAAAATATTTGTGTAATTTATAAAAATTTACAATATAATTTTGTACATAATGCCTTAATATAACATATGTATAATTCACAAAGTTTATTTCTCTCCCTTCAGTTCCAGTATTCCAGGTATCTATACAGGCGTCAGTCACTCCTTCAAGCTATTTTGCAATCACACAGCTACCAAATATGACTGACAAACAACGTCATTGGGACCTAAGCCGTAAGACCCATCCGAGGATTGAATAACTATAAAAGAGGAGTGAAGCAGTTATACTGGAAACTACGCCAAAGTGCTAAAGGAGCGCATTCTATCCTTCTTAGAGGATTACTGAACTACCTCGAAATCAATCCACCATCCTCAAACAAAAACAGCCATCCTAAACCATCCCGAAAAGAAAATCCTTTCTGTGGTTAAACCCTATCCTGGGTGGGCACACAGCAACAATCTTCGGGCTAACACAGCCTGCCAGTACCTGCGATGCGATACTGGAAACTGCGAAGCAACGACAGCGGTGCCAGAGCTGTATAGCTAAATCTCAACGATTGAAAACAAAACGGTATCCTCCCCTTCAACCCGAATTAATCCCAACCTTAAAACCTACACCACCTTCATCCTAAAAATTTCAAATCTAATCCTTACCTGCGGTAAAACCCTTAACGGGTGGGCACGCAGCAAAAACCTTCTGGCTGTATACAGCCAGCACCTAGTGGAGTGGGAAAAAAATAGCTAATCAAGCAAACGTTTCTTCTTATTGAGGTTGGCAATCCCCACTTTTCAAGCTGAGTAGCGGGAAGATATTCGTGCTTGTCCTCCTTAAGTGATTAATTTCATATCAGAAATATGCTCACAAGAGTTGTGGCCGAGCAGGCGGGTGGCCTCCAGGCCAATTTCAAACAAACCTCCTAAGGAAGTCACGTCACTTTCACTTTTATCAGTATCTTAATTTGGGAAACAAGCAACTGCAGTTTATTTTACTTTCATTATTTGAAAATATGTGTGGCACTGTGTGGCACTAAGTATTTCCGACAAAAATTACATAACTACACAAGAAAATAGCTCTTAGCAAATCCACAGGTGCTTATTCTTCAGCAGCAGTTGTGAAAAATTGAAACCACTACCAGAGCTGTAGCACGTGACACGTGTTCGTCGCCAAAATGATTAATCATTTATTCTCATGCGAGAATGGAAACGACGTGTTAGATCTTTGCACTTGCACGTTGCCAGTTGCTGGAACTGTACACAGATCTTACTCTAAGTCCCAAGCATGAAGTGGCACAATTTTTAAGCATTCACTCACCGTGCGCGAGTGCTTATATTTTAAAGCCTCCAGTTCACGATTCCAAGGACAGTTGCATATCACTAACAGCTGGTGAGGAACATATTGCTATCTGCCTTCATTTCCTAGCCTCAATTGCATCCGTCACCCTAAAATTCCACAACCAATATATGAGTGGTTAAACCCTAAATGGGGTAGGTACACGACAGACACATCTCGCGCTGTCCTCAGCCTGCTAACGCACTGCTCCTCGACGCTTATGGTTCGTTTTGCAACTTTGTTTACTCGTTCTTCAATTGTCTCTGAAGATGTCACGAAAAGAAAGGGCAGTTTTAAGACGAACAAATAGTATCTCGCTATTACATATCTGAATGTCGATTCAATTTCCTCTGTATAAAAATAAATCTTCAAAAAATTAGTTTGTAGTAATAGGTAAGATATGTCAGTGCAACACTTTGTTTTTTAAGCTTCTTATTAGACCTGATGCTTCTCATAGTTTCTCCAAATTTAAGATTTTTTTTTAACTTTGACAGAATTTCAGGTGGTAAATTTCCTAATGCATCTCTCTCTGTTGTATTATTTTACACATTTTTCAGCTTATAAATGACCCTTACGATGTAACTTTTTAATAAACAGACAGAAACATCGAAAATATTTTTCGCAATGTGCTTAAATAGAACTTACGATGCACTCATTAAAATAGGCAAATGAGCAACAATTAATTTAAAGGAATTAAACTTAAGATGTACTTCTTAGAAACCTTACTATCTCAATACTGAACACAATCTGTAAAGTTTAAGGGTGTCGGCATTGAAACGTTATTTTGTACTATCCTTTGTTCACAAACATACTGCGGGAATTAGAGTTAACCAACTCACCTCCTCAGATACACATTATATTAAATTATTATGCAAGTGAGGGAAATAAATGAGCGAAAGTGATAAACACAGATCTGAATTGTATCCTATAGTGTACTTCAATCTTGATGCTAAGTCAGGAAGGGATGGGAGGCAGAGAGAGAGAAAGAGACAGCGCGATTGTGAGACGAGTGTTAATTGGTTCAGAGAAGGTAATGGGTGTTATGCATTATTTGCATATTGTCGCGACTGGCGGCCGACGCGCACAGAGACAAGACAGTGCAACGCGGAGATAAAAGGATTGCCGAAACTGATAAAGGAAGACAACTAGAAGATTATAGTGCCATCTTGTTCATTCTAGAAATATGAGTTTATATATATAAGAAATCGCAACACGCCAGGGCAGAGTTGAAATTGAAATTGATGATCGAGCGCGTGCAGCTGTGTTTTGAAAGTGAACTCTGTGGTCAACAACCTTGGAAGATTGTATTTGTGTATGTTCGGTAATTTTGCTACTGTAAGGGTTAACCAAAAGAATAATATTTAACCCTGAAGTAAGACACACTGCAGTTATCAGTAGAGAGGTTCTCAGTTTTCTTGTTACTTATAT
The DNA here is from genome assembly GCA_030765055.1 of Mantis religiosa. Lineage (NCBI taxonomy): Eukaryota > Metazoa > Arthropoda > Insecta > Mantodea > Mantidae > Mantis > Mantis religiosa. The sequence goes on from CM060949.1 coordinate 100,487,428, forward strand.
TATATAAAATTATATACTGAATAGTGTTAATCAACATCGCAAAATATCTACAAAATTGACAACGTATACAACCTACTGCAGTGCAATGCCTGAATCACACTCCAGAGGGAGAGATGCAGAGAAAGTAAGACTTCAGCACGTACCCACATAATGTTTACTTATTACTGGCATACCATTTTCTGAGGTGTACCGCATTGACCTTATGACCTGTATGTACGTACGCCCACAAGCAACCTTTCCATAGACCTTTACCTCGGCGTGCTCTGTCAAGCATTGAGAGCAGGCTGACACGGAACTACCCTGCATCAGATCGATATATTCCCTGAGTCTTATCAATAAGGACACCAGAGTATCGAATTTCCTAACGCTTTTATCTTCCTAGAGCGCTACAAACTAAATTAATTTTTCCTGGAGAAATAAGAGATCCTTGTGGGATGTGCCTTTCATCCACCAATGTCAAACAGCTCTCTGAATTCACTTGCGCTTCTAAAACAAGTTCTCCGAGGGATACAATCAGACTGTGTCCTAATGCTTTTAGCTTAGATAACAAATTATAAAATCAGCTGTGTTAGCCATGTACTTTCTGAAAAGAAGCGAGGACAGAAGTTTTCAGTTCCGAAAATAAAAGCTTTATATGACTTTGGATTTTATGTTGAGTTATGGAAATACACTTGGATTTAAAGGCATCTAACATTTTGGAAAATTTGCATCAAATATTAATGCAGCTGGATCCAGCATATGTTGTGGTTTTCAGCGATCTTTTATTTGTATTGCACATTCTCGTAAGTGCTCAAAAAGACAAACGTCACACGGTAGGCAAAGTTGCGTTCTACCTGAAACAGTACTCTCTGCTCCTAATAATCAAATCATATGTTAAAACTTAATTAAAACATTATGTATGTACGTACGTACGTACGTATGGAGCCCGCCTTGGTAGCGTGGTGGTAGCGTGTCTGCCTCACGTTCAAGAGGTCCCGAGTTCGAATCTCGGTCAGGGTGAGTTACCTGGATAAGGTGTTTTGCGGGCTTTTCCATTATCCTGAAAAACGAATGCCGGGTAACTCTAAGCTCTATGGACCCCGGACTCATTTGAGCATCATTCCAGCCATTTCATTCATCGTCCGATATGACTTAACGTTGGAGGACGTAAATTACAAAAAAAAGTACGTCCGTCCGTCTATGTATGTATGTACGTATGTATGACGATGAGCGTATTTGTGACTTTCTCTAGAAAGTTACTCTCTTACATTTTTGCTTGAAATTATACTTTAAAAAACATTACTTGAGTCATAAACGTATCCCACTGCCGAAAGGACAGGGATCCCAAAGTTGTCCCAAACAGCATTTGTAGAACGCATCATCCACACCATTTGTCCTTCACTGCCATACACAACGAACATGGAAGCAAAGCTGGAAGATGGAAAGAGATGGAATGAAGGTGAAATGATGCAAAACCATGAAATATCCAAGTTAGAGTGCGCAGAACGAAATTGCACCTCCCGAAGGAGAGTCGTATAGTAGCCGCGTTCATTCCATCCCACGCGAAATCAAAGCTTTCCCTTCTGACCACACATTTCCACATGTAAGCAATTATAAGGGTCTTCCACCCTTAAACATATGGGTGATCCTGCTTAATACGTTCACCAAGTTAAAGCGCTGTTGCAATATTTTTCTTGTGTCCTTAGAACTGCATAACCTTCTATTAGCTTAGACTGTACAAACGTGCTTCATATGTGTGTTAATTAAACTTCTTATATTTATAGAAGTTACATAGTGGTTTACTTAGTGTAGTTTTATAAATGTATTAGTGTTTAATAGTTATTGGCGTTTAGCACTTGCGTAATTTAATTAAGATGTGGAGACCGTGGATATCAAAGCTAACATGGATATTCTAACATGGATTTCCATTCATGCTTTTAATATATACCTAACAGTATTTCTAACCTTTCTCGAGTTCTAAAGCGTTTATGACATTTAATTATTATGCGGAATGTACGTGATTATTTATTTAAATTTTGTTTAACAGAAGCCCCACACCCCAAACAATTACACTGCTTAACTTTATTTAAACCTGTAAAATTAGCAGACATCCTTGTAAAAAGGTTCCAGCATTTTAAAAGAGTAATAGAATTTCCTTACTAGTTTTTCTTTAATTCCTTAGTTCATTTTCTTACTTTTGAAGTATTTACTGCTTTGTTAAACCAACTGAAATTCCCCACCTGTATCTGTAGCTGCCATAGAATATAGGACTGCAATAAACAAATCTCTAACGTGCAATGTTTGCTTATAAATTATTATTAACTACCAGAATATCCAAAGTGCTTCTTTAATTTGCAAATTAATATCCCTAGCAAATTCATGCACATTGATGCAATTTAACCCTTTTAAAATTGTAATGATGTATTACTAAGCTTTCCTTGGATATTATGCTAATAATACGCATTTAGTTCCCGTTGGTAATATAAGTATTACACCATAACAGCATATATAATATATCTCTTTTCAGTTATGTTATAAACTGTTGTAACATTACGTATTATTATAGGATACATTAATTATTTAAAATTCATTTGAAAATATCAATAAGTAAACCAAATGAGTAGTTCGTACAATGAAATCGGCTTGAAGATCTTTTCCTTCTAAATGTTATTTTAAACAACGGCAACCCTGGGTACTTTCAGCCTAACATTCTTCACCCTTCCGCCCCGGTAAGTGTAACGTAAGATGTTTATGACGTGGTTAGGGGTAAGAATTGTTTTTCCTTACAAAGCGAAGAGCCTGAGGATGCTTTAAGCGCGGTCACTATATACTTGATCGCGCCACCACCTCACTCCGATTGAACTGTAACTTACTCCCTTCCATCCGCATTTCTATTGTTTTAGAGTTTTAGTATTAGTCTTTTATTACTAAAGAATAAAGAGTAAGCCAGGGAATAGAGACTGAAATAATTTAAGTTAAATTATTATCAGAAAAGCATACAAAGGAAACCACATTGTTGGAACATGTATAAGGTATATCTTTTATTAGCCAAAATATAAGAAATAAAAAAAAATAGCAACAGATTAGGAAATAGACACTAAATAAAATAATGAATGAGAGCCAATCTTACAAAGAATGACTTCGTAGGCACTTATTACCTTGAAGATTAAGGCAGAAATCGACTGCTTAGTATCCGGACTTAACATATAATGAACTATATCTAAACTAATGAGAAGCACTAGTTGAGAAATTCTCCCTTAGTTGTTTTCCGCAGCAGTAAGTAATTAACCAATACGCACACCGGATTATTAAGTTCTGTAATCAACGTAATTTTATTTCGGTTACACCGTTCATCCGAGATACGACAATGTGATGACAAGTGGATTTTAGGATAAAATGAATGAGAATTCGATGTGAAACAATCATATGTATGTTTTCTCGCGTCTGCCGATGTATGACACATTGCTGTCCAGGAGACATGATTATATCTGAACAGACTGTACATACACTGGACTCTCCGTGAATGTGCGATAAGTTGAGGTAAACATATCTGTGTTGCGAATTTTTCACGATACGATTTCTCGCTTTGCCATGTAGTACACTGTCTAAGCGTGCATGTGCGATAGGCTTGCGTAAACAACTCCGCTTCTTAAGGTGTAACTATCTCTGTAACGTTTTATTTTGATTTGCATGAGGCAATTACAAAACTGAACTTAAGTAAGAGTTTATACTTATTTCGATAATATCATGGAAATTATGGCCAATGTACAGCTTAATGATATATATTGTTTTACTGCGGTGAACCTTATATATTTTGTAGATATCTGGTTATATCAAATTCATTGCAAATGATATCATCTTTAGGAGACTATTTATAGCTAATATATAATATAAACACGCACTTTCTTCAGTAAACCTCGTTAATCCGGATGTCCGGATAACCCGGAACAGTTTAGGAAAACAAAATTATGTTGTTTATCGTAGTAAATGAAGGCTTGTTTTACACACGATTAATTGATGTTCTCAGTAGGTACATTACTCGAATTATCTTACCAGCAAGCGAATTCATTACACTCCCCCCACCTGCTTGAGACCAGGTTGGAAGAGAAACTTTGATGAAGTAATGGAAAAAGTTGTGGCCTGGCATGTGTGGCGCGAGAAAACAACATCGAAGAAGATAAAAAAAAGTGCAGAAGAATATTTTAAAGACAGTTTTAAAAATATCGATGGTTGTTTGGATGCTGATGAAGCAGGCACTGACAATGATGAAGGTTATAAAGTGATAACAGAGGAAGGCATTATTGCAGAATGGGGTGCTACTGAAAATAAAAATGAAGAGTATTCAGATTCAGACAATATTGGTGAACCACTGTGATTATGACCCACGCACAAGCAAAAGCAAACATAGAGAAATTGATGCTTTCTTTCTAGAGTCAAGCCGAGACGTTGCCAAATAAAATTCTAATGTTACAGCGGATGCGAGATTATTCTGCTCATAAGCGATACACTGAACTGAGACAGCACAAGCTCACTGTCTCTTTTACTACCGACTAATTTTTAGCTTTACTGTGTACAGTCTCGATACATAGGCTTTTATAGTATATACAGTGTGTGTACTTTAGGTGAAAGTGTGCCGATTGTAATTTCCAAGTTTCGTTAAAAAAATTCGTTTGTGATGTACATGTTTTTTATCGTTTTCCCGTCATTCCCTGAATGACCGTATTTTCGTTAACTCGGATCGGCTCCGCTCCCAGTAGATACAGATAAACCAGGTACTACTGCACTTGCCAATATTTAACCACAGTGTGACCGAGTCAATATTTTCCCGCTTCCTCATCCAAGGTACAGAAAATGAAAGATAACATATGGTTTACATGTTTATATTCCAGTCAGAAGGAGCGCTCTACGGATTTTTTGTATGTTGCATAGGTAGATAGCGGTACAATTTGATATAAGAGTTGGGTGCAGAGCAAATGCCCATTACAGCACAAAAGTGAATTTTTTCACCGTAAAGTTTCTACGTTTAAAACTTGTCTCTTCCCAGGCGGTATTGTTTTCTGTATCTAGTTCAAGCAAATTCGAAAAAACAAAAATGAACTAGTGAACTACTTGCAATCGAGTGAAGCCAAGCAACGATCAGAAATAACCTCTAAATGAATAGTAGTTCTGTTTTTTAATGATGAGAGGCACCGTAAATAGAAAATACAGGACTGCATTCGTGTAAATAACATTAACCATGTTAAAACTTTCATGTAATTGAGGCCTAAAATTGGAACTTAATTGGGATTTAATGATAGGCAGAAGGGGGGAAAAGAAGTTGAACAGCTACTGGATTTTAAGCAGACATCGCAGGTAGCCCGCACAGCAACCGACGGCACTCTCCAGGCTGACTTTACCTGTCTGACGACTGACCGCTGTATTCTTTGAACCGATATATACTTTCAACCTAGATAACAAACCAAACTGTTTAAGAATTCCTATACTACTTGCTAATGGGGGAATCAGGTTATAATCTGTTTTTTGCTGTTCTTGCTTTTTTGTTTCGAAATGAGCTCTTAAAAGTAATTTTACTCTGCTCAAGAAGTTAGGAGTATTCTAAATTTACTTATACTGAATTTGACACTGATACAATTCCCAAAAGATGAATTACATAAGATAACATCTTGATGCAAAATTACTCAAGTAGTACTGAATTGTTTTCATGCTTGGGTGTATGAATATTTATTAAAAGTGGGGAGCACACAGGAGAAAAATTGAAGCAAAAGGAAGGGTGGCAATGAATGGAATAAGAATATGCAAATTTAAACTAGAAATGACAACCAAATGGTTAGAAAGAATGTACGAAGCACTAGTTGAATCCAAAATGTTGTATGCAGTGGAGATCTGGGGGGGGGGGGGGGGCCACAGAGGTAAACAAAACGGTGGACCAAAACAGAAGGTTTTGGAAAGAGCTACTAGGCTTACCAAGGTCAGCACCTAGGGAAGTAGCTTTAGTAGAATTAGGAAAGACAAGAAAAAATGGAATAATAATGGAAACAATAATAAAATTTTGGCATAGGTGTTTGGTTAAAGAAGAAGGGGAAATTATGAAATTATGCATGAGACAGCAAAAAAGATTAGAGAACTCAAGTAGTTGGTGGGCAGAGATAGGAGGAATTATGGAAAAAATAGGAATGGGAGATATATGGAGATTACAGGAAAGGAATACATGCGATGTGGGTAAATTAGTAAAATGCAGAATAGAAGATATAGAAAGAAAGGAAATATGGGGAAGTCTAGAAAATATGAAATTATTACAATTTTACAAGCAAATAAAAAGAAATGGGGAACGAGAAGCATATGTAGATTACTACAATAAGCAAGAGAGAGAAGGGTTAGCATGGATGAGAACAGGAATAATATTTTTAAGAGGGATAAGAGGTAGGGAAAACGGAATTTGTGAATTGTGTGGGGGAAAAGAAAGCATAGAACACTATGTAACAGAATGCGAGGAGGTTGCAATATGGAGCAAAAAGGTTTGGGAAGAAAAATGGGAGAAAGTAGAGAAGAGGATAGTAGCTATAAAAATGTTAAAGGGTAGGGAGGAAAAGAAGGTAAGAAGTATTGGTGAGTTCTTGCAGAAAGTAAAAAATGTAAGGAAGGAAGAGGAGGGGGAAGAAAGGGGATAATTAAATAATCAAGGAGGTATGGAGGTAAAGAGCTACCCGGCAGAGCAAAAGACCAGGGTGCCATTCAAGCCAAGGTAGCAACAAGGTAACGACAAATAAATGTAGCCAAAAGTTGTAAATTGTAAAATTTTGAAATATGCACAGTAAATATATCATATCATAAAAATATTTATATAAAACTCTCCTGCCTAGTTACTATTTAAAAAGCATCATTGACCTCTTTTTTAAAAAGCTTTTAGGTTATTACCTACAGTGACTGCCATTTACAGCATTCAGTGAGGTGTAACAGATAGCTTATTGGGGGCATTATCCTCCGTCTATTCAAAACAATTGCTCAACTAGGAACATAAAACTCACATAGTTCAATGAAATCCTTCTAATGCCCATTTGTTCCATTTAATCCACATATTTTATTTTCTTCAATAGTGTAATTAAATGAGCTGGCCATACTATTTTTCCACGTTACCACTTTAGAGGTATTGTCCGAACCTTTTTACCTGCATGGTGGTTAAAAGTTTAAAAAGCAGAAAATAGATGAATTATTGACATTATTACAAAGCCAGAAAACTACTGTAGTGCCAGTAACTTCAATATGCTGCACGAGAGAGGTAATCGGCATTTCCAGAGCGGAGGATTGAAACAAGCAATAACATTTTAATGGACTACACAGTACAACAACTGAAGGTTAATGAATCATCATTACTTGTCTCCACATTGCTCTGCTAAAGTTAGGAGTTTATTACCAAGCAATCGATTTGCTTGCATTGCAGCGCAACTTTGCCATCAGGTTTTAAAGCCATATAAAAGTAACCGATAGAAGAAACGATGTTGATGGCTGACATTAACTTTCAGCTATAAAGTGGCAGTGGGAGTTAGTGGTGATGAGTAAACTTGACAGCAGCGATCATCTTACACACAATGCCTCGTAATAGTGTGGTAACATTCATTTCTCTTTATACGAGGGTGGGTCAAAAAGTAATGCCTCCTATTTTTTCTCTCTCTCTTTTAATTGCCAAGAAAATGGACTCCAATTTACATATCTTGAAAACTACAAAATTGAAGATTAATTTGTCACTATTCAATATAATCACCGTCCTTTTCCACAGTTTTGGCCCACCTTTTAACTAGGACATGCATTCCAGTGTGGTAAAACACACGGTCTTGCTTCCTAAGCCATTGACGCACGGACGTTTTCACAGCCTCCTCTTCAAAATGAATCCCACGATGAGCTTCCTTTAGTGGCCCGAACAGATGGAAGTCTGATGGTGCCAGGTCAGGGCTGTATGGGAGGTGAGGTAAGACTTGCCATCCCAATTTTTCAACTTCTGCAGTGGTGTAACGGCTGATGTGTGGTCTTGCATTTTCAAGCAAAAGAAGAACATCCGTCATAGTTTTTGTTGGGCGAACTAAGCGAAGACGTGCTTTCAGCTTTTTAAAAGTTCTGACATATTGGACAGAATATATTGTGTATCCCTGCTCCAAAAAATCAATAATACGCACACCCTCTGCATCCCAAAACACTGTCGCCATAACTTTCCCTGCCGACCGCTGAGTTTTGGTTTTTTTTTTTTCTTCGGTGACGTGTGATGTCATTCCATTGACTGCCTCTTTGATTCAGGTTCAAAAAAATTAACCCACGTTTCGTCTCCAGTAACAATTTTTTCCAGAAACTGCTTTCTTTCCAAATTGAAGCGTTGCAAGTGTTCGGAGGCTATTGCTTTCCTTTGTTTCTTTTTGTTTTAGGCGTTTAAATTTCTTGGTACCCAACGCGAACAAAGTTTTGAGTAACCCAGTTTTTGACTAATCGTCATGACACTGCCTTTACTGAGGGAGGTAATGCGACACAATTCACCTGTTGTTACCCGGCGATCACCACGAATGATATCATCGACATAGCTTGAAAACTATTGCATGTTGCATGTTGAATGTTGCATGGAGTCACTGCAGTCACCGGCCTGCCGCTTCGCTTTTCATCTGCCAATGGTGTTTGCCCTTAAGCTTCATTGCAGCGATGAACCCATCGTCTAACAGTGCTGACATTCACCGTTACATCACCATACACATGTTTTAGCCTTTCGTGAATGCGAATTGACGTTTCACCTTCCGCAGTAAAAAATTCAATCACAGAACGCTGTCTAATACGAATGTTGATTTCAGCATTTTGCAAGAGGATGCAATGCTGCTACCTGTTGCCTTAGGAAGTTGCTACTACAGGGGATTGGTGAAGAAGGTTTGAAGAATTGCGCGAAACTCAAAGTTTTCACATAACTTACTTATTTAAAGGGGGAACCTTGGAGGCATTACTTTTTGACCCACCCTCGTATCAGCAATGTTGTTAATAACAGACTGAAAGTATACAATCAACTTTCCTGTCTTTATTATACGCACATTATGATTTTTTCTACTCACCATGTTTTTTGTTCTATCTATAATACAAATTATTGATGTTAAAGGTTATTTATTTTATCTATTCCATGTCTAAAGGATAAAATGTCCGCATAAACCTTTTCATTGCACATTTTGTTGTAGGCAAGCGTCAGAGGAGGCCGTTGTGATATAATGAATTATCATCATCATGATTATGATTATTATTATGATTATTATGATTATTATGATTATTATGATTATTATGATTATGATTATGATTATTATGATTATTATGATTATTATGATTATTATGATTATTATGATTATTATGATTATTATGATTATTATGATTATTATGATTATTATGGTTATTATGATTATTATGGTTATTATTATGATTATTATGGTTATTATTATGATTATTATGGTTATTATTATGATTATTATTATGATTATTATTATGATTATTATTATGATTATTATTATGATTATTATTATGATTATTATTATGATTATTATTATGATTATTATTATGATTATTATTATGATTATTATTATGATTATTATTATGATTATTATTATTATGATTATTATTATTATGATTATTATGATTATGATTATTATGATTATGATTATTATGATTATGATTATTATGATTATGATTATTATGATTATGATTATTATGATTATGATTATTATGATTATGATTATTATTATGATTATTATTATGATTATGATTATGATTATTATTATGATTATTATTATGATTATTATGATTATGATTATGATTATTATGATTATGATTATTATGATTATGATTATTATGATTATGATTATTATGATTATGATTATTATGATTATGATTATTATGATTATGATTATTATGATTATGATTATTATTATGATTATTATTATTATTATTATTATTATTATTATTATTATTATTATTATTATTATTATTATTATTATTATTATTATTATTATTATTATTATTATTATTATTATTATTATTATTATTATTATTATTATTATTTATAGCGTGTAGAGCAGTGGTGTCATTGAGGGGAAACAGGGTGGTTACCTTTTCCCTCTCCTAGTTAACCTTCTCTGGTGACGTAATAGATACTGTGGTGAGGAAGAGTGTGCGGAGGGTTGTTAAACTATTCGTTCATATTTTTATGTGCATGATGTGTATTGAATACCATTGTGAATTATACCTTTATAGTTACATGTTAATAATTATTAGTTCATAATTTAAGTGGAGTTCTTGTTCTTCTTAGCTATTAATTTGTCGATGTCGGGCTCTGTAACGGGACATGTTGACTCTCAGCCGCTTACTTCCATTTGTTTTAAAACACAAAGGGGTGTAGATGTACCGCAAAAGCCAACGCCAGTCAGCTGTTCTGCACCTCCGCGGCACTAAGTAAAAAACTGAAGAAGGGGAAAAGGATTAGTCACCCTCAGCTATGGTGTAGAGGTTTTGGCTCTTATGTTTACACGATTATAAGAAAAATAATTCGGAATGAAGAACACCTTTTAATATTTGATAAAAGAATCTAAAACACGTTTTGAGAAAATAAAAAACTAATGGGAGAGTAAAGGATAATTGAGTGTGGTAAATATTTATGGCCAAATATCGCAAACATCAGAAGACAACGAAAGTGTGGCATTTATTCTCGTTGCTGTTTTAAATTTATCTCAGACACACACAAAAACCCGGGAGCTCACATACGTTTACTAAAAACATTCCCTTTTATTAAATAAATTGTAATTACAACTGATTTTTAAGTAAAATAAAAGTATTTCAAATATTTTGAGGAAACATTCCCATAGCTGAGTTATTTTTAAGGTTGACTTGTAGCACATAAAACACTTTAATTCTGTAATTTCTGGAATGCAGTGCTCTTGCTTAACAAGTCCAAACAGAACTTGTACGCAAACTTTCAGTATATTTAGCTGTTTTTATCACTTGAGGTTAACTATATGCCGAATGGGTGTACAATAAGTATACTAATATCCGCGAATCGACAACAGGACTTCAACTTTCGAAAGGATGAGCAATGTTTAATAGTAACTTGACCCTGGAGTCAAAATGTTACTTGAAGATATAACTTTGATCTTTCAATGACAAGGGCGTGGTACTATAAAAGGTTGAACCCCATGCATCACAGCGATTGTTTCTAAGCAGGGGTCTTCTAGAGTGGTTCCCTGTACAGGAAATTGGCACATGGGATGAGCGTGAAGTGCTATTCACTGAAGAGTCTCCCTTTTGTTTGAGTCTAGGTATTCCTTTATGTAGAAGGGAGCAGTGAGAATTGGATAGCATGAACAAGGAAAACTCGGAAATCAACTGGGGAATATTCTAAGTGATTATGAAAGTGAATGCAAGAACCAAAAACAAAAATACGACTTTAAAATATAATATTAACATCGTGGAAAATGATTTTTAAAAGTGACGATTAATTATTTTAACGTGGCTTAAATAATAACAATTCTAAAGTATCATTAAATTATTCTTAGCAAGGCATGACAAGGCATGGGAAAGAAGGAAGGGGAGCATCGTCATTCAGTACCAGACGACTTAATAAGAACCAGAGTCAGGTAATAATAATGGATTAGAATATATTGTTGATATGGTTAGGTCTAAGTACGCACGGAAGCAATTTGGTATTATTTCTTATGGTTACTTTACGGGAAATAATAATTTTGGACCTAACGTGGTCGAAAACATGACTGGAAATAACCAATTCGCCCATCTGTATTCCGAAGTCCAAATAAATCTCGATTGATCGTCCTTTAAAGTACTCTCAGAAAACAACTGAAAAAAGTAGCAATAGCAGCGGCGGTGGTGGTGATGGTGGTGGTCATAGTAGCTGTAATAATATAAAATGCTACTATAGTTTTGTTCAATAAAGAATTTAAATTATGCCTCAAAATATTACCATATTTTAAATAAACATTTACACCCTTAAAAAGACTATTCAATTAATGAAAATAGAACAACCTTATTTAGAATCTTTAAGATGATACCTTAAAATACAAACAGCTCGTCAGTGTGCCTTACTACACATTTTGTAAGCTTTACACAGCATTTATTTTGAGCCTGAAGGAGACGATACATTGCTGCATAACATGGTTACATTGAGTTTGCTATTACCTTTAGTTGCGTCGAACAGCCGGACAAATAGATGACCCAATTCTCAAAGCTAGTGTGCAGTCTGAATGCCCCGATTCACACCAGGAAGGACGATTGTATTGTGATTTATTGTTATCTTCCGCATGTATATAATAGAACACACAATTGGTTCATGCAGTTATTATTTAATCAAGTGGTCCTACATATTATTTAGAAATAAAAGGGAAGCCACTCTTAACAGTTTATTGTGTTCTCATTAAGATTTAACTCGCCTCTGGCACAAATATAAAATAATTTGGCGTGCTCTTCAGAATAGAGCGACAGCGTACATTGTCTCGTCATTGTCTGCGAATTGAAGGGCCCCTGCTTTGAACATATATCAGAAAATTACATAAACATCTTATGGTGCGAGTGCTGCAGGACCCTATCACTCGCACTCTTACTCCTGACATTACAAGTATGTTGGGCCGAACATTCGAGCACCTCCCGTAGGGGATTTGTTCGGATTGAGATTGTCTCGACGGGGCAGTGGTTCCCGACACCCATGGATATTGAGAACGTCTGGCTGGCCATGTCGCCCAAAGGGGTTGAGGGACGCCTAGAGGTTCCTCTGCACTAGCCTGGAAAGCTAGTATCACGGTGTACAAGATCACCAGTGGCCCAAACAGGTTATCGGTAGTCTACCCGGATGGATCGACGCACCACTTCCACCTGAAAGGGGAGGCTTTTTAGACTCTAGATATTGCCCCAAGAAACACCCAGAGACTTTGCTTAGTGGGAGTTCTCTAGTTTTAGAAAGACCTCGCCTTAAGTCGTATATTATTAAGAACTGATTTTTAATAAAAAAAAAACTCTGTAATCATTGTTTTTACTATGTTCCTACGATAGCAACATTACACTAAAATGATTGCAGAGTAATATTAAATAAATAATAGAAAACACTTCGTTACCAACGACCTTTCCTTTCTCCCCCCCCTTTTTTGGGGGGGGGGGCACACGTGATTTTGCATTGTTAGTTGTGACAAAACTTGCTTCAAAACAGCTGAATTTGCCAGTTACTGTAGCACATAAGTATTTTCCTATCAGGATTGACAATTGACACATATCCGTCAACTCTTAACGAAGTTTGGATCAATCAAGTAATTAACTTATTAAAGTATTAGAATAAATAACAATAACAATAACAATAATAATAATAATAATAATAATAATAATAATAATAATAATAATAATAATAATAATAATAATAATAATAATAATAATAATAATAATAATAATAATAATAATAATAATAATAATAATAATAATAATAATAATAATAATAATAATAATAATAATAATAATAATAATAATAATAATAATAATAATAATAATAATAATAATAATAATAATAATAATAATAATAATAATAATAATAATAATAATAATAATAATAATAATAATAATAATAATAATAATAATAATAATAATAATAACAATAACAATAATAACAGTAATAACAATAATAACAATAATAACAATAATAACAATAGCAATAACAGAAATAATAAATACAATTTTGAAGCAGTTGAAGGTATAGTCCAGCAAAGCAAAGAAGGTTTCTCAAAGGAATGTCCTGTGTTACACAGTGGGACAAGGACAGCGAATGTGTGTGGCAGAGAATGCCTGCTGCACAAGGAGCAGAATCGTTAAAAAAAACATGCTCCCTATTCACTCTTTAAACTAAAACCGAGAAGATTCATTCACAAAAGCAGAAGCAGTCAGAATTTTTTTGAATGATCTGTAACTGTACTGACATGGGGTGTCATAAACCTGTCCAGGGAGGGTGTTGGAACCTTCGCCAAACCCCCTGCGTCTCATCCCTCGGAGACTTTCTCTCCTGTGGAGGAGTATAGGTGATAGAAGCAGAAGACGGATCAGGCAGAAGTGCCTACCTCCTGAAATACAGAAGGAAAAGAAAAAATCGGTAATGATGGTGTTGATGATGATTATCTGGGCTTTGTTGCCATTTCCTGGGAAAAGAAGTTCAATACCAATAACTATGAAAGGTGAAGTTAAAACATTAAGATCTAAATAATCATTGAACGTTTAGGAATCCGATGTGTCTGCCAAAGTGAGGTAAATAATTAAATTGAGCTTTCCTTGGATCCTGAGGAATTGCTTCTAGGTTCGCTCGAAAACAAATAACAAACGATCTTCGTTCTATTGGCGGCGCTCCTTTTCTATCAGCATGGTAACTTGGTACACTCATCACTTTGAATCTGTCTACCTAACAATAAGTATTGTATGCATGTGGAAAGGGGCAATTAGGGAAAATGAGCCAGTGTTTCCCAGCTGTTACTCCTTGATGACGAGGATGAGTACCTTAGTTGCCAGTTCAAGGCCGCTCTTTCAGTCAAAGAACCTGCAGATCTATAGTTTACCTGTGTCATCCTATCTTGTTTGAAATGGGCAGATAGATGGCCATTCGCTTCAGCTTAGTTTGAGAGTTTCACACATTCAGCTTTGAAAACCGCTGTTCAATTGAATTGTTGTGTTACACTGGCATAGAGCTCGCATTTTTGTAAACGGAACCTGTAGAAACGCAAAGGAGTTCGTACACTAAAAAGTAAGAAGAAAACGAAAGGACAAGAACATTATAAACTTTTGTAATCTTTTAGAAATTATAAAATATATCTTTTTGGGTAGTTTTAAATGTGATTAATTAACAAAACAAAGCAAGCTCAAATGAAATGTAATTTACACTTGTACCTACAATACTTGGCCTTAACTATATTTATCTGGTCACTTGATCAGCAATGCTTTATAGGATGTTGTTGTATTTAGAATTTAATTTATAAAATTCTGAGGATGAAACATCCCTATAAAATAGGTGAATATGAAGTATAGTAATGCCTATGGTTACGTCTACCTCTTGTCTTCAGAAGATGTTGGTCCCCAGAACGATTCTGTAGAGTCAAATTTACAGATTTATTATCAATGGGTACTGTCAGGTACTTTAAAAATATCCCTGATGCCATTAATTAAGCTGAAATAATAATCGTTTTATGTGGTCTCTGATCATGATTGTTTGGAATTTGCCAGAACATACCTTGCAAATATGAAGAAGCAAGCACCGATTGGTAATATGTCTCTCCACCGCTTTTCCTCTGTTAGAAACCTACAAACGGAACAGGTTGGTTTCCATAGGGAATGTATTAACAGTGTCCAGTGCATGTGTGAATTAGCTTGGAGCGTGGCACTTTGGCGAAGACAAAAATCTGAACATAATTTTGTAACACCCGGTGAGAGGGGAGGTAGTGGCATGACTCAGTCACTTTGGGGGGGGGGGAGTCCTATTCGTAACTCGCAAGTTCATTTGTTGTTGCAAGTCCACTTCTTTTACCTCAATGATAATGTGAAAGTCCAATGAGGTTTAAAGACAGAACAGCGTTAAAAAAGAATTATCCTCCCTTAAGACATTAGTCATGACACCTTCATTATATGAATTCGTTTCTCCCTCCATTGTATGTCAAATACAAATTATATTTTAATTTCTCAAAAATAAATTCTAGTGTAATAAATTCTAGGTGGTGACAGAAACAGTACTTTTACAAGCAGCAACAAATCTTTCTGGTTATTCGTTTATAGATTTCTTCACCTTTCCAATTATTTGTGTAATTCGCGGTTTCTGAAAGATCTTACTTTAAAACTTAATTCTATATTTTAGAAGTAACTTGAAACCATTAGCAGTTTATTAGTACACAAATTATAATTTTCACTTATCCATAATTATAAAGGAAAGGTATAACAATATTCAAGATTTATAAGTTGGTTGTAAAATAGAACACGTTATGCTTTGAACATGTATATTTAAAATAGTTTATACTTTATTACGTTGAAAAAAAAAAAAACATAATGTAATGCACTTTCATTTGTTTCTCTTTAACTGTGAAGCTTAAATCATAGGACAAAAGAAAGTATTAAATGGTTCGAATTAAAGCTATCAAATATCTTAATCACCAAGGATAAAAGCACAAATATCACACCTCAAGCAGCATCTCTTAATAAAAATTAAAATATTAATAAAATAAGTAATAATACGAGGGCTGTTCAATAAAGAATGATCACATTTTTTTTGACAATGTACCTTTACTCATCCTTATAATTTTTATGGTCCTTCTTAAAATAGTCTCCCCTTAATGCGATGTACTTGTCCCAGAAATTCTGCCAGTCTTCAAAGATATGCTGCAAATAATTTTTTGAGAGATCCTTCAAAATCGCCTCCCCAGCCTTCACCACTGCTTCTGATGATTTAGGGAATATAAAAATGTCACATGGGGCTAAATCCGGACTATAGGGAGGGTGAGGGATGCACTTCACATTGACTTTTGCAAGGTATTCAGCAACAACATTGGCAATATGCGGCCGCGCATTATCGTGGTGCAGCATCTAGCCTTCTTCTTGAAATAAACTCCCGATCTTCCTCTAACATCAACTTTTAACTGCATGTTACCTCCATTGCAGCGTTAGGCGATACTAAACATGTCTGAACTTACGTGATTTTCACAGGCGGGAACCAGAAGTATCAACAATGAAACTACTACGGCGTGTTTGTTTCACATTAAGCTAACAGAATATAATAAGACTGAATTGTAGTGCGAAAAATTATGACCGCAAAAATTATGATCATTCTTTATTGCACAGCCCTCGTATAAGTAAAATATTTTAATTTAATGTCTAATATGAACTTCCTCCTCTGGCGAAATGGTAAATACACCCCAATCTTCTTGCAAGCTACATACGTTAACAGCCTATTTGTTTCAAGTTATAGAAAGCAGGCAATAACGGACTTTTAAAGCATCTTATTTGTCATTTATTTGATCTGTTCTCTGCTTCTCGGAGGTGTGTTAATATATTGGGTATAGCTAAGTTTCTGAACGAAAATGTATCAGATTCTTTCAAATAATGATACCTACTGTGCTTGCTAACTGTTTGTAAACATGTATGTCTCTTATAAATAATGAAAAGTGCAGAATGATTGTGAATAAAACAGACAACCTATGAGTGTTTAAATAACCCTCTAACGGCTAACGATTGTTAAAAAGCGGCTGAACAAAAACGCGGATACAGAAGCAGTGAGAAAGGAGGTGGTTAATTTTGTTACACAAGCACGTCATTTCCTTCTTTTGCAGTGGTTTTTGTCGTGGTTGTTGCTTCAGTGTCAATAAAGAGAGGTATTTTGTAATTTATACATCGACGAATAAAAAGCGAGAACATTCAAACATCAAATGGACGATTCCAAATAAGAAATTCAGGGCACCTGACATTCCAAAAGCACAATAAGCAAAAATTGCAAAACCCATACCGTCCGGCTAAGTCAAAAATACAACTCATTGTATGAGCCGTTTATTTTCGTAAATGGAGTAACCAAATTCTAAAATAACAAAGTGGATAGAGGAGATTATTTATTATAACTGTTCTGCAGGTTTTCTTTTTGAAGAACAAAAGATTTGTCACTCCCTGAATCTTTCTGTGAAACACATTTCTACACTTAATAGTGTTACAGAATTAATAACAGCTAAAATATCGTCGTCGCCGTCGTCATCATTATTATTACTATTATTATTATTACTATTATTATTATTACTATTACTATTATTATTATTATTATTATTATTATTATTATTATTATTATTACTATTATTATTACTATTACTATTACTATTATTATTATTATTATTATTACTATTATTATTACTATTATTATTACTATTATTATTATTATTATTATTATTATTATTATTATTATTATTATTATTATTATTATTATTATTATTATTATTATTATTATTATTATTATTATTATTATTATTATTATTATTATTATTATTATTATTATTATTATTATTATTATTATTATTATTATTATTATTATTATTATTATTATTATTATTATTATTATTATTATTATTATTATTATTATTATTATTATTATTATTATTATTATTATTATTATTTCAAATTCATTACTACGTCAAACAGACATTGCGTCAACATTATTACAAAAATACGGTCAATTCAAAACAGAACCGGCATCGAAAGGAAATAAATCCTTTAATTCAAAGAGAACATTAATGCGCCTTTTGTTTACACTTCATAAATTAGTGGGAAAATGCTCTAAAGAAACTCCTGTGTTTTCCCTTCTGGTGTGTAGAAAAATTCGCTATTGAGTACTTCTAAGATTGTCAAGAATGTAACGTAAAATGAGTTAAGGTGTCTTGAGACGTATTTCAAAGAGAGTGGTTTCTGTAACTGTGTTAAGGTACTTACCATTCGTGCAAGCGATTTCATGTCGCGCGACGAGGTATTGCGGGACGCGGAATTAGTAATCTATTAATTGCATGCGGTGTGACTACGGCAGCAAAGCTGTGCTTCAGTTCTAACAATCCATTTTTCATTTGCTTCGACAGTTACATAGTACGGATCCATGTATCTGTACTTTTGCTGCGAATTCTTAACTGAAAAAACGACGAAAATGGTGTTGCAATGTATATTGGATAAGCAGTGCAGGGTATGTGGACAGTGTGTTTGGGAAACTTTATAAGAAATTAAGTAATGTGGCGACAAATTATGACTTTCTGATTCAACATAAGTTGATCTCCTAATTACCAACTTCTGTTATAAAATGCTACTACATGGCAAACGAGAAGACGTATCGGAAAAAATTCGCAAACACAAGAGATGTTTACCTCAAATTATCGCACATACACGGTGAGTACATGTATGTATATAGTGTACATATAATATGTACATAGTATGTATATATAGTGTATGTATATTCTGTTCAGATATAATCATGTCTTCTGGACAGCAAGGTGTCATACATCGGCAGGCGCGAGTAAACAGCACTCAGCTTCCAAACGCTCTATTTGTGTTTAGTAACTTATTGTACATCAAGTTACTAATATTTCACTCTGCTAATCGACCAGATAAGACCTGATAAGAGACGATCACAGCGCTGGTCACCTGAAGGTCAATACGCCTCAACGCTCTGTCGAGTAATACGTATTCACCCATGACAAACATCTGAAGAAAGGAAATCAAAACGCTTACGCAACACGTGAAAGCACAAACCACAATGAGAGATGAATCATCTGAACTACAGCTCAGGGCCTCCTAGAATAATTTGATCACCTCGGTATCAATGTTGTAACGCACCATGCATAAATAGCCCCATATACACCCAAAGACACTGAGGCCGTGAGACTGCCTAGCTGATCACACGATTAGTAAAGCCACGCGACGCGTATTTAAGTTTGCGAGACATCGCGTTGCCTTGGGTTGCGAAGGCTCAGATTGGGAAGGCATTTTCTGTTGGAATGACGCGTTTCTGCACCGAGTTGAAGCGTTTGCTCCTGATTCTCGATGTTGGGGTACTGCAACGTCCTGTCCTCAGGGCTGGTTATGATGCTCTGGGTCGTGATGTCCTCTCGTACTTACCAACGGCAGCTGCGGTCGTCGTATGAAAACCTCTTACCTCGAGCATAGTATCGGGCGGGAAGATATGAAAATAATTGACTAAATAATTAATGAATTGTTGACTTCTTTTCGAATATTACAATTTTAATTCCTTTAGAAGCTGACGTAAACACGCCATAACCCAAAATTAATACATGATTTCAAAAGCGTCGCAATTAATTTTACACTGATTATGTATTTCTCCTTAACGATTCTATACAGACTGTTTTGCTTCCATCCTCTACGGCATCCATATACAAGATGGAGTTAATTCTTACTTATCTGAAATTATTCAATGGACTGTTCCTATGGCAATTCAATAATTTCTCATTGTTTTACGTCATCCTTTAGTTGCACACTTTTCCATGAGCATCTTGGTAATCTTTATAATCTTTTTCTTTAAATATTTCTTAAAATAATTTGGTATTTAAACAACATTTCTTAAAATGTTAAACTAATATTACCATGTTGAACACATTAATTAAAGTTTTATGTTGCTTTGCTTTCACTTCTTCATAAATATTTTAACTTCAATTGTCCTTTTTAATCTCGCTCCCTTTCTAATACAATTCTTAATAATTTTCAGTGAATTATTTTCTCAATAAATTCAAAATAAAATTAAAATATTGACAACTTTTCATGAGATTTGATCCAAAATAGCTGCTTCAACTAGAAAGCTTTAATTTTCAAGGGTATTTTTGGTCAACTTTTAGTTAAGTTCTGTCATTGAATTAAAACATCTAATATTAAGGCATATTCTTTTAGTTCTCAATTATACGTTGGAGAAAATGAATGTTGCACCTTAGGCATTATCAGTTATATATAATTAAGATTTGGACATTTAAGTGACAAAGTGAAACTCAAGATAGAGGTGAGGTAGTGTGAGTAATAACGATGTGCTCGCCTCCTTTCCGAGGATTCTTTAATAAGCAAATTAGGTACCTTATTACATTATCTTCCACTGCCTGTAGTAGGTGAGGAGGAAATATTCCACCCAAAAGTGTGATGTCGAGATTTCATCAGAAATATGTGCCTTGAGGCCTCCTAAATAAAAGTAAAATGGAAGAATGTGGGTGTGTATCTATCGGGATGGTTCAGGGGTTTCGTCAGTGGCCCGCATTCGGAGACATTGGTTCGATTCCCGTGGCCGACATACCTCACCGGGTCGCCAGCAATGCTGGGTAGGTTAATTAGTTCCCCCGAATTTCCTGTCCCCCTATTTCGTGTGTATCAGCATTTCATTTCTAATCTAGTGGTCGCCTTGAGGATAAAAGTGTCGGAGGGTGCCCCAACGATGCATGCCAGTATGATATACTCTTGGTTAAACTTCCTTCTCCGGTCTCCGATCCCGGTCTGGTGGGACCGTTTCCGGACCACAGTTGCCTGAGCTACCGGTGGTGCCTGCCGGGGAGTTTCCAAATGAGAAGGTGTAGGGGCACTGCCCTCTGCAATAACGTGGCTCCTTGGGACGGCCGCCCTCTGTCTCCTCTCAGCACATCCTTCTTCCCGGAGATGCCTCGCTTGGGACTTAGGCAAAATAGATCAAATCTAGCTGGGGTACCGAATTCCATTAAAAATCTATCTAACGTTTTTCAAAGGTATAAGTGTATACATTATTTAAAACTGATATATATATATATATATATATATATATATATATATATATATATATATATATATATACACACACATATATATCAGTGTAACTCCTAAAATTGACTTCATTCACTGATATAAGTTTATTATGAAGAATTACTCGATACTGAATATTTGAGCACTTTTCTCTGTTTAATTCTTCGATTATTGATTCAAATTTCTTGTGATTGCTGTTACTTCCGTTCCCAGCATTATTGTTGATTAGCGTAATTTATATTTCATTTAAATGGATTGTCATAATTATTTGTAAATGATTATTGTTAAACCTACCATATATCTTACAGTAGTGATAAAATTAAAGGAGTCAAAGCGGCTTAAAGTAAATACATAATAACATAAGTTGTCATTAGATGGTGAAGGCTTCAATTTATTTTTGTAACGAGAGTTAACAGGGACCTGCGCAGGATCGCGGGGAAAAAAAAAGAAAAAAAAAGATGCAACACAACAAGCAAAGCAGACCATAACACAAGGTAAACAAACGGTAGGAAAAGTAAATGGAAGGTGTACAGAAAACTTGGACAGGAAGATAAAGAAACAAAATACCTACGAAGAGTAAATGAAAGAGAAAGAAGAACGATATAACTGCACAGGAATGTAACGGAAATGCTCGCCAGGCGAGAGATAGGGACGGTGAAAAGAGTCCATTACACTGAGATACAGCACCAACAGAAATAAAACACACAAAAAAATGTATCCTTCCGTAAGTCTATCTCCTTTCATGACCACATGCTCTTTGGCTAATGGTTTTCAGCTATGTTGTTCACAAATGTTTACCATAACGTAGATAAAAAAGGGACCACAGTCTGGGAGTGGTGAAAGTAGCTGATATTTGCAATCATACCAACAATATGAGAATTGTTAAATTTTACTTCCTCTGCCGCATATTTACGACAGGTAGAGGAAGTACTTTCTGTGTACTCTAAGCAAAAAGTCAATATTAAAGTTTTACCAGAAATACTGATTTTGAAGTAAATCAAATTTAATAAAATCATTTTCAAAAATATTATTGTGATCAAGTCAACATTCAACATTTATTACTTTTTACTTTTAACATATTTGATTAATATTTATTTTGAAAGGGCAGAGCCAGACTGAAAAATTCAATGCCATAGCCGGATCTCCTGGTCTCCATCCAGCCGCTCTAACCCTTGAGCTACAATGGCCACCGTGCCGACATGACATTAAGTTTTCCAACTGATTCGTGTTTTTCCCGGTAAACCACTTTACTTTAAGGCCCGGGCTTTATAGTTCGGACCACTATTAGGTACAGTTAATGAAAATTAACTGTTCTTTCACACTGGCCGTGTGTAGGACGCACTATGAAAGGGTAGAGCCAGACTGAAAAATTCAATGCCATAGCCGGGATTTGAACCACGGATTTTCTGGTCTCCATCCAGCCGCTCTAACCCTTGAGCTACTAGGGCCAACGTGCCGAAATGGCATTAAATTCTCCACCTGACTCGTGTTTTTTCCCGGTAAACCACTAGGAGTTCTCAAATACTTTCTGAGCCCTCCAAGTTGGGAATTGAACCTGGGACCCCTCGCACAGCAAAAACTCCAGTGCTTTTAATTCTTTAAGTACATAATTTTTATTATTGGTACTCCATGATTTTTAAATGCATAACTTTGTAATACTGATGTAATACATATTATAAACTTTCGTTCAGGTTTTGGCAAACCTAGTAACCGCCAAAGGATTTGTTTTCTGTTAACCAGAATGACATCTGTCAAACAAAGCTCCAAAAGGCAATTTTTATTAATGTAACTGAAGATTTTACGAACTCCTCCGAGTGGGAATGAGTAAACTGAATAGTAACCACCAAGATTAAGCACAAAACGCCTCACTAATCTGGGAGAGAGATGCGATTGACTGTAGAATTTTACAGTTTGAAAGACATAATCAATAATGGAGGTCTCCGGAACAAGTAACTGAGGTCTGTCCTTAAAACCCCCAAATGTTCAATTATTTAATACAGATAAATAAGTATTGTATTTAAAAAATACTAAGAAATTAACAAATTGGCAAAATTTTCTTCCTTCTTCCACAAGGCGACTCGGCAATTTTTATATTATTCTATCTAATTTTTGATCTCCCCACTTGGTCGTATTCTTAAATATATATACCTTAATAAAATTGTTGGTATTCATTCCTTTCCAATTATGTATGCTTGTACCAGCTACTTTTATTTTCAATGATGGCAATAATAATATCCGCTTATGATGGGTGCTGTGCAAGGTTATGATTATTAATCTTCTTTCTACAGATGCCGACTACTACGGTTATATTTTCTTATCAAAAGTTTTGATTGGCTGCTGTGGAACCAAGTTATATAAAAAGCTTGCTTGGGTATCTCAGAGCGTAAATAACGATTGTTGTCGATACTGAACGGTGACAAAAATGAAGTTTTTTCGGGACTGGTTCCGAAAGTCTTCTTATTAGTAAATTGTCTTATAAAAAGCGATAAAAATTTCGATATTTTCTATTTAGTAACATTTATATGAGTGCCCAAGAACAAAGCGGAGAGAAACAGCCCTCGTATCATGCTTGAGGGTAACAAATAAGGGCAAGTGGAGCGATACATGTCAGGCACATGTTGTTTGGAAGAAACATGGAGGAAAGCCATTATGCCCATCCGGCAGGCTCTCGGCCTCACATCCGGCACACTACGCGTACTTACTTGGGGAGGAACAACGTCCTTGTTTAACAGAAACCAGTAACATTTGTGTTGCTCTATCACTGTGTGACAAACTTCAAGATTTACGTAACACTTCGCGATAAGTCGCCCTTTATCAGCAAGGACGAACGTAAATGCATGCACCTTTTGTCCTCAGCAATTTTACAAAGATTAAGCTGGTCAGCATTATGAAGCAGTTCAGAGCGTGAATAGGTTGAAAACTTACTGTTCTTTTTATATCAATCAGTTTTAGAGAAGATTCAATGTTTATTTTATATTATAGATGGTAGAAATGTTAACAGTCTGATAGAAGTGCTTCATATCTTAATGAATTTAACTTCAATGATGACAGAAGGATCGAGCAACCAAATTCAACAACCTGAACATTATCCTCTGCACATCAACAATGTGAATCATTCAACTTATTTCCACTCCATTAATTTTATATTAATCTTTCATACTCATCTTCTCCTGCCCCAACTGCTGATGTACCCACTGCTATGCACTCTCTAGCCCGAAACAACCCTTTTTACCTATTGTATGGCATTTTAACACTTGACGGACGTATCCATTTTTATCCATTCCTTTGACGTTCTTTCCATTTGCAATTAAAATTATCCATTTACTTATTCATTTAAAATATTTTTGGTCATCTCAAATTTCATTCCTGATTTTATCAATGATATTTGTTATACCGAAATATTTTAAAACTATCAAGACGACGCCATGTATTAATCACTCTTCTTTGCATACTCATAAGTCCAATTCCTTGGCTTACAAAAACCCAAGATTCCCTTTGCTCAACTTTAGCACCGACTCTTTTCTGAGCTTATTTAGATTAATTTTCCCCACAAATATTAATTTCAGGTTTATTTCAATATTGGCAGATTTACAAAATAAACACTGAAATCAGATTACTTTTCATAATTTCATTGTGTATTATTATGTTGTCCCTTATTCGGGGTATTCTTTAAATATCCTAAACTTAGTTTTATCATCAGATACATTGACCTTAATTCTTTTTTAATTTTGTTTAAAATATAAACTCTTCAATGCAGAATATTTGCATGCATAATTAATAAAAGTTGATCGCCAGTATATAGAAGAACCAAATTCTTGCAAAATAGGTTTCCGTTAAATCAAGATGAATGTATAATGTTTAATTAGAGCAAGACTTGTAAGTAAAAATGTAAGTAAACCATTGTTAAACCTCAAACGTGAATGATTCGCTTGGTTTAATTAACCTTTTCTGCTTAATAGAAATGCAGTACCGACACCTTTGTTTATAAATTATAACTATTTCCGTATTTATGCTACATTGCTCATTAATAGCTACCGGATGCGATCGGATTCCACCATCTTGAATTAATTCTTTAAGATCATTACCCAAACCTACATGTAGCTAATTAATTTTTATGCAATCAAAAAAGTGCTCACTACTGCCTGATGTTTTGCTGCATCCTGGTGTGTGCGCTTCAGCAATAGCACTACAATGTATTTGAGGCCCCTTTTAGAACCCCCTTTAGGCCCCTCCATATTTCCTAAGTATGGGGAAGAACACTATTAAGTATCATTGTTCAAAAAAGGTACCTGCGGAATTTTAACAAAAATTACGTTTTTGAGAAACAAAAAAAAGTGAAACTTTTCATGCAGAAGGTATTTCGGAGAGGGAACATTTTACTGGAAGTCTTCGTACCAATATTTGTGCAAATACAATTTAAATTAAATTTTATTGGTAAAAATTCGAGAATTAATTTATCTCCAAATAAATAGCATAGGAAGGATAGCTCGTTAATTCACCAAGATGCTAGGTATAGCAGTGGGTCATAAATTAGAGCAATCACCTATTATACATTATCCTCAATATTTTGGTTAAGGAGGGCACACAGCTTTCCTCCCGAAGTCTCAATTTCTTGAGCAAACAGGCCTCATTACTTGACATTGTAATTACCAGGCAAAGGAATTTCTAGGCACTAAAGCCTAACGGAAGAGGTTAACGTAGAGCTGGCCATTGGACTGTAGGGAGGGAAGTCATACCGATCTCTTACTGTCAATGAATGTGTCAGACCACTTGCATGGTGTTTACTTGCTTTATAATGATACTTGGCTACTCTTGTAGTTTTACATCTTTTTAGGTGATAATGGTTTGAGAGTGGATGTCTGGAATCCAAGTTTTTAAGAATTTTATGCGCCAATTATTACATTTCACTATGATCCCAACTAAATACGACGTCAAATTAATTTACTTTTCTGCTCTCGTTAAATATTGTTTAAAAAGTTCTACACAGTTGGAGATACTGAGAACTGGTTATTTTATCAAATTAGGTCCCCATATCATTCTAAAATACATACACCAAGTTATTATCTTCTTTACTGCTTATTTCCACTATTATTGAATTTCATCCGATATTTCGCTTTAAATACGTGACCTAATAAGAGACATTTTTAGACATCCATTCACGTTTAAGTGTACCCGAGAGCAGCATAATTAAAAAACAATCATACCAGCTAAGTTCAGTAGCTTCACAGATGCGACACAAAACTTTTCAAATTTTCAACGAAATCTGACCACTAACACTTAACAGGAAGAATATGTCAAATCTTTTGATATTTTCAAAACTGGCTTTCAGGAATTTAGTTCAAGTACTGTCTATTTAAAGCAAGCATATAATAAAATGTATCATAAATTTTCTGAAAATAGCGACAGTTAGTTTCCTTCCCTACCAAACCTTTCCTTTTTTTTTTCTTTCCTTCCTTTCCTTATGTTCAACGCTCGTTATACATAAGGCACAAGAGGCGGTATATACTGGAAACGAAATGATATTTGGGAAAGAAATCTTGCGAACGAAACGTCACGCTTGAGTTTAGGATACGTTCACGTCATTTGCCAGTTATGAGGGAGAGAATAAGCTGCAAATCCCCTCACTCAGGTAGAACGGTTTTGGTCGATTTTGGGCCGATGCATAGCTTGTGAACTCGCCTTTAATTAGAAGAGATTTTTTATACCTGGAAAACTATAAAGACCTTACACCCTGGAAGATCTGATAATTTCACCCCTGTCGTCCTTTTTTATCCCAGTTCACAGTCAACAACAATTATACACGCTATTGGTCTAATGAATGAGAAATAGACAAAAATGGTTGATCTCCACAAAACACAATTAAGTTGAAATAACCGTTTTTGTTATATTAGCCATTTCCGAGGGATTTCTTATTGACTTGAACTTTTCAATGTGCTGTTGCTAAACAGTTGCACTCTTTACAGTAAAGGTTATGAACATTTTAAGTCTAGCAATGGAGCCATGTATGTTATCGCTTTCCTCTATACTATGACAAAATATGTAATAAATAATTTTCCTCTGCCAAATTTTTGTTTTAATTAACATGAAGTAGGCAGTCTATTTATGTAAAATTGACTATTTAATCAAATATGTATTCAATAAGATACAAGTTTGTCATATATCTTTATCGCTTATCTCTTCCTGTTTTATTATTCTAATAGTTTCCTAGGGTGAAGTAGTAAATAATGGATTCTGTCAGTCGGTCATTTTTATCTGTGACATGTGAGCTGAAAATGACTAATATCTTAAGAAGCTAGCTAAAACGTGAAAAAAATTTATTTATATGACATTTAAAACAGATGATCGTGATTCAGAACAGCTTAAAGAAGATATAATCCTCCATTCTTTTTATTGCTATCTTCATCTACAATTTTTCTTTAAGTACGAGAAATCATCAAATCTATAGGTGTGTGTTACCCAATTACTTCGGCGCTCTCCTCTTTTGTTATTTGTTTGAAGCTATTCAACATTTACATTCTGAAAACTATAGATTTTGTGGTAAGGGACGATCTGTATTAAAATTTAAACTTAGAAGATAAAGAACCTGTAGCCGAAGGGCAATAAAGGGAAGAAGGAAGAAGTAAATAAATGGACGGAGCACATCTTGAAGGTTCCTTCCTCAGATGCCAGTAGGTCTCCCTTGTTCTCGTTGGTTGTAATTTTATTTATAGACGTTCCGGCTGCTGCCAGGTGCTGCTTCATTTATGAGCTTCCGATGTGGTTAGGAAGGAAGAAGATTTCATCTTGGAGAAGTGACACTACTCTCAAAACATTACTTTGAGCTACATTTTAACAGACAGCTGCAAAATTATTGTTGTAGTTTATGTAAGCTATTACTGTAACAGTACATAAAGTGAGACAGAAAATAACAATAATGTATTTTTTATCTAAACTATCCTTAAATTATCTCACTCCAGATTATTGTGTAATTGTTTGTGACTGCACAACAACCATATAAGGATGCTGTATATTATGTTGTATTGTACTGAATTGAATTAATTTTTATACACACATACACCCTTGTAACGATATTAAATCGGTCTTTAATTTGTATTTCGCAACATAACTGCCTTTAGCTAAGTGACAATATATTCTCACTGTATCAGCAAAACAAAAGAAAACTGGCTACTCACTCATACATTCAAATTCACTACTACACCCACTCCGGCTTTTCCGGATAACCTCACACAAAAATACTTTTGTTACATATTTCGCTGTAGATACAAAGGGGATAGAGCAATTTTAATTGACAACTAGATGCAAAAAATTAGTTGAGAATGTTGGCCTAGAAATTCCTTCTCCTTTAATTACATCGCGATAGCACATTTAACAAAATGACAGTATTGAAAAATCAATACTGATACTAATATATAACTCTAAACTGGCCTTTACAACAAGAAATCGATTTGAAATAAGCGTGAATTTTAAAAAGAGAACTCTTTTCTCAAGTCTAAACGTTTACTCCCTATTTCTTAAACAAACGTTCTTCTAAATGAGGAGTACTTCACACACTATATTCC
>CM060949.1:100518768-100526268 GCA_030765055.1 Mantis religiosa
ACTTCGATGTATACAATACACTGTGGAGTTTTAAGAGAATATTTAATAGGTAGTATTCGCTCAACACACAAAAAAGAAGAAGGAAAAAAAACTGTTTGCAGATCTAATGCGTTTTTTCCGGCAATATGAAACTAAAATGTCTCCTGGATTTTGTTCGTAGTTAACAGCAACAATTAATGTTACTATGTTTTAATTATTTGTTTCCCCAAATTTTCCTTTTGATACGACCCCTCTTACTTATATGGGTCCTAACATAGACCTTGGGTTCAGAAATAAGACGTTATTTGTGGGTTCTTTTAACGTTTCTTAATTCTTTATCTACTATGAAGGTTAAGATAACGATTAGGATTTCATTACCGAGGGGATTCGGTACTTAGGCCACCATGCTGGGCCAAGTGGGGGCATCCCCGGGAGGAAGGATGAGGGTAGGGAGACAGAGAGCGGCCGACTCAAGGAGCTACGACAGTACAGAAGGCAGGGTCCTTACAGTTTACCTGGATAGAGACCTCCCTCGACAGGCCAGGCAACGAAGTCGCTTCGCTACAGCGGGACGGCAACGAGCCCAGCAGGCGATCCGAGCCGTAAAGGTCCCTGGCTGGTGTTTTTAACGATTAACGGCAGATGTTCTACCTGAACCCGCAAGACCAAGGACCCGGGCCTTCTTCTACCCGTGAGCGATGGAAAACTCTGGGGGTCCTTCTATGGGGCAATACCTTAAGTCTAAAAAGCCCCCCCCCATCGACTACAACGTCAAGACGGGTGAAAGTGGATGCGCCACTTACGCGCGTCAACCCCGCAGGGAAGACTACCGAAAAACCTCGGTGGGGCCGCCTGGTGTTCTAGCACACCTTCTACTAGCTCTGCAGGCTAGTACCCGGGACTTATGAGACAACCCTATTCCCCCTCCGGGCGGCCGTAGCCTGGCCAGAGGTACCCAATTCCCCGTGGATGTCGGGAATACACTGCACCCTCGAGTCCAACCCAATCCGAACAACTCCCCTACGGGAGGGGCTCGGCAGTTCGGCCCGAGGATCCTCTAGTTACGTCAAAGGTACCACGAGTGCTAAGGGTCCGCAGCAAAGCACCTCGGCAGCTGAAAGGGGACGGATCCCCTCCCCTATGGGACCCTGGCTGGGGTCCAAAAATGGCCCCAGCAGAGGAGCGGACACCGAAAACCGACCTACCGGAGGAGGAAGTAATTTTTCTCAGAACATATCATCCTGCCATGCACCGCCGAGACTTCTACCCTGAAAGAGATCACCAGATGAGAGATGATAGGAAATGATAATGGAGATGAAATGGAGGGACAACAAATTCGGAAGATGTAATTAACCTACCCAGCATTCGCCTAGCGACCCGGGAAAATCCCAAAAAAAAACATGGATCAGGTAGGTCGGCCACGGGAATCGAAACCGGGCCTCCCGAATGCGAGCCACGGACGAAACCGCCTGAGCCATCCCGCTCGGTTACTAGGTAGGTACCATTACACTAATAGGAAAAAGTATTACATTTCAGACAAACATTCGAAACCAAGATTGCACAAGAGGTATGTGTCTTTATATCACTTGAAGAGGCATGTTTAGAGGAAAGGCCCGTGTATACGAGTGTTTGCGAGTGTCTGCATGTGCGTGTGTGCGTATGTATGTGATGTGTTGAACAGCGTAATACAAAAACGAAATGCCTGATTAATAAATACTACACTTGGTATTTAACTGTAGCATCTTCCAAGGATGTGTAATAATATGTGTGGTGCTACAAATACACAGTGCTGGTTAGAACAGAAATCTAAATACAAACACACCTACATTAAAGATTTTAATACATTTGTTCATCTGTAAAATAAATTTTAAACATATGTATTCAAAAGCAGAGGAACAAGTTTCTGCTTTAGGGGCCGCTTTTTAAAACATTTTAGAATCCAAAAAAAAAAAAAAAATAGAATTACGTTAACATGAGTTAAACTCTGCACTTAAAGCACTTATGTTATGCATAAAATGCTTTTGCAAAGAGAAAGCAGAATTTCATATACAATATTTTAACCCTATGAAATTAACAAGCATGCTTGTACTATTATTGGCCCACATCTGTTAAGTAAGGTCATAATAGCATAAAACCAAACAACCAAACTGTTTCAGATCAAAGGCACATATGACGTGGAAGCAAGGGAATTCTATTAAGACGGTTATTTTGGAAAATAAGCCCTGTTAGACTGCTCCAAAATAGTACAAATTCATACAAGCATTAGTATTTTAGTAACATAAATCGTAGGAAGAACTTGGTCTAAAATTCAATTGCGAAGCGCGAAGCCTACACTGAAAATTCCAAATTCTATAATAATAAGGCTACCATTATGAAAATTTAGCCACATAATTAGAGTATCATTTTAAACGTGCATGCAAATCTTTACGTTGCTACACCAAATAGTTAATTATTAATTACTTTTTGTGAAAATACTGTGAAAATTAAAAATGTTCTACGCGTCAACAAATTTGAGCTTTTAAGTTGCATCTTTGCTTTTGGCTAGTACAGATCAGTTTTTAAAGATCCACATTCTTATTTTTTGGAATACCCTTGTAGCATTTGTTCTAAAATATCTTCAACGTGTTAGCTCTCAAAATTTTGAAAACATTAACTTATTTTATTACTTAACTCCATATAATTTTCAAAACATGAGCATTAACAAAAAATGGGAATGTTATGTTTCTTATATACATATTATGGACCTATCTGGAAGTTTCACTAAGTTAAATGGAAAACTTTGACGCGTGAGGCATTTTGTATACTGGAAAGTGTTAGAAAAAAAGATACTTAGAAAATGAATTTTAAAGTCATGATTGTTACTTTTAATGATTGTTAAAGATCATTTTAAATTGTCACGTGATGCCCTAAAATGGTGCAAATGGTAAAAATAAAATGTGATCTATCACTACAAACCCTAAGCTACCAAATATGCCAAAAAAGAAAATTCCATGTTTTTCAACATTTTCGGCGTTTTTTCAGTGTAGCCTTGCCTTGGGAGTATTCTGCCTGGTCAATCAGAGGAAAAGCTCACTGAAAATCGTTGTACCAATCAGATTTATTTATGCTGTAGAGTTCTTGCTATTGCAGTTGAAAGGCAAATACTCAATATGTTATTTTGGAGAATTCAATCATTAGCATAATTTACCCTGGTAACCAAGTGAGTGTAATCTGCCAAAACCGCGCATATTATAAGAAATATAAGTTCAGAAGCTGTATACCAGATATACATTCAACAGTTTTTCCAATAGCAGAAAGTGATTATTCAGCTGTTCAGTTACCAGACAAAAATCGTGTGTTTTTCGCCAGCATAAAGCACAGGCTACATGAAGCATATAAATGACAGCGTAATATGCTATGGGAATAAATCAAAATATGCCGTAATCTCTAGTATTTTTACTGACTTGCAGCGAGGAGGTTGCAGCTAATATAAAAATGATACCCTCTTCTGGCTTTCCAAACAAAAAGTGACTGTTTTCTCGACTACTCAGAGAATATTTTTGCATTAATACATATCTATAACATGCTGATTTTTGACAATGTAGACAGCTGCTCCAAGAGATCTCACATCTTTGGACACTTTCTCATTTTGTGTTCTCCATGAAGGAACCCTGAAATGAAAGTTCGTGTCTGAATAACGTTTTATTGGTTCTGAGCAGCATTATCTGTTACGTCAATGTCCATTACAGTTCCAGTGATCAAAAATAAGCAAAGAAAGTCATCTTAACTTGGTGTGACAGTTATCAAAACTCTTATAAACAGAATTACTTTGTTTATTTAATTAAAAGTCTGGTTCAGTGATACTATGAAAGTTTTTTACTCTTACGAAGGGGAGAATAAAGATTGTATAAACTGTGAAGTACATCACGTCCCTAACTAGAATAAACTGAGGTAGTTTTACGGTTTAGTAGCAAGAATTTTAGCTGCTTAAACAGACTCTGCGATTCTCGAATGGCAGTTTGAAGAAATTTCCCTTTAATTAGACTTGTTTTCAAAGGTGAGGAATACATGAAAATGTGTGTGTGTAGTGCAAAGCTTAAATAATCGTAACTTATATTCAACGGAAACTATACGAGATACAAACACCACAACTTTCTCATAGCCAACAGTAAGGATTAGTCCATAAAATACCAAAAATAAAAATGTGGATATAAATTGAAAATATTGAGTTGAGATTACCTTTACCTTCCTAAATATGTCAAGCAGTATGTGAATAACTGTTTTCCATAGAAGCTGTGTGTAGCCCAAACTTTAAAATTATAGATTCAGGTTATCAATCTATGGTAGGGAAGGTTAAAATCCTGGCTATAGCATTGAATTTTTCAGTCCGATACCATCTGTTTAATATGGACAATGTTAAAATATATTACAAAATATTATGAAAGCTTCTGTTGCCGTAATACAGAAAAAATACCAGCTTCTGGTGCCGTAATACAGGAGGAATACCAAATGCAATCTACGAGGATCAAGGTGTAAAAGCCCACGTCCAAATATCCATACAAATAACAGGAACCAGTCCTCTGCTTTGCGAATGTGTCATGCCCATAGAATGATATGTTTAACCCAACATT
This sequence comes from Mantis religiosa, assembly GCA_030765055.1. Taxonomy (NCBI): domain Eukaryota; kingdom Metazoa; phylum Arthropoda; class Insecta; order Mantodea; family Mantidae; genus Mantis; species Mantis religiosa. The sequence continues at coordinate 100,523,358 of CM060949.1, forward strand.
TGTAATTTCCACATATACTTGCCAAACATGGTGCATTTCTAGTGTTAATTCAAGCATCACATAGTATGCCAATGCCTGGAGAACTTACTTCAACAATTGAAGCTATAGTTTTCAGTTCAACACTGCAACTTCCTGGTGTCAGGGGGAGTTGAAAATGATTCTGCTGTAGCACAGGTGTCATCGATGGTTTTTCAGAGAACTTAAATAAACAGAAGATCGCCCGCCAGCTAAAGGGTACGTATTACGCGGAGCATTGTATTTGCTTCCTTGAACAAGAGTTTCTGGACTCCTGAATCTTCGACAGAAATGGACTCTGAACTGACCAAGAAAGCACCTGATTCTTAATGCACCGACTACCCTTAATTAACCCGGAATTTGTATTATTATACTACAGGAACTGCAAATGATATGTGTTAGTAATTCACATATTTTAGTTTCTTAAATGGTCACTTCATACGCTGTTACTGAAGTACAATGAACCACTGATTGGAAAGATACTGAGTTGACGCGTTTACTTATTGATATGGATGCTCCTATTTCCAGCATTTATTGCATTTGAATAATAATTCTTATATTGAACTTTAATAATAGGTGTTGGGAAAGAAACTCGTGAACGTGTTTGGTAACTAACTTTATTCCACACAATATTACAAAACAAAAGACGTTACACTGGTTACACAAAGTATATATACTCTGATGTAGCAGTTTTTTGTGTGTAATTTACGCCCTTTAACTTTTTTAAGTCATATCGGTTGATGAATGGAATGGGTGAAATGATGCTCAAATGGGCCCACGATATATGGAGCTTAGAGTTACCCAACATTCCTCTTTTAGGATAAGGGAAAACCCCGAAATAAACGTTATCCAGGTAGCTCACCCTGACCAAGATTCGAACTCGGGACCTCTTGAACGTGAGGCAGACATGCTACCATCTACGCTACCGAGGCGGGCCGCAGTTATTTATTTCCCTCCCTGGTCTATCTGGGAGGGACGACCTGCTGAACAGGGCGTATAGGGTGGTTCCTATCCGAGGTGCGAAAAATAACGGTTGTAATCCGTCCATCACGTCCTTGTAACTCTTCCACACATGCTCTCTTGCATATCTGTCTTGGGCATGTGTCCCCTTGTAGTAGAACTATGTCACCAACTCTAATTTTTGTACCAATGTCTTGAGGCTGATGAACTTCGTGGAAATTCCGTAATAACAGCAGGTACTCCGTGCTCCAATGTTTCCAGAAGTGATCAGTTATTGGTTGGCGTAATCTAAAGGGTCGTACAAGATCACTCCTTGATGGTTCTGGTCCGGTGGGTATCGTGGTGAGTCGATCACCAACAAGGAATGTACTGGAGTCAATACGTCGTCATTATCGTTGTCTTATGTCAGGAGTCTCCTTTTTAATGCGGCTTCTATGCTAACTAAAATAGTCCGTCGTTCTTCATGTCAATAGTAGAACGTCAAAGTACTTTTCATTAGGCACCATTTGGTGGAGCCATTGGTTGCACATTATATATTTTATATATATAAAATAAGGAAGACAGATGTCGCAGTTGTTTATTCTGCAACAATAGGCAAGCAGTAAGTTCAGTTTGGGCTATAATGATCTCGCTCATGTTCAGTCTTTGATCATCGTTTGTACCTATTTGCATATATACTCTGCCTACTGAATAACTGGAGTTATCCACTCTCTATCTCTCTCTCTTCCCCTCTCATAAAAGAAAGAATTGCAGCGGCCCAAAATGTAACATGTCTGGCTCACATTCAAGAGACCCAATTCGAAACACGGTGAGTACCGGTTAGCTGTATTGGGTTTTCCCAGGATTTTCCTTATCCTGAAGAATGGATGCAGAATAAATATAAAGTAAATGGACCCCAGACAGATTTCAACTTATTTCACCTATTTCATTCATTCATCGTCCAATTAATATTTAAAGTATTAAAAAGAGCAGCAAAATACGTGAAAATTGCTCGTCTAATGCATCCTTAGAACAGGGAACCGGTCAGCGGATTGTCATCCCGGTTGCAAACTTAAAAAACAAAAAAGCCCAACTGTATTATATCATCTTATTTACAAATTCCAAGCGCTTAAATATGTTTAAAACATGATTCTACATGTTATGTTATTGCTTTAATAATTTCGTGGAAAATTCGTGGATGTTTTAGGTTTGTGGTATTTTAAAAATTGCTTTACATGCATTTAATAAAGTCCACGTTTTGAAATACTTGAAATTATAGAAAGCTGGTTTTGAGCTGAACGAGGAGAAAACCCGTTATAAGTTAAGAGATATAAACGAATTTTTCATAGTTCCTCATTAGTCTTAGTTTTACTTTGCCTGTTTATTTCTTGTCTGGTTCATTTTATATAAAATGTAATCTTAATTGATGTCAAAAATTAGAAGGGAAAAATACTTCATATCCACGGAGATTTCATAGTCTTTTAAGACAGTTATTAAGGAATTTTCTCTTCGTTGACTCAATAATAAATTATTCGAATTAAATTCTTTCTGCTTATTGAGTCTTTTTATTTGATTGTTGTAGAAGAAATTGTATTCTATAAGCGAATAACAGACAGTTACAAGGCTACACGTGTAGCCTTGCAGAATAAAATATTTCACAAGCACATGTACTTTATGGAGAAAGTGCCCGACAGGCAGAACATTCTCACGAATTCACCAATGCTTGAGGAATATAGAGAGGATTTTTTGACAGATTTTTGGATGTTGGTAGGCTAATATTTTTTTTTTAATTTTACGTTCCCCAACGTTAAATCATATCGGACAATGAATGGAATGGGTGAAATGACGCTCAAATGAGCCCAGAGACCATAGAGCTTAGAATTACCTGACATTCGTCTTTCAGGATAAGGGAAAACCCTGGAAAAATCTTATCAAGGTAACTCACCCTGACCGAGAT
>CM060949.1:101132788-101150288 GCA_030765055.1 Mantis religiosa
TCCGTTTACAGGCGTCTTCTGGTCCAGCATCATGTTCCTGGTTCTCTGGCCCTCCAGTCGCGCCGTCACCACCACCTCGCTCCTCGGGGGGACAACCACGTCTTCGTCCAAGACGACCCTGCAAATTCCAAGGCGCTCTTCGGGTTGACGGAGTATAACCTCTTCTCCGTTAAGCCGCAGGACCTTCTTGCCGACGTCGACCGTCGCCTCGTGGCTCCTGAGGGCATCCAGTCCCAGAATCACCTACTCAGCCACCTTCGCGACGAACACCCACAGACGCACGGCACTCCGTCCCAAGTTCAGCTCCAGCAGGGCCTCCTTCTCCACAGGCAAGGTGTCGCCCGATGCCGTGACAAGCTGGTATGGTCGGTTTGGCTTCCTTGCCGGCAAACCCTTCGCCACGTCAGGTCTGATGATGGTCACGGCCGCCCCGGTGTCCACCAGCACGCGGCACGGCTTCCCTCTTACCCAACCGTCCGCGATGAGGCTGTCATCCATACGCCGGCTGACGGCGCGCAGTGTCACTCGAGCGGCTGGTGGTGATGGTGCCGACGTGCCCCTCTCCACGACGGCCCTTACTCGTTTTCCGGCTGCTCTTCCTGGTGTGGGCAGTCTCTCTGCAGGTGTCCGGGCTGTCCACACCCCCCAACTCAGGCCACTAGGTGTTCGCCGGCGTCCCTCAGCTGGTCTTCTGTCTCCGGCGTAGCGGACACTCCTCGTTCTCGACGTCGGGATGGATGATATTTTGGCCGCCTCCATCCTTAATGCCGCTGTCAGCGCCTCGTGGATGGTTTTATATTCCCCGAGCATTAGGCGCTGACGAATCTCCGTGTCTCGTACCCCGTCGACAAAATTGTAGGCGGCTTCCCGGGATACGAACTCCAGTGGCAGGTCAACCAAGGCCTTGCTAGCCAGCTGCTCGATCGCAATGGCGAACTCCTGCAGCGTCTCCCCCGGCTGCTGTGAGCTTGCCTTTAGCTGGCTGCGGTATGCTGCGGCTAAGCGGTGGTTTCCGAAGCGATCCTCCAGGGCTTCCCAGATGTCCTTGGGCGCCGCCGTCGTCTGCACCGCGTTTAGGACTTCCGCGGTTCTTCCCTGGAGCTTGGCTATTAACTGTGTGGCCTCCTCCTCCAGTGACCATCCGTTGTGCCTGGCCACTGTGTCGAGCTGGCGGCGGAAGACCTCAAACGTTGACGCGCCGTCATACTTGGGAGGTTTGACGAGCGGCGATGTTATGTCGCGTCCCGGTGCGTCGGCCTTCAAATCCTTCATCCTCCTGCCGACGACGTCCTCCACCATGGCGCTCAGGGACTTGGCGCTGTTGTCGGCCTTTCCTTCCAGCTCATTAACGCGGCTCGCGAGGTCTCCGACGCGTTCGTCCACCTGGCCGATCCGCTTGCCAAGTCCCGTGATGTCCTCCCTCACGCCGGCCAACTGTTCCTCAAATTTCGCGTCGAGGGCCTCGTTCGCAACCTTCATTTCTTCCATTTTCTCCGTGAGGTTATCGTTAGCCGTCTTCATTTCTTCCAGCTTTGCGGCCAGGTTGTTATTTGCCGCTTCCGTTTTTGTTGTTAACTCGTTCATTTTCGCCAAAAGTATTTCCAATGCGGATTCCATGGCTGTAATTTTCGGTGATGTTATCGTCCCGCTTCTTGATACCAGTGTGACTTTGTGGGTTCGTGAAATGAAAAGTCCAATTACACCACTCAAAAATGTTCTTTATTTCCACCGACTTACAGTTAAACTCTTGCCAATTACACAGAATTACGTAATGCACACAATTACGATTCACCAGTTCGTCCGTTACAATTTCACTTGCACTCGTAATTACGTACAATCTTCCAATGCTCTCACACAGTCTTCTCGTCACACACTAGCACTGCATTCTTACACCAAGAACTGACTGACTCTGTCTGTCTGCAACCCCCTTTTTATAGGAATATCGCCGTCTCTTCCCGACTTCTCTAGTTCCCACCCGAACGTTCCAGATGGCCGTGGGAAGGGGCCGCCCGCGCAAGTGACATTTCCCCTAATCTTCTCCCTCAGTTAGTGACAGAGACTAATGGGAGGCGTGGCTCAGCTGCCTTTGGTTTCCTCACAGCTGTGGGCCTCATGCCTACCGCTAATTGGGTGACAATACTAATAAGTTTTTCTACTGTCGGGCCGTTCTTTCTCCGGCTCTGACAGTTCTCGAGGGGGGCGGAAGTGCGCTGTTGCCGGTTCTTTAGCGGGAATTTCAAGCAGAGGAACATGTGTATTTTAAATATTTCACGCATTTGTAGATCGTAACTTCGTAAATGAACGTGTATATACATGATCCCAGAATAGTTGCATATGGAGACAATGTACCATACCATTTACTGGAAAAGAAATAACAAAAAGCTACGTTTACTGAAATTGGCTATTAAACAACTTACATTCAGTCCAGTGGGAAGACGCCGCAATCCTCGTAAATATCCATATCTTCATCATCTTCACTCATCGCGGCTTCATCACTGGAGTCGCTGCTGACGTCATCTTCACTGAATGAAATTATCAGCTCCTCCACACGTGTTTCCACTATGCCGTCGTCTTCCTTGGCTTGTCTTAAAAGTTTCCAAGTATGATCCACGGCACTTTTCCAGTTATACTGCGTCACTTGTTTAACACCATTTTGCACTAATAGCTGAACATCAGAAATGCGGAATGTTGTGTTATGTTCTGCAACATAACCTTTCACTTGTGCCCAAATCAGTTCGATGGCATTGAAATGACAGTGATAGGGAGGGAGCCTGATTACAATGTGACCGTGAGCAGCAGCAATACTGTCTATTTCATGAGTGCAGAAACGTGGCTTGTAAAGTTTTACAATTTGCAGGAGTTCTGCTTTCGTCATTTCTGCGGACGCTCCAGGTATGTTTTTGTTCTCCAACCACTGTAAAATGACGCTTTTCCTGTCGCACATTGTCGGTGCTTTGTTTAATTGAACTGAATGGTATGGCGCATTGTCCATAACAATAATTGAATTAGCACTGATCTTTGGCAGAAGAGATTCTTGGAACCAGTTCTTGAATGTATCTCCATTCATTTCTTCGTGATAATCACGCGTGCCCTTTGATCTGAATAAGAGCATTGCTCCTGGAATAAAACCACGTACACCACCAGCATGGAGCAAAATCAATCTGCTTCCTTTTCCAACTGGCACTTTCATTGTGCCTGTAATAGTGTCATCTGTCCATGCCTTTGTCTTAGTGTGTCCTGCATTTACCCACGTTTCATCAAGCCATACCACCTTTTCGGGATTGCTTTTTATAATTTCCCGCAAAAATCTGCCTCTCCATGCAACTATGTCACTTCTTTCCATTACAGCTTTCCTCCCAGAAAAAGTTTTAAACTGAAAACCTAGTTCTTTCAGTACTTTACTTAGGCTGGTTTTTCCGCCATCGAATAAGCCAGCTTCCTTTAAAGAACACAGCAACTTCGCACGAGTGGGAAATTCCTTTCTCATATAATATTGATATACATGTCGCCTTATAGCATCCTTTTGAAAAGCATCAAGTGAAGATTTAAGGCTGACTTGTTGCCTTTGCTTTCCCGGTGTACGCAGAACTGCAGACGGCGAACTTAAATCGGCTGGGCACTTTTCCTTGCTCACATTCTTCACGGTGGTTTTTCCCACCTTCAAGGCATCACAAACTCTGTCCAGCACCTTGGTAACAGGTAGTAGAGGTCCACCATTGTCCCGCTCCTTTTCGAAGTACTCACGTAGCCTGAATATAAATTCACGGCTTTGGCTCTTATAAGAGCCGATTCTTTTCTTGGATTCTGACGAACCAGTAGCCATATTACTATAATAGCAATAATAATAAGACTTACAGACGCTAGAAATCGGAATTCACGCACACACAAAAACTTAAACAAACCACCTGCGCGGATTCCAAAAGCAACTAAAAGACACGTGGTCCACACAAAATTGCAGCGGCAACACGGTACTGGATTTGCAAGCCACGCCCAGCAGCGAAAACGCTGATTGGCGCTAGCAGACAGTTTTAGCTTCCTGACCACGACACCGGATGTACAGACTCCCAGTATCACCAACAGAAGCAGTTGGTGTGCGTGAAAGGTGTGAACGAAATATTTGAATAGAGTGATGTTGTAAAGAATATCTTTTATGATAATGAAATTACAAGTTGTATTTCAATGTTTTGAAGCTAATAGATTCCTATACTCTCATTATAAAGATAATTCTGACGATATGTTTTCAATTACTCATTATTATATGTTGGTACTAGTTATCTTCCCCCTCCACCTCCTGCAGCCACTAAATGTCAGAGCCGGAGATACAGCGGCCGGACAGTAAGCACGTCGGTTCTTATTATTTTTAAATAACTCAAATAATTCATTTGCATATAAAAAGTAGCGGTTGCATGTCCTTGTACTGCAATTGCTCGAAAGCAACTCACAGAACTAGCAACCCAGCTTTCAGATGTAGGAGTAATGTATTAGTCTTCTAGTCAGAATTCTGACCAAGTTTATCAAGTTTTCTTTATTTCCTCTCCCCATTTGCTCAAAAGACCAAAGTTGGATAACACTCAGATCAGTAGACCCTGGGCTCATCATTTCTGCCATATAGCTGGTTTGCTCTGCGAAGAAATATAACTGTACCCACAACACTTAACCTGATTATTTGTATTCACGTAACTTACTTTACTCACTCTTCTACACAATATCTTTACCAAGTCCTATTCTTGTATCTATTTCCTGTTAATCTAAATAATCGTTGACTAAAAGCTTAAACATTTCATACTAGGCATAAGAACAACACATCAGATTAAAGGAAATGTGAAATATTTTAACAGATTTTAGATATGTGATGACTTTTAAATTACATTCTTTTACTGACAGATGAATAGCGAATCGTAGTTGAAAGAAATTCAGTAATTACACAAACTAAACTTACCACATCTTATTATTCGTTCTACTTCTTCTACTCTACATAAGCCTATATAAAAATAGTTTCATCATACATTTTCTTGAAGGTACGAGTACAAGGGTTATACAAGAAAACTAAATTTATATTAAGATGTTTAAAAACAGATCCATATATTCCGGCGTTGAAGTTACACACTTTTTCCATATTATAGCGAGAAATAGCTGAATAGTGACCACTTTAAATATGAGAAGTATTTATTCCTTTTCTTCTTCAGCTTTCCTAGTTTTGTCATTCTTTTTCCTTCATCCCTTATGCTTTACGCCTCAGGTTGAAGAACAGAAACTCTGAATCATATGGAAAACCCAGGACGATCCCTGGTATGAGAGTGAGAGAATTAGATGACAAAATAAGGGCGAAATGAAACTTAGGAAAGGTGATGATCGAGCTTTTGTAGCGGATATCGGAGATCCTAAAGAAAACCCGCCCCTGTGCCGTGTTTTCAAGCACAAGTCTCACATGCGGTGGCCTGGGATCGAACCCGGGCCGCCTTGGTGACAGCGGTCTAGCCACTGGGCCACGGCGCGGCCAAATGACAGAAATATTCAAAATTTAAAATATAATAACGGATATTTCGGAAATGGCTGATGCCACAAAAAAGTACTTAAAATAGCTTGTGTTTTAAAGACATCTACATCTTTTATATAGTAACTTTTATCTGTTTAGATTATCAGTCAAACATAATTAAATTAGAGAACGCTCTTTGCCAATGAAGATGGTTCGCTACACATTTACAGAAACTTAAGACACAAGCTTTTATCATATAAATACGAGTGTAGGTCATGTATATAAAATTATATTTCACAATGTAATCTATTCATTCTTTCAATAATATTCATGAATTTTACTTAAATATTTTATTTTATTAAAATTCTTATAAATTTATTTCTTCTTTAGAACGATTTATAATAAAACAGCCGGAGCTAATGAAAACATTCACAAATATAACCTAATTTCTCATTATCTCTTGTAACATACACGTTCCAAAATTCTAACTTGCAGGAGAACGATGTGCAATTGCACAAAAGCAGAGGAATTCTTTCGTTTACACTTTAGTATGAAGTTGCGTTAGTAAATAAAATGTTATACAATAATAACATAATTATATTACTAGCTTGAATACATTACATTTTATATTAAATTTAAAAACTAACACCTAGAAACAAAAGTATAGTGCATGTTCTATTTTATCACAATATGGGTATTTATGAATAACATATTAACATATCAATGACATTTCTTAAAATTCCGTGCCCAAAACCAATATTGACTTTACCACTTGCAAGAAGTATAAGTATTACAAAATTCAAACCAATAACGAATAATATTTTGGAAATAATTAACGCCTAAAGTTATATCTAATTCATTATATGTCTGAAAATATCAATATTTTAAGTGCAAAGGATTTTATCAGTAAAGGATTTACAGTAATTGAGAAAAAATAATTGAGAAAAACATGACGTCAAAGCCTATTCGCAAAAATTCAAGATATCCTTATTTGTCATACAAATATTTTAAGGATGAGATACCTTAAACAAAATACAGTCGTTTCATAAAATATAAAGTAAATAAAATGTTCTACGTAAAGCTAAAATTGAGTGGCATAATTGTACAATAAACATGTATTCTTTGACTATGTTGAGCTTACAAAGTTTTGAACCTAACCGAAATTTCATTTATTTTTTCATAAACACCATCAGAATGATGAACTCACAGAAACCTTTCTCTAAAATGATGTTTGTATTCAGGGAGCCTCAAATCCTATACTTCGTTAAAATCTCAATATCTAATTGTTGGGCATACATCATTTACTTAATGATGTAGTGGTAGAGAAAAGGAAATATATAAATTGACGCCTTTGTATACTGCCGAAATTTTGTTAAGGATCACCGCTTATTTCTAATTTTCCTTAGACTATAAAGCAATGAAAGACAATGACAGCTAATTCGTTCTTAATTTCCAAAGTTATGGTAAAATGTTACAAAAATCACATTGATGCTCTTTCTGTCCTCGATATTCCATAAATTTTCGTAGTTGATAGATAAAAAGAAGAAAAATTAATATTTTATCTGTTAACTTTGCTGTTAGTTGGCAGGATCATAACAGGGATGCCCCGCAGGTGTAACGAAATTTCGCTCCATTGAGTTCTCTTACTTTCCAATAAATCCATTGTATGGGACTGTTGCTTTAAAGTAAACTTAAAAGTCATCGGTCTGTAATCGGTTTTTCAACAAAATTGTAGTTATTTTACTGTCCCATGTACCTTCATATTGATTTAAGAGATACGATATTAAGTTTTCTGAAATTTCTCAATGTTACCATATATGTTAGCTTTTCTCTTTCTCAGTTATAATAGCTTTAGAATCCGTCTTTGATGCGTACTTCCCTTTACTCATTAACACGAGTTTATATGGTTGCTTTTGTGGCATGTTAAACACACGGTCAGGACAATACAGGTTTTAAAATTTTAAAATTGCCTCAAATTTTATTCGTATTCAATTTTTCCAGTGGGAGAGGGAGTCGGTCATTCAAGTATACACATCAGTTTTCATCATTTCTTGGTCGAGGATGGGAACTTAAAAGATTTACATAATTTTCTATGATCAGAAGCTGAGAACTTTTAGATAATTGAGATTCACTGAATTATATAATTTTAATTCTGGAATTATAAAGTAAAATAAAAATAAGTATAATTGTATAAATAGTACTGCCTGATCAATAAACAAAATGTTGAGGACAAATAAAAGTAAAAACTGCGAGCCCCTTTCTGGTTAGGCAACTTCTTCAACAGAAGTGTGTACTGCTCAGTTTCACAGGATATTCCTAGGCGCACCAAGCGTATCAAACAGCCTCTGTTGATTCCACAAATAGGCTGATACTGCCTTTGGCATTGCTGTAATGCTATTGTCGTTCTGCTGTTCAACATATTTAAGCATGATCCTCGGGGCTCTTAGCAGTTAATGCCAATTCCCGCTGTTTACAGACTGTTACACGAGCAAGACAGGCTTACGCAGTGATTTGCCTTAATTGCTGTAGTAGTCCTGCAACTGGGCTGTTGCGTTAAATTATGTGCAATTCTTTTATTGTTAGTGCTTTATTTGATCCTCCCCTGTCATTTACATATCAGTAGGTAATGGAACTGTTACATGGCAGTGTATTACGGTAAATATGCGTATTTCGAATTCTAAATATAATAACAAGAAATAACATATTTTTTAGAAAAAGAGTGACGCACGTGTAAGTATACGTTGAAATTATGTTTATATTGATGGACGCTCTTTAACTGCTGTGGTCCTCAGAATGTCATTTTATACAGAACGTGAAAGTGTGCTTAAATTTGTTCAGAGTCCTCTTTATCAGACGATTATATATTACGTACCGTAAATCTATGACATGGGACCACCGACCTCATTTCCCTTCTAAAGGAAACCGTACTAAGGTGGTTTGTGCAAGAAAAAATCCAGCTTTAAACCCGTAACTTCAAGAATCAAGGACTAGCATGTTACCGCAGAGGACGACTCCAGCCTTACAACGATGTCATTATCCAGTGCGTAAGTGTTATTATTTAACAGATTGATAAAGAAAGTAATGAAAGTAATAAGTACTATTTTCTTAATTATCACAAAGATTCTTTAACTATGTCCCGTAGAGATTTTCAAGAAATGCTTTACATTCAAATGCAGCTGTTTAGGTGATATAATTTTAACTAGCTTTGGTTTTCCCAAAACCTTAGCTCTATTTTTATTAAGATTATATTTGAGATATTCAAATGTAAAAAGGAGAATTTAAATAAAATATATAAATACCTTGTGAATATATTTCATTTTAACTCAACTGTTTATGTCTGGGGAACCAAAATGTGCCCGCCTCTGCAGCATAGGTGGTAGCGTGTCTGCCTCACGTTCAAGAGGACCTCAGTCAATATGAGTTATCTGGATACCGTTTTTCCGGGTTTTTCCTCAAACTTAGTGTCAGGAAACTCTCATCTCTACGAAATTTAATCCATTTTATTCATCGTACGATATACTTAACGTTGGAGGATGTAAATATGGAAACCCTGCAGCATAACTATTTAAAGTTGAGTGTAAGAGTTTGTGACGTATCATTTGTCAATTACATTATATTTTTGTTTACATATCCTCTGCTGTTATCTTGAATTTTATGGCATTTGGAACAGTCTTAGACAATTGTTATTCTACACAAGTCGTATGTGGGTAGGTTTAATTTGGAAGGCTAGAATAAGAGTGAAAAATTCAGTTTTATTGCTAAAATTTGAACCACGATCTTTCTGTTCTATTGCTCTAATCAACTGAGCTACCTTAATAAAATTCCAACTCAACATTAAATTCAACAAATATTATACCATGTTTTTCATAAAAAACAAGGCATTCTCAGGTATCACGGATCGAAATTTGGGCTTAAAGTTCGAGATATATATTATCTCATAATGAATTTGATCGCTTGTAATTTAATGGATAAAATGCAACATAGTTGTAGGTATTAATGCTGTGCCAGTATGTTGCCATGGTATTTCAGTTAGAGCAAAGGCGCGGAGTACTGAAGATATGCAATAAATTTCTAACAATAACTTTGAATTTTTTTATGTCAATGCTATACTTACTGTAATTTTTAATTTGTAAGTGGCCATTTTAATGTTTTTCCTGATTCCATAGAAAAAATGTAATATTTAAGCAGATAAATAAGCAAACGATTGTATTATCAAGCTCCTGTATGCTCTACTGTATACCCATTAAAATCAAGGCGACCCGGGTTCCATCCCAGGCGACCGTAAAGTGAGATTTTTGGTGGACAATACGGCGCTTGGCGATTTTCTCCGGTATCTCCGGTTTTCCCCGCCACCCCATTTCACCGGTGCTCCATCTTTATCTTATGTAATCATCAGTCTGAGGTGTCGTATGTAGTAAAACGGGCGTTAAACACTACACACATCATTTCCTATTAAAATGTTCATTAATATCTACTAGCTAACATGGTTACTATGATGACGATTATTGGAAAAAACGTTTTTCTATCAATAGTTTATATAAAAGGGAGCTAGAGAAATTCGTCTAATTGTAGCGTACTTTATTAATGTATTATCCTTAAAATTATCCAAATTTAATTGTTTTTACACAAATGTCCTTGACTATATAAAACTTGAACCACAATAATTAAATCACTGGAAACTATTACCAGAATACGACTTTACGCCTTTGATGTGATAAATGTTTAATATCTAATCCTCTTCGGTATTTAAAACCAATACTTTTACATTTATGTTTCTAAACAAAGAATATTAACCTAAGCGATTTTATGCTTCACTTCATAAAGCCCAGACCACTGTGGTCACTAATAAACATAACTGTTTATTTCCCCTCACCTATTTCTCAATATAATGCTAACTTCATATAAATATTGACCAACTAATTAGTGACATTATCAAAGTCAGTATGGTAATTTTTTAAAGCCGAGCGTAATTAAGTATAAATTTTGCATTTCTAACACTAAAATATAAAGTATTATAGCTTCTTTCACTGTAATATTCCTATACAATCAATGAATTCTACCTGCTATCGATTATTTTATATGCATAAAGGTAACACTATAGAAGTGAAGATAGTTTAACATGTTTGCAAGGGCACATGAGATTAACGTAAAGGTTGGAAGAAGCATTTGTATTCTACGACAAAATGTTTTCACCTAAGCTTCTGGGTTCGTGTGAAAGTGGCGTGAAACATACAAATTATATCAATAACAGCTGGATTTATTACTGTACATTCCTGCGTAGTAGACAAATAATGAGTAAAAGATGGTCTGTTGACAGAAGCATATGTTGTTCACAAAAAGAATTCACTGTTCTCGGCTGCAACGTGTTGCAAATTCCTGCTAAACCGGAGTGAAGTCGTAAAGCCCGGTCTTAATAGAGACTATAACATTCCTTAGCGGATGTGCACTAAGTTTATAGCAAAACTTGAGGGGAGAGGAAAGTAGGGATCCAGAAACTCGCCCCAAGCGCGGACGGGGAATCGCAATATCCGAATCTGTCGTAGCGAGAGAAAGTTGACAAAACTTTCTCTCGAGAGTCTCTTGAAAACGCGAACAAAAGAAGAGTCTTAAGGCGAATTTCAGAAGCCGCGGAATATTACCGACTAGGCACAATTGGTAAAAATTAATTCTCCGGAATGAAATCACTGGCGCAGGAGGGGAAACGGGTTTACCAAAAGAGACAAAGTCTGCTCGTTTTGTGTCAAATTCCATAAAAATAAGCTTTGTTATGACAACGAAGAAAGATGTTACTGAGACGGCAGTAAAATATTGTATTTTGTAACTCGTCCAAAATAGTCTAGTTTGTGTACTGGCTTTGTTAAAAGGGATGGACTATTTAATTGAAGATTTTCTTGTTTATCATTGTCCCCCTCCAAAGAACCTTTTATCATTCGATGTTACTAGCTTATTAAAATCTTTACGTTCAAAATTAGAAATATAATTTGAACACTGTATTGTAATCAGGTGTATTGGACTTTCAATAGAAAGGGCAAACATACAAGTTGTTCAATATAATATATTCAAATCTACTTTGAGTAGAATACTTCAAATTCCAAGTACTTTTTGTTCAAAATGATAAAATCAAATTTTCAAGTGTGAATTCAAATCTACTTTAATCTAATATTTTCACTTTAAATCCTCAGCTAGATTTTACAAAAGTAATAATGTCAGTTATTTTAAATTAATTAATTTAGACGTAGACTAATCAAGCCTACATCATACATCAGTCTTAATTGAGGTTGTTCCCAAGGTACAGATAACAAAATCATTGTGTGATCATTTCTCTTGTTAATATCTTAATCTTAAAAGCAACGTTTTTGGAATTTTTAAGTTGTGTTTACTGAAAAATCTGGGACATTTCTATATTTTGTATTTTAAAGAGAATAATGAAGGTAAGATTGGTTTACACAGATAATTGCAAATTGGTGAAAAACGTATGTATTTTTCTGAAATTCTGGATATTGTAACGTTAAACCAATGTTATATCTCGTTTGATCTAGTTTATCATTAACCTTAGCGTTCTTTTTCACGTTCGGTGCCAGGTTTTAGCAAATAAGTACATTATCTTTTGTACTCGGCTTCCGAGTCACCTTTCTTGAACAACCTGAATTCCACTACCCCATGAACCAACCAAATTTAACTGCACCTAGCAGTAAGTTATGCTCAAGCATCATAAAGTATGTTGCTTCTTAAAAAGAATAAGTATATCATTACTGACTCAGTCGATCATGATCCCTCCATTGAATCTGTGCAATAGTCAGCTACTAAGGTTAATGGATGCCATGTAAAATTTGTTTAAAACTTTTCGGACAAAAGACTGAGAGTATATCCTAGCATTAAAAAAATCAAAATGAGGTTATATCCAAACTCGGGTATGGAAATTGCAGTAGCAGTCAGGAGTTATACCATTATTAAATCTTAACATCTGGCTAATTTCATTTAGTGTGTCATTAGATTCTCCATTAAGTACTACAGAACCAACTGCTGTCATTTGCAATACAAAACCTTGCACCAACCTCTCTCTTCGAGCCTGTCTCGCATTTTGAGTTTCGCCGGAAAGTTTTAATTGCTCGGGAAGGAAAAAATAAGCTCTATGAAGCATTTCAAGGGATAGTTGAATAATCTCATTGTATTGATATATTCTCAAATGTCCCCATCTGTTTCCATTGTAAACACTAAAGCCGTATAACGAAATACTGTCCCTCAATGGGTAACCAGGATTCAAACCATCCACACCAAATATACAGCAGTAAATATACAACTGGACGAGACTATGATCCTCTACCAGGACAGGTGACTACAGCACTGCTTCTACGCTAAGAACAGCAGTTACAGTGCGTAAATCGAAACGGTGCATCGCACCTTTCACCCTACGCCATTTCTGATGCTGAAATGAAAGTGAAATGTAATGGAGGGACGGGAAGTTGCGGAAATGAAAATGGACAAATCAGCAGTGTCCGAAGGCACAAAATTAAAACATTTTGTTCAGATCAGTTTGTCATCGGGAATCGAATACGAGCTCCAAGAGTTACAGCTTGAAACAACCGTTCGCAAGAAATGACGCTGCAAAGATGTATAACAACGCTTCTCACGAGTCGCCTACGTGTATTACAATTGCTTATAGTAATACTTCAATTCTGCAAATTCGTTATTTTTAAATCATTATATCTATTATCATGTGCATTTATTTTGATCTTTGTATTTGTGTTCTTTTTCTAACCAGAACCCTAACAGACCTTACTGATAAAAACAAGGTTATTTCATTTGGAGAATAAATAATAATAATAATAATAATAATAATAATAATAATAATAATAATAATAATAATAATAATAATAATAATAATAATAATAATAATAATAATAATAATAATAATAATAATAATAATAATAATAATAATAATAATAATAATAATAATAATAATAATAATAATAATAATAATAATAATAATAATAATAATAATAATAATAATAATAATAATAATAATAATAATAATAATAATAATAATAATAATAATAATAATAATAATAATAATAATAATAATAATAATAATAATAATAATAATAATAATAATAATAATAATAATAATAATAATAATAATAATAATAATAATAATAATAATAATAATAATAATAATAATAATAATAATAATAATAATAATAATAATAATAATAATAATAATAATAATAATAATAATAATAATAATAATAATAATAATAATAATAATAATAATAATAATAATAATAATAATAATAATAATAATAATAATAATAATAATAATAATAATAATAATAATAATAATAATAATAATAATAATAATAATAATAATAATAATAATAATAATAATAATAATAATAATAATAATAATAATAATAATAATAATAATAATAATAATAATAATAATAATAATAATAATAATAATAATAATAATAATAATAATAATAATAATAATAATAATAATAATAATAATAATAATAATAATAATAATAATAATAATAATAATAATAATAATAATAATAATAAAACAATTTTACCTTCAGTTTCTCGCAACCAATGCAGTTGTTACTAGTACTCCTAAAACAATATAAAACAAGGATTAATACAGAGGACTTAATGTTTCTAAACTGAGTTTAGCTTTTGATACCGAAATTAAGGGGTGCAATGTATAAAGAATCGTAATGGATTTCAAAGGAGTCTTGTATGTTTGTTTAGACACGAACAGGCGCAGTTGGGTTGAATAGCAACGGAGTTGGTTGAGTTGTTATAACAAAAGAAATGTAAGAAACAGTGTCCTTAGCAGATTTCTAAAGGGTAGCACTTGACTTGTTGAATGGGCTATTCTTCGGACCATTCATAATGACATGACAAAATAGCCACAAAGGGAATCTTTGGTTGAATAATGGGTTTCCAGAAAGAGAAAGTTATACACCCACGCGCATCTGTGGAGGACAGTTCGTGGCTGGCAAGCCATTAAGACAAGAATCTTTGGTTGAATAATGGGTTTCCAGAAAGAGAAAGTTATACACCCACGCGCATCTGTGGAGGACAGTTCGTGGCTGGCAAGCCATTAAGACAGTCCGAGGCGTGCAGCCGATTAGGGCAGTCCTCTTCTTCTGTCTTGGTCAAAGGAGACCAGTAGTGATGAGAGAAGATATTTGTCAGTTCATATATACGTGAAGAACGAATTAAGTTTTATCGAGCAATAATCATTTCATAAACAGTAACTCTAAACAGTGATATTGGTAACCCTTGTCGGCAACTTCAATTTTGATGTTGGGATAAAAGAAACAAGTCATTAAACCAGTTTGAAACGGGCATTCCAGTGTCATTAAAACTATCCTTCTCACACATATCCACGCATACCTTGAGAGAAACCTCATACCTTTACCCTGAGCTAAACATTATTGTATCAAACTGTAGCGGAAAGTGGAACTTTGCGACACCCATTATTTACATTTGCATCAAACTGTAGCCCCAACGTAGAACTCTTTGCTCGCCACACAATTTGCTTCAGTTTTCTTTCACTTTAACTTTCAAGCTTCCCAATGCTCGGCCAATAGTTATATCACAAGTGACCTTGGTTAACAATAAAATAAAACCTAATACTGCTGCAACCGCACTACAAAATTGAAGGGATTATATCATCCACCAACTCAGATATAATAAGCGGAGTCAAACAAAAAAATTCAATGCCATAGCCGGGATTTGAACCACGGATTTCCCGGTCCGTCTGGTTGCTCTTAACCATTGAGATACCATGGCCAAGAGGCCAGCACGACATTAAAGTCTCCAATTGACTGGTATGTTTCCCGGTAAACCACTAAGGTTCTCATATACGATGAGATACGCGCCGTTTGTGTGTATCCGTCGCAATACTTCCTATTGTATTTACGTCCAGACTTCATAGTTAAACTGTTATTAGTAGGTTAATTGATGAAATTTTGTTGCAAGTGAGCAGTTTACAAGCATTCAAATGGCCAAAAGTGCATTTTTCCTTAATCTGTTATGGCGTCCATAATTATTTATGTAAATACTGACCTTTTGAAGTATGAATAAGTAACGTGTATACTGCAGACTTCATTCTTCAGCGAAATTTCATATTTTATTATTCGGTTATTAGTTTCAGACAGTTATGTAAGAAACTCATTTCTTTCGGTCTCTTTTAAGAGTACTTAATGTGCTGCATGAGGTATTTTAATATTTAAATTAATTTTCACATTTTCAGTTTGCTAAAACAAATTGAATAACATTTACAATTTGTTAAAACAATTCTGTATTTTATTGGAATTACTTCACACTCTACACTGCCTTACGAATGAACACATATGTTAGCTTGTCTTATTGATATGCTAGGTTCAGTCTAACTTAGAATCACAATAACCCTAAGCTGTGAAATCACAGATGGAATGGACGTGTTTTGCTCTTTGCAAGTTTGTGCGATGTGCAGATGTCGTTGTGACACAACAGCTTTTGTCTTCCAGTAAAGGCATAATTACTGGGAGAGCGGTGGTAATGTTGTGCAATGGCCGTAACTCAATTAAGTTACATTTTCGAGGGGAACAGCAGTTCTCTAAGTAGAAAGTTTGGCATGGTGGGAAAGGAAGGGTAGTTGTGCGGCTGCTGCCAGATTCTGATATTGGTTTTCGATTAGCAGTCACAGAAAATCTGAGAAACACTTGAGTGTATCCTTCAACTAGCTTTCATGGAAAATGGACACCAGTTTCAGATTTCGCTTATTGCTAATATAATGTCATTTTTCCTGATCGGTTGCTACAATTAAAGTTATATTTGATTTCGAAATCGTTCATTCTGGAGCTCTGTGGAGTAAACCCTGACACTGTACAGCGTGATCATTTAAATTATATATCTCGTACTTCTGGTGGGCTAATAATGTAGTTTCTACCAAGTGAAGAGAATGAATACCACGAAGCCCTAGCTTTTATTCTGGATAAAAGAAATTACTGTAAATAGTTTCCATTCCATACTAAAATTTTAAACAGATAACAATAAAATAAACGAAGAAATGCAATGCACTGAATTGTCGCGAAGCCGTTATCTACGATAGCGCGGCTTGTGTACACAAAGAGCCGGAAAATAAAGATAGCTGAAATAAAGGACTTTTCGGCATATATTAAGTTACGCTTCTGGAAAGTGATAGAATATTCGGTTTCTTTATTGCTCTGGAACAGTCTCGAATTTATCAATGAGGTATTTAAGAAGGCGACGACTCACCAAAAGTCAGTGGTAAACAGTAAACAGCTGAGCTGAAGTCGTAAACAGATGTTGTAACGACAGCTGATGTAAACAGGTGTAATCAGAACGCTGTTTGTTTTGGTCAGCGACCTTGGTAGATTGTGTGATGTATATGACGTAATGTTGTTACGTGAGAATTGAACTTCGTATTTCTACAGAAATAAAGAACCACTTTAATTTCTGCAAATTGGACTTTTAATTCTACGAACCCACAAAGTCACAGTATATTAATTTATGCATTCTGTATCTTAATTATTAATACATTGTTTTAAAACAAGATTTACATAATTAATTCTACCTCAAACATTGTATTATTTTAAAATGTCTAACAGAACTGTATTTGTTAGCATGGGGACAAGAAAATGTTTCAATAACGTTGGAAATGTCAACCCATAATTTAAACAAAATAATCTAAAGAGATGGACTTCATAAAATATTATGACAGCATAAACTCAGTGACAATTTAAGCATTAGTATGTATATATTATTAGTATGAATGTGTTATTTATCACATCGAAGCATTTTAAAATAAGTGAAATTGTTTTACAACTGTTTGCAGTACCAAAGATCAACGAGATTCACCTGTTGGGATTGCTAATAAACATTTTCACACAAAGGAGGAGACGACTAGGTTGAAAGCGTAACAAGTGTGCAAGTTCACTACGCAACTTATCAGAAAATCTCAACGAAGAGTAACAAATAATTAATTTGGAATGGTTAAATCAGACAGAA